>JAWZYV010012866.1:0-141346 GCA_038373885.1 Cheiracanthium punctorium
ACCTGCAAGGGGGGTGGGAGAGTGAATTCCTTGTCAACTATACTCTGCTATTACGAGAACGAAGGTACTCGGATGATTTCATCTATTATGGGATCTGAAGAGTTAAAGCAAAAATGAATAACTATTAAAGAAAATTATTAAATAAATAGTAGTTCTGCAGTAAGTTGGCATGCAAAGGGTTTACTGACTTATATTCTAACTAGAAACTGTAACTATGACTTAAAAAACATAAATGTAATTTAAAAAAAAATTAAAAATTCACAGGTTTAAAAAGTAATAGAAAACAGCTAATCAAAAACAACATATTTTTCTAAGTGAACAATAATATACATTTATCTATGGTCATAAAACAAATTAGGAGCCTTTTACAAATGCCAGCAGAAATAGATAGTACTGCATTAAAGTTGAAGGTATTTGTGTATTTTTAGTTAATTAATTATTATTTTGGAATGAAAGTTTTCTTTTAGACTAAAATTATTCTCTTTTGAAATAAACTATAAAATTTAAATCCAAAAAGTGTTATACTATAAAAAATCTTAATAAAATTCATCTGGGTTGGGTTATCAGTGTATGACTCAAGCAGCCCTTTCTTAAAAATATGATTAAGATTAGAATGACCCCTTCACAAAATTAGTACATTCAATGAAATCGAACCTGAGCGTTTCACAAAAGACAGACTGGGAATTTTCCCAAACAGGCCCTAAGAGAATATTGATTTTGTTACTTAACAGACAAAATACTGGTTTTGCAAATTAAGTTTGCGAAGCAAGATTTTATGGCCATATTTTAACACCATTGTTGTTACTAAATCTTTCCTTTTTATATATGTATACTTATTTTCTGTTTATTTTCTTACAGATACAATTCTCATGTACAGTTACCTTGTTTTGAAAGATTCATTGAATTCAATCCCTGGCATTTATATTACTTTAAAAAAAAAAAAAAATAGAGGACAAGTCTTTGGATGATTTTTTTTTTTTTCTAGAAAAGCTCACCTTTATTTTTGTCATAAGCTGGCTGACATATCAACAATAAATGACTGACATCTTTTTAGTCAACTGCACCATAATCATAGCTATTCTAACATAACAGTCATGTTCAAATGTATTTAAAAATCTTAAATAATCTGAATAAAATAAAAAAATATGTGCAGTAAATGAAATAACTGCACCTTATTCACATGCATGAAATTAAAAAAAATCTTGTGTGGTTGTTCTGCTTGTAATAAACAACTTTATATTTAAAAGAGTTTGGACATTGCGTCAGTTTTTGGCTTTGTCGCATGTATATAGTAACACAAGGTTATCAGAAAATCTTTAAACTTCAAGATTTGATTCAAATAAATAAATACAGCTAAATATAAATTCCTTCATGATTTCTGAGTTGTGAGCAAGACTTGAACCCTGCTTCAGAACTTTTTGTCCTTGAAAAACAGTTTAAATGTTTTGCCATTGAACTACAAAAGCTTCAGCATACTCGTCATCTTTGTCCATTTCCTGTAGCATTCAAATGGAAGATAAGAAAGACACATGTATGGGAAAAAAACATTTTGGATTTGATGTGTGTAATAAACCATTTTGGGAACAAGGAGACTTGATGAAACATCTTCATACAGGAGAGAAATCTCATGTGTGTGATATTTGCAATAAAGAATTTGCTCAAGAAAATCACTTGAACACTCATCTCCGCATTCACACCGGAGAGAAACCTTACGTATGTGATGTGTGTAGTAAAGCATTTGCAAGCCATCGTCATTTGGAAGCGCACCGACGTATTCACACAGGAGAAAAACCTCATGTGTGTGATGTGTGCAATAGAGCATTTAGAAGACACTGTGATTTGAAAAATCATCTTTGCATTCATACAGGAGAGAAACATTATGTATGTGATGTGTGCAGTAAAGCATTCGCTCATCCTAACACTTTGAAAACCCACCTACTACGGGTTCACACAGAAGAGAAACCTCCTGCATGTGATGTGTGCCAAAAAGCATTTACACGAAAAGATGCTTTGAAGAAACATCTTCAAATCCATACAGGAGAGAAACCTTATATGTGTGATGTGTGCCATAAAGCATTCAGACAAGGAGGCTTGAAGAGGCATCTTCGCACTCACACCAAAGAGAAACCTTATGTATGTGATCTGTGTAGTAAAGCATTTACAGAAAATATGAGTTTGAAAGTCCACCTACTTGTTCACACAGGAGAAAAACCTCATGTGTGTGATGTGTGCCATAAAGCATTTACTCGGAAAAGTGACTTGAAGACTCATCGTCGCATTCACACCGGAGAGAAACCTTATGTATGTGATGTGTGTAGTAAAGCATTTGGACACCATAGCCATTTGAAAGCCCACGAACGTATTCACACCGGAGAAAAACCTCATGTGTGTGATATATGTAAAAAAGCATTTTCTCAGCATGGCCAATTAAAAGTTCACCTGCGTATTCACACGGGAGTGAAACCTTATGTGTGTGATGTGTGCCAAAGAGCATTTACACGAAAAGATGACATGAAGAACCATCTTCACATTCACAGAGGGGAAAAACCTCATGTGTGTACTGTGTGCCATAAAGCATTTACTCGAAAATGCGACTTGCGCACTCATCTTCGCGTTCACACTGGAGAAAAATCTAATGTATGTGATGTGTGTAATAAAGCATTTTCACAACATGGCCAATTGAAAGTCCACCTACGTGTTCACACAGGAGAAAAACCTCATGTGTGTGATGTGTGCCATACAGCATTTACTCAAAAAGGTTCCTTGAAGTCCCATCTTCAGATTCACACTGGAGAAAAACCTCATGTATGTGATGTATGTAATAAAGCATTTACACGGCACGGTGCATTGAAAAGTCACCTACGTGTTCACACAGGAGAAAAACCTCATGTGTGTGATGTGTGCCATAAAGCATTTACTCGGAAAGATCAATTGAAGACTCATCTTCTCATTCACACAGGAGAAAAACCTCATGTGTGTGACGTGTGCCATAAAGCATTTACTCGGAAAGATCAATTGAAGAACCATCTTCACATTCACACCAGAGAGAAAACTCATATATGTAATATATGTGATAAAGTGTTTACACAGCATAGCTGTTTGAAAATTCACCTACGTGTTCACACAGGAGAAAAACCTCATATGTGTGATGTGTGCCATAAAGCATTTACTCGAAAAGATCGCTTGAAGACTCATCTTATGATTCACACCAGAACGAAACCTCATATGTGTGATGTGTGCCATAAAGCATTTACTCGAAAAGATCACTTGAAGACTCATCTTCTCATTCACACCAGAGAGAAACCTCATGTGAAGTGTGTGCCATAAAGCATCTACTCAAAAACGTGACTTGATTTTGCATTCACATTGGAGAGCAACCTCATGTATGTGTGTAGTAAAGCATTTGCACATCTTGGCCATTTGAAAGTCCACCTATGTATTCACACAAGATAAATCCTCATGTATGTAATATTTGTCATAAAATATTTACTGAAAAAAATGTCTTCAAGAGTTTTCTTTGCATTCACAGCAAAGAGAAATCTCATGTGTGTGATGTATATCATAAAGCATTTTAAACAACATGAAAATTTAAAAGGTAAAATCATACAAGCCAGTGCACATCCCATGTAAACACGGCTACTGTCGCCAACCATTTTGCATGATCAGCAAAGTCAAAGTATTTTAACACATTAAAATTGCACATATATTCCACTAACAAAAACCCTAAAACAAAACACACTGTCGATATTTAACCTAAAGCATTTAAAATATTAATTTATGTAGGATTGTCTTTCCTTCAGTTTAGATGTGCTTAAAACTACTTTTTCAAGATCACTAACAGTTTTTAAATGCTCCTCTAAAGCCTTAGATTGCGTTAAAAAAAAAACCCACCTAACAGTGTTCCATAAAAAAACAATGAGAAAACATGTGAAAGAAACTTGGAACTTACTACAGGGGCATATTCACCTGATATTGCGCACACCTGACATATTTTTGACCTTTCTAAACAGTGGATAGAGCAAGGTGTCCTCTTTTCAAAGAAATATGTGGCTTATTCAGTAGGAGTTAAGTTACGCCCTTTTGTAACCCTGCAAACTACCCCTTTCCTTATCAACACAATGAAGAAACGCTAGATCGCTTATCTCTCCAGTAGTGGATCCAAACATTTTAAAATCATTCCAAAAAATGCACTCTCCGCGCATCGCTCACAATCAACGAGCTTTAGCAGAAATGCAGAGATTGAGAGGTCTACTTTGTAATACACAACTCAGCATTAAAATCTGTGAGTTAATGAAAGAGTTATGCGTGTGCGTTATGAGAAAAGTTATGCGTGTTCATACATTACAATCAGTGAGTGAAAAATCAATCATCCCCTGTTTTCCTACCCTTAGGGTTGGAATATTTTTTCCAAATTTATATGGGACCAACTTCAGGGTATACCGTTTCCAATAAAAAAAGAATTATCAAATTTGGATTACTCTGTAAAAAGTTATACATTATCATACATAAAACAAAAATCGTCTTGAGAACCTCCTCCGTTTTCCGTTGGTTAAAAAGTAATTTTTGGTTCTTCTGTTTTTAATGACTATGGGTTTAATAAAATTTTTTTAATCTGTAAAGTTGCTGTGAATTAAAGCTTTTCATAACCAATGAGCAAATATACTTTCTAAATTTTTAGCATCAATTGTTCTAGTACCTATCATGTAAAACATTAGTGGAGAGTCTTCCACATTTGGCTATGCGAGCGGGAGTGAATAATTTCCCTGTTTTAATTTTTGAAATCTTATTAACTCTTTGAAGCGCAAATATTCCCCGATGTTTAAAAAGTGCAGCTGTTGCCATAACAATATTTAACTACCAGCAAGATGGCGGTTGATCTTATCACCCAGTGCATGCCACAGAGTTAAAGAACATTTTTGATACAGCTGGCTGTATGGCACTGCACAGCCAACTGTGTCAATATGGCAACGGCTGTACTTTCTCGACACTAGGCAGTCTATCTAGATGTCTTCCTGAAGTATTTAATTGAAATCAAAATTATTCTTTGTGAATCACAACAGTTAAAATGTCAGAGTTGTGCCCTCACAGTGAAGACACCGTGCGTTAAAGGGTTAACTTATTGTGCTAATTCAGGGTGTCTACCGGTTAAGAAAGTCTGGAAAATGGGAAATAGGTCAGAAAAGTCTAGAAAATGCATATGGTTCAGGAAAATTCACGAAAACATAAATTTTCCTCGGTAAAAAAAAAAAAAAAAAAAAAAAAAAAGTTCCCCCCCCCCCCCTTTTACTGTCAGTCTTCAAAGAATAAAAAGTGCTGATAAAGGTAATTTAGGCTTAGCAAGAAACAATGGGTCAAAATATGGGATGTGTAATGCCTGCATTCTGCAGTGAGGTTTTTCTTCTGCCAGGAGGATCAAAAGCTGTTTGTCTATGATCTGCAATACAATTTCTTTCTGAATTGAAAGTGTAGTAGACCAAAAGATAAATATTTGTGTTCGGAAATTTAGAATGCAGATGCCATACACATCACATAAATACTTTGGTAGTGCTGGCAGCATTGGTTCAATCTGAACCAACCAGTTTCTTACATAACACTCTTTCACTGATGTATTTTATTTAATATGTAAACTCATAGTAATTTTTTTCTATTCAACTTAAATGCATGAATTATATGACATTTAAAAATTGATTTCAAATAAGTTATAGCAAAATAAATATTTAATTACAAAAAGTAGCGGTTTCTATGGCGGGATTTCCCAAAATAAGATGCTTAGGTGGTCTGTATTTTTTTTTTTTTTTTTTTTTTTTTGTCTTTTCGAGAACGCCTAAAAGTAAGGAAATTGACTTTCAGAAATTTCGTAGACACTCTGTAATCAGTCCAGTAATTTTCTAGTTCTGAATAGAGGTGTGCTGGATTGTTAATATGTCAAATACGTGGACACGGATATTGAAGCGGATAACTCGTTTTCATATCCTCCGATGCAGATATGAAAACAGATCACTTGTATCAATACGCTACTTAAAGTATCGATACACTACTACCAAACCAATGAGGTTTTTGAATCAGAAAAACCTATTATATCTTATTAAGAACGATAGTTGGTAAAAAAATACAGTCTATTCCTGTTATAGTGAACTTCTGGGGCCATCCTATTTCGTCCACTATATCCGAAGTTCACTAAAACCGTACTGTCCCCATGGTGAACAGAGATATACAGTAGAAGACCCAAAATCCGCCGATCCGAAATCCGCAAGGCTCTAAAATCCGCACTGTCTGTTCAATGTAAACAATGAAATCTGCCCTGCCAGCCTCAAGTTCAGAAAACTACAGTATAACCACAAAGTAAAATTAAATAAGCTATTCCCACTTGAAAAAAATTTTTTAGGAGTCTGTGAGCTCTAATCTTAACATTGATAACTTTCAAATGACTGACAGTGACATAATTGACATTGAATTATGATCACATGATACAGACTCGGACAGAGTAACAAGTGAGTATGATCAAAAAGTTGATAAATTAACATTTAATGAAAGTTAGGCTGTGAGAAAGAAATATCTCAGATTTGTAGAGCAACACAGCTGTGTTACGAACAGAAAATAATGATTAAAAAAAAAATAAAAACTATAATTTGAACATCCCAAAGACCTAACCTATTGAATATACATGTTTAAATAAGTTGTACTGTAATCTCATAATTTTGTTTATTGCATTAATCCTCTGTATTTTTATATCATTATTCTAATTATAAGTAACATGATTTGTTTCCCTTGATCTCTATTGTATATTTTTTTCTATTATTTTCTGAGGAGGGGGTGGTGGAAATAGAATAAATTTCTTATGACCCAAAATCCGCAAAATTCTAAAATCTGCACAAGGTCTGGAACCAAGCTGTGCGGATTTTGGGTCTTCTACTGTACTATGTATGTGAATCGGGACTAATGGTTTGCGTTCACTATACCCGGGTTCTTTATATCTGGAGTTGACTGTATATACGATTTTGGTACATAAATACGACTAAGTCAACCCCTTCAAGATTTTTAGGATATTTCTTCACATGCCGTACTAGATACTGTAATGAACGATAAATTCCAGCCAGTTAAACTTTCAGAAAAGCATTTGTATCAAAACATGAGGGTGTTCGTCTATAACAGACTTTCTTAAACTGTGGGTCGCAGTCACGGGACCTGCCGCAGGTGTCACCAAAAATTTTAGCAATTTGGATATTGAACTTATTTTAATAATTTTAAATTTTCGTCTTGAACCACCATTAAAACAAAGTGTCGATAAAATCTAAAGAATATCTAAGAAGTGTTTAGTCTTGCGGTGTCGACTATTTTGCCAAGATTTCATAATATAATTAAAAATAAACAGGGGCACACTCTTCCCATTGATACTTAATCCTCACACATGTGCTGTTAGAAGTAAGTGGGTTTTCTCAGTAGTAACCTTTCAAGAGGCTGCTTAACCCTTTAATGCACAGTGTTTTCTGCTCTGGGAACACCAAACTCGGATGTTTTGACTGCTGCCAGTGACGAAGAATAGATTTGATTTCTATAAAAATAGTTGCGGGAGGCATAGCTCCACGAGAATCCTTTACTTTTTAGCACGTCATTTCCCATACAAAAAAATGGTCGCGATTATTTTTGACAGCACTGACATCTGCTGGAAAATGGAAGAATGCAAGAACAGCTATGGATAGATTGCCCAGGGCTGAAAAAAGGGCAGCCGTTGCCATCGCTCGACTTAACTACCAGCAAGATGACAGACGATCAAAACGTTCATTGCGTGCCACAGATCTAGAGACCCTTTTTTGACAACAGCTGGCTGTGCCGCACATCGAGCAATGGCAACGGCTGCCCTTTTTTCAGCATTGGGAAAGGTTTGCGCCTCAAAGGGTTAATGGACAGACTGTAATTAATGTTTGAATCGAGCCAAAGCAAGTGAATTTATTTTAATCATTGTAATAAGTTGTTTCAAGTTTGTTACTTATTTAAAATTTTCACTTCGTTCTGTATCTTAAAATTAAACTGAATGCCCTAAAACTGCAATAGTATTATATTACAGTACAAGTAAAGAAATTGACAGTTCAACTCGCACATGTATCGGATTTGCGAAACGTTTATGGGGCCCCCACAAAATTTCTGTAAACATTATGGGGTGCCCACATCAAAATGTTTAAGAAACCCTGGTGTACAACATTAAAACCACTCAACTTTCCGAACACTTGACCATTACCAAACGTTCAAATGAACTTGAATTGGTGAATATTTCAGCAGAAAGCAAAAGTGAAAATTATAATATGCACAGGTTGCGACGCAACATGTGCAAGGGAGAGGAGGGCTTTTTGTTTTGTATGCTGAATAATGCATCCCATATCTAAGCTATAATGATTATCATTGCAATGACCTTTATGGATCATTTCAAAAATACACATTGAGACTTAGAGATCTGTACGGGCCAGAAAATTAAGTCCCTGCCCGGCCCAAAGCTTGATGATTCTTGACCTTGAAGGTTCGTCCCTAGCCTGTAACACATTTGAAACAAACATACAACCCTGCCAGTATGGGCCGATAATTGAAAAAATAAAAATTCAAAAATTCCAGAAATTATAAAAATTATAAGAACGAACAAATATATCGAAAAATAAATATTTTCAGACATTTTATATTAAGCAAAGTTATTAATACTACATTAAATTAATACTAATATTCAAAATAATGATAATGTATACGATAAAATAGTCATGTAGTACAAGCACATGCATTCAAATTTAAAATTCTACATTGGTGTTGGGGTTTATTATTTGGCCCCCTCGTCGGCAAAGTCTTGCGCCACTGCTGGTAAATACATACTCTCCAACTAGTACGGAATATAATTAACCACTTTTATTAAATAGTACATTTCCTTAAGTATTTTTCAAAATAGCAAACAATTCACATGCTCAGCCTAAATATTTTGTTATACTTTATGTCAAAAATTCTTGTTTTAAAAAAGTGGTTAATTATATTCCGTAGTAGTTGGAGGGTATGTAAATAGTATACAAAAGGAAAACAGACGGCTGTGTTATGACATCTTTTTCTACCTCTGTATTTCTAAGTGCAACAAAACTTGAAAACTTTCAAATGCCAAGACCTTTCATAGTAAACGGAGTCAAAGCTCAAAAAACACTTTTTTTTTGCAGGTTGCGGGAAGGCAAAAAAGAATAAAATGTTATCACAGGACAGAAGTCTGGCCTGGCCCGTTGGCAAAAGATTTATTAATCCCGTACCCGGCCCGAGCAGGTCTCTTGAGACGAGCACTTTACAATTCGAGGCTGACGCGACGATCCGCACCTGCCTTCAACACATAGTTGAAAAAGACCGACATCTAAAAAATTTTAAACATTACTATCTACAGACCTTTATATAGGTTTCGGTCATACCGGACCCATAATGCCTCAAAATTGTCTTAAAAACAATTGCCAGAATAGAAAATATGTTTAATAAGCAATAGCATGCCCATATTCCAGTGAGAAAAATCAAATAAATAGACGGTAACTCTAAATTCACAATGACACAAGCTGTGTATTAGCAATGATGGGTACTCTCGCGTACAAGAGAAATCGTGACATTCTGATTTCCGCACACCTGTGAAAAACACGAAAAAGCTAAGAAAATTGCAAATTGCTGGCTGCCCTGTTCCGTTTATATTTACTTTTATATGATGTTTTGAAAAAAAAAAAAAAAAAAAAAAAAAAAAAATAAGATTTAATCCAATCAGTCTAATCAATATTCAGATTTAATGAAGTCATGTTACACATATATATCTATGTATGTTTTTTTCCTTTTGCTTTTAGTTTAAATATTCACCTCTGTACTTCAAGTGTAGTAAGTAAACTACAAGATGGCATGGCAGAATGGCTTGTTCAATCTCTTCTTTACTTTTGAATATAATGAGGTTTTAAAGCTTCATTTCTTAGAAGTTCACATCCTTATAATGGCACACATCTGCTATGGTAGCTGATTTATATATTTTTAAACAATGGTCCAATGTAACTGATATTGTTTTTAAGTGTTTTATAAGGTCTTTTACTTGTCTATGAAAATTAAAATCCTGAATATGATTCACAATGTTTGGATCCATTTCTTCTTAGTATTCATTAGCTGTTTTTAAATGCTCTATTATGAATTTCTTTTAATTCTGGGATGGTGAATCTGAATGAAAGTAACGTTAAATAGTAGATCACTAAATTAAACGAAGTTATTGCACTATTTCTTTTCACAGTTCAACTTTACTTTCATAGTTTTCCAATTAATATTTAACGTTAAACTGTCCCCCAACAGAGGAAACTAATGTATAAAAAGGATCTCTAAGATCTATAGGTTTATGTAGTTTTTCTCTTCAAATACAAGTATTATATGTATCAATTTATTTATTAAAAATGCTCTACAGATTATTAAAATAATGACAATAGCTGTCAAGTATTGTATTCTCAAACGTAGTTAAAATTTAGTTTCTGAATGTAACTATTTCTAAGTATCTACTGATAAATTATAAATTGAGCCAAAATAATTTATTTATGTTTAATTAGCTAAAATATTCTAATTAAACTCAGATAAACAAACGCAAAATTTAAAGTAATATACAGGATACATCCACCAAAATAATGTGATATTTAATAACTATCACAGACTAAATTTGAGTAATTGCCTTTCCCCCACTGGTTTTTATTAGCCTTGTCACTGTCCTGGCAAAAATACCCTTATGCAAACAAATTGCCTAACCCTGGTTACAAGAGGAAAGAAAAATCCACGTTGACAGCCAGAATGCAGTCAAACTTCATTAGTAAGTCACCTGTATAAGACATCGCTCCTCATACTACATCTTCAAAATTCCCAACCTTTTTAATACGTCTTTTCACATACTGTACTCCGCATCGCTATTTTTTCAACCATTCCACTCAAGATGCCACTTTTACGAGTGCAAAATACAAACTCGATCCCATTTCTTTGGTAAGGTTATCTACCAAAACCACTTAATTTTTGTAGAGCAGGACTCGGCATTTTTCCTTACGAAGATTGTTGCCTTATCCACAAATTTTAGGACTTCATCTAGGACTCTTCTTCGTTTCGACTTCCGTTTGTTGACAGATTGCAGAGTTAAATTATAAGTATTACGTTCCATCTTATAATTTTCTTAATTTGTCACCCATTTTATTAATTTAAATTCTTATTCAACTAATTTATTTAAATTATAATGTAAATTAATTATAGGCACACTTATATGAACATTGAGAATTTCGCTATGCATTTAATATAATATTTGCTTCAGAAGACACTCTTAGTAAGTCATTTTTAAGTGGCTTCGCTTTGAGAGTGATGTACTAACGAGGTTTGGCTGTATTATCATCACCTAATACCCAAAATTTAACTACGACCACCTTTGGCTCACTTGCTATATATTTTTATAAATATGTATATACTCTTATTTCATTCTATGATCTTTATTATATGAATTAAACTTTATACAACAAATTAAAAATTTTATGAATGTATTGTTCGCTTCATTGATGGGTGGCCAACTAAATAACAAAACAAAATGTTGTTTAGGAAACTCAGTATTATTTTGTTCCATTCTCTATAGTTATTGAGGTATGTTATAGGCGTAGATGCATCCACGGAGTTAAATTAGAGTGAATTTTTTTTTAAAGTAAAGAAATGTTACTGAATCATTGAATTAAATTATTTCTAAAAAAAGCTTCAATAAAATATAGTGGGTGTTAAATAATTTTTCTTGGTTAATGGCACATACTGTTGAACTCGATTTGTTCGAACGTCATTGAAAGGAACAGACCATTTAGGACGCCGTAAGCGAGTGACGTTGTAAGTGAGCTTCTGCACTTTAGGCGAGTGATTGGACGTACAGAATATCTTAATCATCATAAAACATTGTCATTAGTATAACACAGTTCAACTGAATTTGTGCATCTCCCCTCCCCCCGCTATAATATCATAAATGCTCTTACTAATGTTGGGGGCCGGTCTTGTGGAATCGCCCAGGCCATTTTAGCGGTCCAGTCCGGCCCTGTTCTTTACCAAAGTGTACAAATAAATCAGGTGCGTTTATTAGTAATCTCGATCCGAGGAGTAAGAGAAGTTCGCACTGGGTGTGTATCTACTTGAACAGAGTTGACAAAACGGCATTTTACATGAACTCGTATGGAATTGCTCCGCGTATAAAAACATCCTAGAGTTTTTGAAAAACAATTCAAATGTCATATTGTTCAATAAATTTTGCTTTTAAGATTATTATACATCTACGCGTGTTATTTTTGCTTATATTTTCTATTCTACTGCGTGAGAGGTTCATTTACATTTCCGGCGCTAAGCAGAAGTGATAAGAAGAAGAAATAATTGTTAAAAATTTTGTTTAATCCTTTGAGGCGCAACCCTTTCCCAATGCTGAAAAAAGGGCAGCTGTTGCCATCACTCGACTTAACTACCAGCAAGATGGCGGACAATCGAAACGTTCATCGCATGCCACAGATCTAGCAGCCGCCGCACAGCTGTCGTCAAAAAAGGGTCTCTAGATCTGTGGCATGATATGAACGTTTCGATCATCCGCCATCTTGCTGGTAGTCAAGTCGAGCGATGGCAACGGCTGCCCTTTATTCAGCATTGGGCAATCTATCCAGCTGTTCTCGCATTCTTCCATTTTTCAGCTGATGTGAGTGCTGTTAAAAATAATCGTGACTATTTTTTTTTTTTTTTTTTTACGGGAAAGGACGTGCTAAAAAGTAAAGTATTCTCATGCAGCTATGTCACTCGCAACTATTTTTATAGAAATCAAATCTATTCTTCGTGACTGGCAACAGTCAAAACGTCAGAGCTTGGTGTTCCCAAAGCGGGAACACTGCACGTTAAAGGGTTAATTACAATAAGAAACAGACCTGTATAGCATGGATTAAAATGCAAGAACATTAAAAAAGTATCGTCACCAGTGGGAAAGGGACATCACGGAGCATTTTGGTTATTTCTTCACCTCCAAAGTGGAAATAGACAGTGAATGCTTTCTTACAAGTGAAAAGAAAATTGATTACACGCACACAACGATGTTTAAAAATATGAAAGATTGTATCCGAAGTGCATTGTATCATATTATTAAGGAAGAAAACAAAACACCATCATATTTAAAAATTTTGAATAATTCTGATGTTGTAAATTATATTCAGTCTTCACAATGAGCATACATTTGGATATTTACATATTTGTTTAAGTAAAAATGGTTCTGAACCCGTTAAAATGCTTTAATTTTGTAACAAACCCAAATCTATGCTCGATAGTGTTTGCATGAGCAATTTTCAGGTCGAGTATGATGTTGAAGAATTTGACATCAAAGTTGCATATGTTTTTCTTTTAAAAGGTGAAGACATTGTTAAAGAATTGCATTGCACATATATTTAAAAAAAGATTTGATCAATAAAATTAAATTAAATAACTGCGTGTTGATTTTTTTTCCTATCCTTCTTTTACATTTGCGTGGTACTAATAAAACAAAACACAAAAAATCCCCCCTCTCTTAAAAATTTAGCACTGCATACAAAGATAAAAAAAATTATAAAAAGAGATAAAATAAAATTAAAGTAAAACTTACCAAGCAAACACGTGCCGAAAAGCGCAGACGCGGCTCAGTTGTTGCATCCCAGTTGTCACTAAAACGTGAGTACTTTCCGGCGGTGTTGGATATCTCACTTTTTCTTTTCCCCCATCAACTCATTATCTTGATGTCTTCTTTTTTATCCGGCAGAACGTTACCCTCACAAGAAGTGATATATTAAATACATCTTCTTTCATGAAGGAAGAACTGTCGGACCTCAGAGGGCCCATTTTTATTTATATATCTTTTTTCTAAATACAAAAGAAAGATTGTTACATAAAACACTCCAGATTACAAAAACATTGCAAAAACATAAATACAAATATTAGTAACATAAAGTAAAAAACCACAATGATAGCACATTTTTTTTCACACAGTCTTCCTTGGTGCAAATTTTCATAATCGTAACCTCAATACACACACACACACACACACACACACAAATAATAAGTAAAATACAGAATTTTTATTAACATTCTTTTTCTGTCTCATCGGCATAATTATCATTATTAAAATGTCCATAAGAGTTACTATTTATTGCATCAGTTAGAAATTTCTTATCATAAGCCGACAAGCTGACTTTATTCCGAATGTAAGTGGATATACCACATGCTTTTTAGAAATAATGGAGCACAGTTGATGATGAGAAACCGAACTTTCAAGAATATTTTTATACTCCTCAAAAGAAATGTTTTTCAAAGTGCTCTTTTTTCCACCTTTAGCAGTCTTTTTCATATACAAGTAATATATATTTAAAAAAAAAAAAAAAATTAAGTCAATTCCTACTGAGATCAACAAAGAAAATGTTTATTTTAGTTATTTTTTTATTAAATTTAATTAATGAATTAACATTTGAAAATTTGAATAAGATATACAAATATATATAGGGAGAGTGTGAACTAATAGTAGGAATTTGGGAAAAAAAAAAAAAAAAAAAAAAAAAAAGAGATGCACAGTTAGATGTTACAATAGCTCTAAATATAAAATTTCAACATTCTACAGTAAAAGTTTTAGAGTTATGTGAAATTATTTTTGGCACCAAATTTGGTCATATTTCAGCAAAACTCGCCAAGGTCGACTAAAAATGGCAAGGTTTTGGGCATGGAGCAAATAATGACTGACTATCTAAAAAATTTGGCGATATTTCGCCAAAACTTGCCAAAGACAAATGGCAATAGTTTGGCAAAACTCGGCAGGTCGATGACAAATGGCGAGATTTTGGGCATGGACCAAACAATGACTGACTACAGATGTAATATATTGAAGATGTCCATAGCCATTAATATATTGAAATTCTTTCGGGTGGTCCTGTAAATAAACTCTCCAGTAGATTGGAACCAAAAATCGAGATACACAACTAGATGTTACAGAAATCTTATGTATGAAATTTCAACATTCTATGACTAATATCCAGAATTTCACTGTACACATTATATGCAAGATGAAAAGAGCTAGTGCAGGTGGAGGCATTTTGAAGTCCAAGAAAATATGAAAACCTTCGAAAAGTTGCAGTATTTGGACTAGGATCAATAAAAAAATTCAGTGGCTAAAGAAAATAAAACCTGCTTTTATTAAACAATTGAGAACAATCAAGATTCAAATATAGTAAACAGTGGTAAATTTCATTTTTTATTATAGTAAATTTGAGTTTTTTGCGTTCCGTGAAGTTCCACTGTAATTCAAATTTCTTATATGCTAGTTTCTCATATAATTATTATTTTTAAATAAATGAAGCACTGTAAAATATTATGACTTCTTATATTTTGTTTGAGAAAGAAATTTGTTATTTGCTAAAGTGAAACAGAATATTTGGCTAGCACTCTAGTACTTTTTAGAGGGGGTGCGTTTAAAAGTATTTTATTTTAGTGGTGTTTTGCATATTTCTTTAACACACAATAAAAAACAAATGAAAATGAGAAATAAGCTTTTTATTTTGAAGAGAGGTCTTGTAAAGACATGCAAAACTGGGAAAAAGAAGAAAAAAATTTGTTTTGTAACAGGGTTGGCATGGTTTAAACCGACTGGTTTAAACCATGGTTTAAATCATGGTTTAAACCAAATGGTTTTTTTCTCAAAAAAACCAATTGGTTTTTTTTAAAAGAATAATTTAAAATTTCGAATACTACAGATAGAATATGTTCTGATATCTTTTAAAATTATCCTTATAAGTATCAGCAATAAGTTTTTATATCAATCTAATAGACACTTTATTGTCTTATCATTATTAAATATTAATAATTAAACTTAAATTATAGGCTGCATTTTTAATTTGTTTCTAAAATAGATGATTTGTGTTTTAACAACTTATTTTTAAACCTTAAAAATATCATTTTGAACAACTTATCACTTTATTACTGATGAATCTAAGTGCAAGATTCCATGTAAAATGTAGTAAACAGTTAATATTGTATTATATTATATACTAAATATAAAAAATAGTATTTCTAAATAAAATATTAAAATTGAATGATTTCAATGTCCACATAAGTATAGTAATAATTGTTAATTTACTTTCTTTTAATTACTTTCAGAAGGAACATTAATTTATATCTAAACATTTTACAAATACTTTTATTTATAAGTATTTAACAGGTAATTATAAAAGGATTTAAAAATAAAAACAAAAAACCTGGTTTAAACCAAAAAAACCCGGTTTAAACCAAAAAAAACCCTGGTTTTTTGGGTTTTTTCAAATAAACCGGGTTTTTTTCCAACCCTGTTTTGTAAATATTTATAAAAATAAAACAGAAACAACCATGCTGTAATCATAATGTTACATTGTAAATTGGCATATGACATACTGGGGAGGGGGTTTCAAACTGTTTCCCATTACGGAAAGTATTTTCAGATGGGCAGTGGCGTAGCCAGAAATTTTTTCGTGGGGGGGGGGGGGGATTACAGCTACTGCAACTCACATGCATATATACGTGTGCGTGATAAGGGAATGAAGAATATACATTGTGTATGGCAAAAAAATCCTCATGGGGATGTTGTGACCGAACCCCCTAGGCTATGCCACTGCAGATGGGTGATATCGGAATTTTCTTGATTTTTTTTTTTTTTTGAAAGGGTGAACAATTACCCTCCACTTCCTCTAGTAAGTTACGCCTACGTATTATATTCTTACAGCAAATCATTTGAGATGACTGTGAGATCCATCTAACAAGGGGAAGCTCAGACGTTGGGGTCACCGATTTTGATGAAATGTTGGGGGGTTATAGGGGACCTATAGTAAAGCAAAATGCTAAAATTAGCTGCCAACCCTCGCTTATTTTCGACAAAATTCCATTCAAACATTTGACACATTGTTATACACTAATTATTTGACAAGTCTTTTGTGTTCTCTGTGGCGCTGTGGTTCCATATGGAGACACAGATCGGAAGGTCTCAGGTTCGAATCCAACTCGGTGCTCTTGATTTTTCATTTTTTTCTTTCTCCCTTAAAAATTCATACAATACAGTTTATAATGATTAGAAAATTGATGTAACTTATTGAAATAACACTCTATTTCTATGAAATAGAATTGAATAATCGCAAGTGAAAGTGACGAAAATGAGAAACATTATTTATGAATCCCATTTCGAAAAATATTTTGCTATTTTTACAGATGAGTACTTGAGGAAGGGTGATATTTGTGCTGAAAACATGCAAAACAAATTGTCTGGACATTTGCTACAACATATAAAATAAATATTTTTGTATTCACGTGGTATTTTCATTTCTGCTTGAGGGAAAAATAAATATTTTAAGTGAATTTTTATTGCATCTTCTCGGGTTCCTATTTCCTGTTCATTTAGCATATGAATATGGTGAATTTTGTAATTTTTAATTAATTTAATTTTGTTGTTGGGGTGGGGTCAGTGAAATTACACTTCACAGAGTTGACAAAGCGATGTACATTTAGGAGGAATTACTCTTAGGGGCAAGGTGAATTACTTTCATAGTCATACAAGTATTTTGTTATGAGTTTCTCGATTATTATTATTATTAATTTTCTTACCTACTTCTAGCAAAGTTTGATAAATTAAAAATTAAATGCATTTTATATTCTACATCAAATCATAAATTTTTTAATCATATAAAATTTCACTTATAGTTTATATCGAATATTGGATCTCTAATTTTTATTACATGTGTGTAACACGTTTTAGCTGAATGAAAAACTTAAAGCAATAATTGCATCACTCAAAACGAAAAAAAAAAGGCAAATCCTTATCATTCCTCGCGTCCTAAAAGTATTGGTAAATTATCAACTATATACACAAAAAACAACTTTATAACTGCAGTTTTACTAAATAATTCTCAATCTATTTTCTTATATAATCATTTTAAACTGTATTATGTATTTTTAAGGGGAAAAATAGTACAAAGCAGCGAATTGGATTCGAACCTGGGACCTTCTGATCTCCGTCTCCGTATGGAACCACGGAGCCACAGAGCACAAATGATTTAGTACAAAATAATTAGTACAAAAACCCTTAACGGGTTAAAAATTTGTGACTCAGCATTTTACTTTATAGCTATATGAATTTTAAATATGGGTCTTAAAAATAATGATATCAAATTTTGAGTGAAGCCCTTCTGGAATTTTAAAGATTTCTTTTTAAATTCTATTACAGTTACTTTCGTTTTATTTTCTAAAGAAGATTTATGCATTTAAGCAATGCTTTTAATTATGAAATACACTGTCAAATATATCACACCTTCACTGAGTCTATATAATGTATTCAAATGAATTTATTTCAATAATTTAATTTATCTTTTGCATCACGCTATCCAAAAGGGCAAGTAAAATTTACATAAATATTTAGTTAGTGTCATAGTAACCAAACTAAGTGAAATGCATATGAACATCTTGCTTGCCCTTTTGGATAGCGTGACGCAAAAGATAAATTAAATTATTGAAATAAATTCATTTGAATACATTATATAGACTCAGTGAATGTGTGATATATTTGACCGTGTATTTCATAATTAAAAGCATTGCTTAAATGCATAAATCTTCTTTAGAAAATAGAACAAAAGTAACTGTAATGGAATTTAAAAACAAATCTTTAAAAATCCCCGCAGGGCGTCACGCAAAATTTCATATCATTATTTTTAAGACCCATATTTAAAATTCCAATCGCTATAAAATAAAATGCTGCCACATTTTTGATAAATTTACATACTGCATGCTGTCTTTCACCAAGTAAGTAATTAATAGAATATTGGTATCTGCTTTTTGTGTGTTTTATAAATTTAAGAAATACATTATGTTATTAATTTAATTTCAGTTTTTTCTAACATACACTAAAAGCATATAACTATTTCTGAAAAGGTTGTATTGTATTGTGTTATGGTAAACCTACACAAGGAGTATTTCATATTGCTTATGTAAGGGGGGGGGTCTTGCATGGTTGACTTTCTTAGTGCTTCTGAAGCATATTTACGTTACATCGTGAGAAAAACCGTCCAAAACTCTAAATTTTTAGATTATCAGCCATCCGGTAGACCAGAACCTTGGACCTTTATATTTCAGTTATCTACCATCTTCAGTATCTTATCAACTCAGCTCTGGTGGGCACAACATCTTGTTTTAGATGCCATCTCCGGCCTTTAAATGCTTAATACAGAAGATAGTGCATGTATAAATTTAGATTAATTAATCAAATTTCTATCTGAAAAGTATTGAACAAAATTTTAAATTTGGTATTTAAAGGAATACAAAATAAAAGTGAGAAAACCTAAGATTTGGAAAAAATATTGGTATTAAAATTATAATTCAATAATTACAATAAATTTTATATATACATGAAGAGTAAAAGAATTATTATTAAAAGAAGTTTGTATGTAAAATTATTTATTTTCCATTGAATACTAAATAATAGTTATTATTAATTAATTATGTGAGCTTTCTGAAGAGAAAAAAAAATTCATTGAAATATTAATTATATATTGAATTTTTCAAATAATAATATTAGAAAAATAAAGACTTAATTTAATTAGAAATAGCTGTCAAAATACTAGAGATATATGAAACAAAATAGAAAAGAAAAGTTATTTAAGAGTTTTACCAAAAAATACTTAAATTAATTATTTTTTTAATTCAAACTATTTTTAATTATTAATTATAGCAAAATAAATAAAGTATATAATAATCTGTTATTATTTTTTTAAATGAAATAAAACAAAAACGACAGTAAAACAAACCCATCTCGCAAAAGAGCAACGGTGAGGATCGAACTGAAGACTTCTGGTCAGAGAGCTGAAGCGGAACGTACTAGCTATATACAAATGGTTTACATTATACGTTAAGTTGTACAAATCTTGTCATGGATCTACGCGTCATCTCGAATAGCTGAGAGCCAAAAGCAAAAGGAAATAGAAATATTATTAAAAGAGTGACTAATTAAAACATAAGGGATAACATATTCAAAAGGAAGGCTGAACGGAATTATTATGTGTGTATGAAATCATGGATTGAGATTGAGCGCTGAGTCATTATCCCTTTAGATTTTTTAGGTCAATTCTTTGCATCAATTTTGTCCAGAGCATATTTATAACAATTTGGAATACTGTGATGAAAATTGATGATTAATTGAACCAAAAAAAAAAAAAATTAAGAGCCTACTTATCCTTAAAAAATATTTATTTAGACTCTCTCACTTCTGCATCTGCCAACAGCACTGTATTCATACTCCCTGCCTTGTTTACCGCCTCTCAAAGAAGATCATTTTCCGTATTTTATTGCACGAGTTAAATAGTCCCCTCTTTGAACTGGATTAAATTTAAAAAAAAAAAAAGAGTTGTCCTAGCTTAACTGGCAACGTCACTCATCGAATTTGGCACCGATTAAAATCATATATTAATAGTAAAAAATTCGCTAGTGCGGATTCCAAGATCCAGAAGATACATTTTCCAAATAGTGAAAATTAGCTGTAAATATAAGTGCCGCGATGTTTTATGGTTGGTTGGTTGGGGCTGGCTGCGTACTCGTAGAACTGTCATTCTCCATGATTTAGCAATGAGTCAAATGTTTAAATGGAATTTTCTCAAAAGTAGGCGAGAGTTGGCAGCTAATATTTTGGCATTTTACTTTACTATGGATCTCCTATAACCCACCAAGATTTCATCAAAATCGGTGACTCCAATGTCTGAGCCTGCTCTTGTAAGATTTCATCTAGTAAAACTATAGCCCCCCCCTTGAAAAATTTCTGGATGCGCCCTTGTTACACATGGCACTCACTGAAGTTTGTCCCCCTGTACATCCATACAAATGTGGGTAGGAAGATGTTTATTCAAATTCTCGTTCCGTGAGAATGCTTTCTGACAAAAGTCGCACTCGTAAAGTTTCTCTGTAGTGTGGACACGAAGATGAGTATTCAAAATATCCTTCCGTGAGAATGCTTTCTGACATATGTCGCACACGTAAGGTCTCTCCCCAGTATGGATACGGAGATGTTCTATCAAGTTTTGCTTCCGTGAGAATGCTTTCCGACACAAATCGCACACATAAGGTTTCTCTCCAGTGTGGATATGAAGATGCCTATTCAAATGTTCCCTCTGTGAGAATGCTTTCTGACACACGTGACACACATGAGGTTTCTCTCCGGTGTGGGTACGAAGGTGCGTAACCAAGTTGTTCTTCTGATTGAATGCTTTCAAACATATACCACACACATTTTTTTTCTCTGAATGGATACGAAGATGCTCATTCAAAAGTTTCTTTCGGGAAAATGCTTCGTTACAAAAGTCACACACATGAGGTTTCTCTTTATGGTGGATACGAAGATGTTTATTGAAACTTTCCTTCCACGAGAATGCTTTCAAACACATATGACATACATAGGGTTTCTCTCCTGTGTGGGCACAGAGATGTCCGTTGAAATCTTCCTTCTGCAAGAATACTTTTTTACATGCATCGCACATGTAAGGCTCTTCTTCAAAGTGGGTACGAACATGTCTCTTCAAATTTCCCTTCTGTGAGAATGCTTTCTTACATATGTCACACGCGTAAGGCTTTTCTTTAGTGTGGATAAGAAGATGCCTTTTTAAAAAGGCCTTCTTTGAGAATGCTTTCTTACAAAAGTCACACACATGTTTTCCTTTCATGTGTATTTGAAGATGTATATTAGAATTTTCACTCATTCTTATAGATGTCACAGGCATAAGGTTTGCCTCTTGTTTGGATACGATGTTCATTTAAAATATTCTTTGAGAATGCTTTCTTGCATATGCCATACACATGATTTTTCTACTGTGCTAATACTAAAGTGTCCTTTGAATGCAAAGTGGGAAGACATTTTTCTAATATACGTACACACATCACTTATAGTTCTATCATTTGTGTAAGTGCTATTTGTGCACGCTTTAAATTTCATTTGAACACAATGACAAATAATGAAAATTATTTGATAGACGTGATAACTCAACAAACTTAAGTAAGAAAATATTTTTTCACTTTATCGTGCAAGTCTTTACTAAAAATGAAGGTGCAAACAATCCTAATGTTTCCTTAAGTAGAAGGAGCATGTATTTTGTTTGCTACATCAGTTTATTCACAGAAATGTTTTGTACATGTTGAAACATTTTGTGCTTCTTTTGTGGAAGATATGAAAATTTCTTTATCATTAATGTGTTATAAAGAAATTACTTTTTGTTAGATAAAATACCAAAGCTTCATTATGCACATTTTTCTTACCTTATATACCAAAAGCTTAAAGATATTTTATGTTTTCAAATAAAGTAAATAATCAAAACGTTCAAACTAGCCTACTATGTGGTTTTAATGGTCCATTAATGATGCACATTCAGATCTATATTCCAAAATATCCAAGAATTTCGAACATGAAACCTTTCAAGACAAGAAGTAATTCTAAAGGCACAGGAGTGTTGTAAAATCTGCAAGAAAATGCATAAATAAGTAAGTAAAAAAAGTTATAGGAAAAGACACGGGAAAGACATAAGGAAATATTATTCAAAGAAAACCTTCTAAAGCTCAAGAGGAGGGCTAATATACAATTTAAACACAGTTTTAAAATAGCAAATGTCTTTGAAAGAAAACCTTCCAAAGTAGCTCAAGCTAAAATAGCTAGTAGTAAGCTAGTGTACAGCTGCTGCTAGTAGTACAGCAGTGTCATAATTTTTATAAGAAATAGAGGATGTGTCATAAGTGCATACAGGAATTTTGTAAACCTAGGGTAGGTGCACCAGAAATTGATACTTTGCCCAATAACTTATTATAATAAGCTTTTATTGAAGAACTGTTATCGCTGTGCATATGGTGTAATCAGCAGTGTCACAAATGTTCTTTAGCTCTGCAGCAGCAATGGGAGTTTTGATCAACCAGGAGCGTATATAAAAGGAGGGGAGGGGGGAACCTGGCCCCTTCCAAAAACATGCAGCATTAATAACAGCTATTTAATAATAATTATAACAATAAGGTTTGAAAACCTGCCCCCCTCCCTCCCTCCTCACGAAATGGAAATCTATATACGCTACTGTGATCAACCACCATGCTACTGGTAGTTAAATTGAGAGATAGCAATGACTTTTTGGGCATTGGACAGTCTAACGCCTGAATTCACCATTAACTTCAACTGACGGTTCAACCGGCAGTCCAGTAACTCCCGGTTGGAGAACTCGACTAGTCAGTCCAAAACTCATATTCACTGTTAACTGGCTAGAAAATGTTACTGAACCTGTGGTTCCTCAACCTAGGTTGAAACTGGGCCAATCAACATGATTGAAACGGGGCTCGGTTGAAATCGAAATGCTCATTGGTCGAGTGTCCACAAAGCATTGGGGTTCGCATCACGTGGTAGTTTATCCTTTCCCTCTTCTCCAAGTGACCCAGCTGTGGCTCTGCTTTTCCCCCCCCATCTCCCCTTTGTCCGGAAGGAAGGGAAGAGTCAGTTCTGCGAAGGAATGGAAGGGGTGGAAGGGGAAGCTAATTTTTTGGGAAAAATCTTAACTGAGCATGGTCGGTTATTTTTAAACCTTGCTCAATAGCAAGGTTGAGTTTCTCAACCTGGGTAGGGATTTTGTGGGCGGTTAGTTCCTGTCCAGTAAACGATGAATACCATTCCAGCATTCGACTGATGGTTCGCTGTTAACCGGGGGTCGAGGTAGACAGTGAATACGAAGGTAAGTTTTTCAACTATATTTATGTACATTTTCATCACATCCTCCAGTTCTCAGCAGATGCCAGTACTGATAAAAATAATTATGACATCCATTTTATAAATAATCGATTACTTTTATGGGAAATGATATGCTAAATAGAAAAGAATTCCCATGTAACTATGCCTTCCTTAAGCACTTTGCTGAAATAAAATTTATTCTTTGTGAATCAAAACAGCCAAAATGTCAGAACTGTGTCCTCATGGCGAGCACACCGCACATTAAAAGGGTTAAGGAGTTCATGAATGAAGTAAAGCTTTAGATTAGCAATTGCCAGTAGTGACTGCAGAATTATTCCTGACAACTATAAAATGGTCTATCTATTGCCAAAATTGGTGACCTGCAAAACTGACTTTTTTGTAAGCTAGAGTGTAATACTGGAGATGGAGACCAAACCTGACGCAGAACATGCCCAAACTGACGATGTGCAATGCAGGAAAAGCATTTACTATTGCAGAAAATTTTTGCATGGAGGAAAAAAAGCAGTGTGGTGGTAAACAAAGAAGCACAAACAAAATTTGGATCTGTTTTGTGGTAAAAATGAAATCAGGGATAGCGAGATTGCTATCGTTCGTCCTCAGCAAGATGGCAAAAGCATGTGCCTGAGATGTACATTTTCACATACCTAGCCTGGTGTGCATTGAACTTATTTTATCCATTAGGAAATTCGAAACTTAGTCAAGAGGGACAAATTCTTATTTTAGATTTGCAAAATTTTGAAAGTCAGGTGATATAATTTTGTACTTGCAGGAGTCGATCCAGAAATTTTTTTCAGGGTCCCAATTTTTAAAATTTCAACACTTATTTTTTTTTTAATGTGAATTTTCGTACCAATTTTTAATAAAAGTGACTTTTTTTTTCAAATACCTGATAAAACAGATTAAAATGCCAATGAAGGGCCATTTTAATTGATTGTATTTTTGCAAAGGGGCCTGTTTTAACATATTATTTTGTGAAGGGCAGCTAAACTGACCCAATTTTCGTCTACATCGACACCTGACTTGGCAAACTACTATGTACCAATAATTATCGAAACCATTTGCCACCTTAGAAAAACCAGTCGGCGTGCCCTACGCGAGCCTTTGTTGCTCTCGACATGTTCATATTGCTATTTTTCTATTTTTAACTTTTGCTAAGCTACACAACAAGCAGAAAATAATTTTATATGAATAAGATCACCTGGAATATACAATACATATACTTTATTAAACAGTTTTACAGACTTTTAATTTGGTTAGCAAAAGTTAAAGTATAATACCTTCAACTATCAAACTTTGGTTCATCCAGTATTTGAATTTTCTGTACAGTTTCAACTTCATAGATGTGATTGTTACCTAGAAATGTATATTTATTTCAAATTGAGATTTCGTGGGGTGTTTAATTATAAATAGCTCCTTTTCTGCAGACAAAATCTGTCCAAGAAAAGTTTTAACAAACTTTCTACCACAGGACTTTACCAGTACCAAAAAGCAGAAGATATTTTTTACGATTCAATTTCTTATAAAATAAAATACAGATATAAAAAAAAAGAAGCATCTAAAATAATAAAAATATTCTGAGAATACGAGTATCTCAGTATAACACTATGATCATTTTACCCCCACTTGATTTAAATTGCTTTAAAATAGGTAAAACAAATGATATAAACACAGTTGAACTTGATGCAGAACTATATTCTTTGGGAATGATAGCAGCCTTTACATCGCCAAAACTTCTAGAGCTTGGAATCAAAATAATGCTACAGCAAAGTCAAATTCTATGTTCCATAGAGAGTCTAAGATGAAGTTCTAACTGTTGACGTTATATACTAGAAGAATATCACCAAATCAATTTAATTAGTTAAAAAGTACTGTTTATGATTATGTAAATATGATTGAAAAAAAAAAATCTGTCAACTAACCAATTGTTTTCTATACTGTTCATATCCCACCTAAGCCTATTTAATATGAAGAGTAATATATATATAACAAATTGTAGATACAGCAGAGAGGAGTAGAAGAGTTGAAATCCAAAATTAGAGGAGTACCAAAAATTATGACCACTAACAATACCAAAGTGGCCACTGAACTTTGTGGAGGTACTGGCTACTATGGATTTTTTTTAAATGTGAAGCCTTAGAATGAAGTGTTCAAATTCGTGATGTTGATCTCCATTGTATCATCGGCAGCTTCAACAGAAAGATTGAAGATAGCAAAAATCAATCTGAGCGTAATTATACAGGATATCTCAAAAAGGTGGTAAGAGGCTTTAATTCTTTATCTATTAGAGGGGAAAATAAGTGGGCAGTTTAAATTGAAAAAAATCTAGAGTCAGGGACATGATTAGGGTTAAAGAGACCCTGGGCTGGGCTGTGGTATGCCAGCTGTTAGAGGCGTCGATCTTGCAGCTGAAAGGTTGTGGGTTAAATCCTGAGACCAACCAAAGACCGCTATGCTCGCTAATGGCGAATGGGATGAGTAAAACACATTGTGGTTGCAACGTCCTCCAAGTTCCCACCTAAATCAATACCTCTGGGGGTGGCAAAACTAAGCCTTGGGGTCCTCAGCTTGATATTTGCTTCAAAATTAAGAAACCTCCTTTTACGATCAGTAGTGCTGCCGTGTATCGACTCTCGAATGACGTAGAAATGAACTCTTCGAGAGTTGTGGTAGAAATTAACTCCCCTGGCTGGTACTCCCGCAATCGAACTAATCTGGATTTGTGGTTGGTGCAAAATGCTGTAAGAGCATAATTGCCTAAGCCTCCCTAATCCATGAAAGCAAGGAAGTCAAGACCCTGGGCAGAACATATTTAGTAGCCCTGGACAAAAAATAATTGCAGATCTTTCAAATTTGTCTTACTAAATTGTGGATCTTGACATGCCCCCCCCCTTTCCATTAAAAACCCACTGCTGCTACTGAATCTAATTAGTAAATTTGATTAATTAACTAAGACTTTAATATAATACTTTAAAAGCTGCATTTTAACTACTTACCATGTCGTATATTTGAAAGAGAAAGCTGCACACGAAGTTACAATCTGTATTTTTTCTCGGCTATGCTTACTGAAGTGCAGTTATCAGTTCTAGATCAGGGAGTTTATTCGTCTACTTGATATCCATGAATTCAACAGTTTTTAGTGGCCCTGGATGAATGCCCAGTTTGTCACCTCCTACGCATGTCTCTGATTACAGTAATCTGACCTTAATAAAAAGAAATACTGGATGAGGAAGAATGTTATACCAATTTACAGTCTATTACAGGGTTGTCAGATTTGCTGCCCAGGTAGTTCCACATTTTCCCCACCGGGGTAGGTTTTTTTACTTAAAAAAACACATGGGATTTTGGGGTAACATCTTTTTTAAAGATAAAATGACAATTTGCATAGTTTTTAAAGAAATATCTGAACAACAATTTAATTCATTGTGAAAATACTTAATTTCTTAAAGTTCTATTTTAATTCAAGATAATTTTTATCATTAACAAAACTATAAATCCTAATGGAACTTATGTATTATCCTGGCAGTCTGCCAAGACGAGCTATTTTACACCAAGATAAAAGCTGGGACACATGAAATTATTGATGGTTCAGAATAGAATTGGCAAGAGTTTGCCAGCATATTTGACACAAAAATAGTTTGGCGGGAATGACCACCAGGATAATACATAAGTACCATCCTAATTCCATTCTGTTGCTTTTATGAAAAATAACAATCTTTGTTTTCTACCAATCGTAGTAGTTTTTAAAAGTTACTTTTAGTAATTTTTTCATAGAACAATACAAATGAAACTAATTTAATAGAGAATGTGTATTTCTGTTTTTACATTTTTGTACACTAGCTTTATTTATTTTTATTCCTTACTCTGATATATTTTAATTACAATTATTATTCATACCACCTTTTTTTAGGGGGACAAGGGAGAGGCAACATTGGACAATGTATTTTCTTTAAAGAAAAGATAACCCTTTGTCCAAGACAACAAATGTGTCCATATGTTTTGCTTTACTATACTTCTGTTTGCACAATTTTGTACATATTATTTATGTATACAGTATACATATCACGGTTGGAAAAAAAAAAAAAAAAAAAAAACCACCATTTTTTTTTTTTTTTTTTTTTAAACCAGGTTTTTTTAAAAAATCCTTTTATAATTTCATGTTACATACTTATAAATAAAACTTTTTAAAATGTTCAAATAAAAATTAATATTTCTTCTGAAAATAATTAAAACAAAATAAATAAACAATTGTTGCTATACTTATGTGGACATTGAAATCGTTCAATTTTAATATTTTATTTAGAGATACTATTTTTTTATATTTAGTATCTACTTATATAATATGCTAATGTATGTGGTACCAAAACTGATGATATTTTTATTCTGGGAATGGCAACAACTAGATGTAAACATTAGCGTAATAACAGTATTTTTTTGTTATTATGCTACATACGTTACGTACGCTACATTTTGTTCATTTCGTATGCTACATTCGTACATTTCGTTATTACGCAACATTTCGTTAATTGAATTTGGATTTTTGCACATATGAACAAAAATCCAAATTCAATTAATAAAATGACGTCAAGTGAAGCAAGCCTATTCGTTACTGGTTACGCATGTCATACTGTAGCTAGATTACAAAATAACAATGCATACGCGAAAAAGTAAAATCTTTCAGATCTTTTTACTTCGCGTTTATCGCATATTTTAGCCATTTTCTGTTTCCATATGCGAAAAAGCAAAATGTTTCTTTCTGGTTTGATTATGGCAATGCTACTCTAAGGAGATCTGCCAAGAATTGGGGGTGCCTTGGTAGGAGGATTTTCTAAGGGGTTCTATTGCATATTTACGTTATATCTGGAGAAAACCTACCAAAACTCCAGACCGTTAGATCGACAGCCATGCGATGGGATCCAAACCTGGGACCTTCACACTTCGGCCATCTACCATTTTCAGTGACATTACCACTGTGCAACGGTGAGGCCCACAAAGTCTTTCAGATCTTTTCACATGTCCTATGGCCCCCATCAGCTTTTGTCATGATACTCCCAAAATTTGTAGCAACCACAACCTAAATAAATTTCATGACAAATACTGTTAAAACAACGAAATATGATTTTTGTTGAAAGGACTCAGATAATTTGGACAAAACCTTGGCAGCTAGCATAATATAATACAATATTAATTGTTTATTAGATTTTACATGGAATATTGCTCTTAGATTCATCAGTAATAATGGTGATAAGTTGTTCAAAATAATATTTTTAAGATTTAGAAATACGTTGTTAAAACACAAAAGCTCTATTTTACAAACAAGTTAAAAATGCTGCCTATAATTTAAATTTAATTAATAATTTTTAATAATTATAAAATAATAAGGTGATATCTATAGATTGATATAAAAACTTATTGTTGATATTTATGAGGATAATTTAAAAGTATATCACAATGTATTCTATGTAGTATTTGTAATTTTAAATTATTCTTTTAAAAAAAACAGTTGGTTTAAACCATGCCAACCCTTATATATATAACTTGATATGTTTTAATGGGATTTTACATTTAAGTTTCTGTAACTTATAACTTGCCAAGCTAATAAATATTTACTAATCAAAAGAATATGCAGTGAAAGTTTTTATAAACAAATTTATTCATGCATTTATTTTTATTTATTTATTTTTGGGAGGGCAGTGTCAAGTTTCCTTTATGAGTTAAGCCTTAATTTTATGTTTGTCTGAGGTATTAAGTTCGCATTTCTATTGTGCAAATTTTCATGTTCAGGTGACAAATATTTCAATTTTAACCATTTTGCAGGAATAGTACCGTAAACAGGGGCAGTTCACCAAGCCAGATACGTCACCAAAGCTTATGATAAGTAAACACGGGTTTACTTACATGGATTTGCAGAAACCAGGTACAATATTTCGGTTTAATATGAATTAATGTATAAGGATTTGTGTTTGTTTGTGGTGAGTTTTAATTTTATTCTGTTTTTAGTAATGTAAATTTTGTGTGTTTTGAAGATATTAAAATTGAATGAATCTCGGGGGGAGGAGGCAGTCGGTTTATTTGAATGTTTTTATATTAATTTTAAACTGTGATTTTAACATTTTAAGGGAAATTTTGTGGTATATTTTTCTGCAGAAACATATTTTAGTATTTTGCCTCTTTTGAGCGTTTTATATTATTTATTTTTTAAAGTACCCATAACCCAGAGGTAGTGCTTTGTTCATGTTCATTTTGTTTGTAATTGCATTTAAGTATCCGTACAAATGTTTTAATAAGGTGTTTAGATAAGTGTATTGTAGTTTTTGGGTTTATTTTTTCTTATATTACTACGTATGTTTATGTTATGTTTGGCGAGAAAGCAAAGTAGACAAGGTTAGACGTTGGCTACAAAAAAAAAGTCGCCAACTCAACCTGCTCCCGCTTACGGTATTATTCCTCAGAATAAAAAATAATGAGACTAAAGTCACTTTTCTAAAACACTATAAAAAAATAATTGATTCCATAAATTATTACTTACCACAGAACAGATTTATTCTTTATTGCATAAAAATGAATAACAAAAACTATTCCTTCTTGCTACAGTACTCATCGTCTAGCTTAAAAAGACTCATCGTTTCATAAATTATTCATCCAGCCACATGAACTTTGATTAATTGCAATTTCATCGTTCCAATAGATATAGGGGTAGCAAAATTTAATGATTTAATAAAATATGATGCTTTTAAGAACTTTCAGTACACTTTACTTTTAAAGGAAGTGAAATAACGCCTCATAAACATGAAAAAAAAAAAGTCACTAGCTTTTTCTTTTCGACAACATAACAACAAAAACAATACACAGTTATTTAAAAAGAGCCGTTCATTCTAAAATTGAATCCCGAATCAATCATGCAGCATTCTGGTGAGGTCCTGACAACTTGCTGGCTGACTGCTTTGCAAGTGGTTTGGCCTTGGGTTCGAATCTCGTTAGACCATGAATGTATGTCTGTTGAAGTTTGAAATATCCTGATGTAAATTGAGCTTGAGATAAAAATGAATTTGAATTTAGGAAGAGCTTAAATGAAGGCCATAGATCTCGTATCTATCTCTCTTCCAAATGTCTCTTTAAGTTTAGTTAAGTTTCCGCTAAAGGCATGCGATTCACTAAATAGTGTTCGCAACGGTCAGGTAGAGGTTTGCAATTCGCAATTCAAGCACTGAAACGAACGACAGGTGCCCATCCCACAGAAGCCACACCCCTGCCAACTCTGCTGTTAATGAAGCTAGTGGCAACAGTATTCGATGTTTTGAATTCTCTGTTTACCTCTTACGTACTAAAGTTTAAAGTTACAATTAGCCGCTTTCTTGTGTTTCGCGACTGGTTTTAGCGTTCATTCTGCATTATTCATATCAATTGTGTTTTAGTCTAGCCTTTTAATAATGGCTATATTAAAGAAATGCTGGACCCCGTTTATGGTGTACTCTTGGACTAGCGTCAGACTTGGGTGTTATTATGCAGCAATGTATACGGGTGTAAGTTAATATTGATATTGAAAATTGTGCATGGAATTACTCAGGTTTCTGAAATATTTAGATCGCTGAGACCTGATTTAATTACGATTAGAAAGTAATGGTAACACATAGTCTGTATAGTGAAACCTGTGTATAACGATATTGTAGGGACCTAAATAAAATATCGTGGTTGATTCCTACTTTAACCCCCCACTCTCACCAAGTTGGATTACTATACATAATGCAGTTACCATGACGATTTTTTGTGTTTATTTGGCAAACATAATTTAAAAATGACGGTTGGGAACAAATATAAGCATAGCATTACTTATTTGTTTATTTGGGTTGCCAGATAATCTAGTTTTAATAATTATGAATCTTCAAATTCCTTAATTGGTACGTTTATCGCTAATATATTCTCTACGTTTTCACTCAGTTCCTTTAAGAGCATTGAACCTTATACATAAGGTGACCATACGTACCGTTTTGAACGGGACAGTCCCGTTTTTTACGTTAGACTTGTCCCGTTGTTCCCCGTGCACAAGCTTGGGACACCATAAATGTCCCGTTTTTAGGAAGAGAGCAACCCACGGTAACGATTTCAATAAAGGCCGATAAACTCTAAAATCATCCAACGGGACGTGTCTGTTAAAAAAAAAAACAAGAATAAGCAACCTAGATGTCCGTTATGAACTATGCAACAGAAAAACAAAAAAACACAGGGGATTCAGTATCTAGTTGTCGGTATGTAAACTATGCAACTAGTTGACTTTTTGAACTATAAAAACTTAGTGTATTCAGCAACCTAGTTGTACAGCTTATGTAAACTGGCACACTGGCCTGTTTTCACTCAAAACATCAGTGGATTCAACAACCTGTTGCACTCTGTTTCTAAGAATTTTATCCTTCGAATGACAACTTCTGTTTTTCTGTGCGCCCTCTTTTGTTTACATTTCTCACTTTCCCTACCTTTGTACCTTCTGTCGAATGGTATTTTTGAAGTCGAAGAAGGGTCTAACCCTTACACCCCTCGAAACGTACGTCTTGCACTATTTTTTATAGTATATGTGTATTTCATAGTTTTTTTCCCTTTTATTTTGATATTAACATTAGCACAACTTTTTTTTTTTTTTTTTTTTTTTTTTTTTGGACAACTAAAAGATACCTAGACCTGTAAATTCAGTCTCTCTACACTATTGCCTTAAAAACAGTAGATGTCCCGTTTTGAGGAATGAAATAAATACACTATTGCCAAAAAAGTAGTAGATGTCCCATCTTAAAGGAAAAAATAAATGGTCACGTTACTTATACATAACTCCTAGATACAGATGACTGCGAAGCCGCCAAATTGTGGCGATTTTTTAGGTTGGCGAAGTTAAAGTAACAATCAACTAATATGGTTATAGGCAGTTTTTCTTTGTAGACAAGTTGATCTTTTGCACATTATTTGAGCATTAAAGGTGTTTTCTAATTATGAAAATAAAGCTAAAATATTTTTCCCGAGCAGAAATAGTACTTCAGTCGTACCGACTGAATCTGTCGTACCGACTTACGTATTATCCTGGCGATCATTTCCGTCAAATGTGCTGGCAAACTGTTGCCAATCGTATTCCAAACTATCAATAATTTCATGTGTCCGGCATTTATCTTGGCAAAGCAAAATCGCTCGTCTTGGCGGACTGCCGTGATAATATGTAAGTACCCTTCAGTCACTTGTAAAATGACTTCAAAAAAAGTTCAGTTGATAAATCTTTAGTAAAGAAATGAAGCTCAACGCATATATGTAACAGTATTAGTTACCTTCTTTTGATTTTGAATTTACTATATTGAACTTTCTTGTATGATCCAATAATATTTGGAAATTTCAGATACAATTTTGGTAACAATATACATAGAAATATGTATAAAAGGAGCAACAGTTTATTTCTTTATAGCATTACAAAGAAAGAAGTATATTTTCAACAAATGCCAATGTTTTACGCCACACCGCAGATAAAAGCTTTTACTTTAGCACATCAAAATCCAAGAGGAATAAGACGTCTTATGACTGAAAAGGCCTCCTTTTTCCTCTGGCATGCTCTGCAATATTTTATTAACCTACATTCTGGACTATTGGTAGTGTTTTATCCCCCCCCCCCTCCGCCTCTCCCAAAAAAGGCTATACATACTTATGACTTTTGTAAGAATAAAAATTATTGTCATTGACAGGTGCTTGTAAAAAATGAGTAACGCTGAAGACAGGTTCAAAATACATTAAGTAAATAAGAATTTTGTCAGAACCAAAGAAATTATCATTATAAGTAGGAACTATTGCTAACATAGGTTTCATTGTATACAGGGATTTAGTGCCTAGCCCATCCTCCAAAATTTGAAATTTAGTTGACAAAATGAGAATAAAATTTCTTTGTCGGAATCTTTTGGCGCAGCTCAGATATTTGCCACCCACAGTGAGATGAAATATTTCACAGTGCTAAATGATTATAGATTTTGTGTATGCATAAATCGCCAAAGAATGAAAGAAGTCGTCATGTGTGCAAAATACTCAAGCTGTGACTGAAGGACTGAGAAGAGAATATAATTAGTAACTGTACACATAAACTAAGGAATTTTTAACAGTGCCTACAAGATTTTTAAGTTTGACTGACTATGCAAAAAAATTTTAAGATGATTACATCCTGAAAGTTTTTTTTTTTTTTTTAACTTGTATGATTTGCACTTATTTTCAGTTGAAGTATGATTCATTTTGCACAATTAAGTAAAATAATCATGTTTAACCCTATATGTATATGTGGTTCCATTATGAAGATAAGGAACTTATTAGTCAAAAATTCCATTCAAATTCTAAAATTCTGCCCTGTTCACTAACATCATTGCAAAGATGTAATAGTGAAGATTTTCTTATGTGCCCATGTAACAAAAATCTTCTCTTGCAACAATATTGGAGTGAGCAAGTGAAGTAGATTTTAAAGCTGTGAACTGTGCCTTAATGAAACAAAGAATAAGAATGACCTCCACCCCATCCTCAATAAAAATTCTGCCTGAACTATTGTTATATAGCATGTTACTGCTCAACATATACATTTTCATATTTGTATAAATTCGTAGACTTTTACATGTTGTCTTTTTGTTATTCCTTAGGTTCTTCATGTCCTTTTCATTTGTTATGCCCTTTATGTGATGGATGGCGGTAAATCGGATGAGTTCTACAGCCCTTATTTTGAGTTAAACAAGTCTGGAGCTGTTTATGCTGGTTCATTCACGATTGTCTTCAGTTTTATTTTCCTTGCGGCATCCATTATGCTCGTCTGTGGAGTTAAAAAGGTAATTTTGAGTCTTAATGTAATGCTTTGGTTACTGCAAGGTGGAAATCACTAACTTATCTTTGTTGCCACTTGGATGGGTAACAAGACTGACTGTGCTGTCAGTACCTTTAATAATTTCATCCTAAAATTGCAAAAATTACCTATCTGAGTGTTAGTGGCAAGCCCAGTCACAGAATTTTATCATTTTAGCCCAGTCACATAATTTTATCTTTCTGCGATAAGCTGCAGAATTACAAAAAAATTTCTGCAGCACAATATATATATATTTATGCATGCATGCACACACAAAGATCTGGCATGCATTTTAACATTGTTAATTGAAAATTACAATTGCATAAAAAGGTCTTCAGTGCATTTTTCAACTCTATTGAAGACAATTTGTCTCCAGATAATTGTTCTATTTCTGACACGGTGACAAGTCACTGGAATATATCTGGAAATGTTTAACATCTAAGAATCTGTTCTTCTTTCATGGCCCAATTTTTGGTTTTCTTCCTCAGTAGTCCTCTTATAGTCTAAAAGCCAGCGACTGCCAGACCTTCGTCATAGTATAAAAGCTGAAACTTTCTCTGCGCATACCCCCCCAACAGAGGTAGGAACAATTGGCCACTATAAAGTTTGGATGATCGTGGCTTTGGCAGGTAACAGGTGGAAAAGGTGTATAAAATTCCCGAAAATTTTCGTCATTTCATAAAGCTTCATTTTTTTATAGGTTCTTCTTCGCAATACTAGAAATCACTTGATCCCTTGCCAGACACTTTTCCATCGTGGCAAACCCCCGCCAGACAACCTCAAAGTCATGGAAAACGTAATTCTATTACGAGCGCACTGCAGCATCGTAAGAAAGTTCAGAAGTAGCAGTATAAAATGTGCTTGGCACTTTGTGACAGCTTGACGTACTTCGTCGCGGGAGTTTACGAACACAACAGTTTTCCATGATTCCCGTTGACTTTGAGGTTGTCTGGCGGGGGTTTGCCACAATGGAAAAATGTCTGGCAAGGGATCAAGTGATTTCTAGTACTGCGAAGAAGAACATATAAAAAAATTAAGCTTTATGAAATGACAAAAATTTTCTGCAATTTTATACACCTTTGCCACCTTTTACCTGCCAAAGCCACGATCATCCAAACTTTATAGTGGCCGATTATTCCTACCTCTGTTGGGGGGTATGCGCAGAGAAAGTTTCAGCTTTTATACTATGACGAAGGTATGGCGGCTGCTGGCTCTTGCTCTACTAGAAATATACATCAGGTCTCTTCCTATTTCCATGAAAATTACTTAAAAAAAAAAAAACTGATTTTATCCTTAAAAAATAATAATTTTTTCCTTGCTTCTCATCCCCAATGGATGCACCTTGTAGTTTAACCGAAAATCTGAATAAAATATGGCAACATCGAAAATATTGGTAAGTTTTGATTTTTTTTACTAATCTTTTAGCACAAAATTCTTTTAAGAAAAAATTATTTTGGTCCCCCTCAGTTTTCTGTTAAACGTTTTTTTCACTGCATACATATGGCAGGCAGAACCAGACAGAATTAAGTACCGTGAACTCAATCTTAACCTGCCTAAATGGGACCTGGAGTGAGCCAGTTAAGCACAAATCCGGTTAAAGCAGAGAATGAAAAAATTACAAATAATTAATTGATGGAGCTGCATTAAAAAGAAATATTTTAATTTATTGCAAAAGTTTCACAATTAGGAGGAAATTTTAAAAACATCAGTCTTTTTTTCTTTCTTTTTTTCTGCTAAAGAATGAAAGTTCGACAACTTACTGCACATTTTTTTTTTTTTTTTTAAAGTATCACATCGATGGGGAGAAAGCTGATGCTTGTTGTTCTACATAGCATTAAAATGGCGCATGTAGTCCCAATTGTTAAAAAAAAAATAATAATAATAATAATAATAATTAAAAATTGGTCTTGTAGTGAGTTTTTATTTTTATTTTATTCATTTCTTGTGTTTTTGTTTATTCATTTTGAGTACTTCATCTAGAAAGCTTTTGAGTACTTAAAATATAAGCAATCAGGTAAGATGTTTTATGGATTTATTTTAGTGTGTGTGACTGTTTTTAAGAAGTTATCATACATGCACTACTTCTTCTCTAAATATGATTATTATTTATCTCAATTTTATTAAGAGTTCTTTTTAATACTATTTTTCTAGCATATTAACGATTAACCCTTTAATGCAGTGTTCTCGCTCTGGGAACACCAAACTCTGACGTTTTGACTGTTGCCAGTCAGGAAGAATAGATTTGATTTCTATAAAAATAGTTGCGGGTGACATAGCTCCACGAGAATCCTTTACTTTTTAGCACATCCTTTACCGTCAAAAAATGGTCACGATTATTTTTAACAGCACTGACATCTGCTGAAAAATGGAAGAATGCGAGAACAGCTGGATCGATTGCCCAATGCTGAAAAAGAGCAGCCGTTGCCATCGCTCGACTTAACTACCAGCAAGATGGCGGACGATCGAAACGTTAATCGCATGCCACAGATCTAGAGACCCTTTTTTGACGACAGCCGGCACAGCCAGCTGTCGTCAAAAAAGGGTCTCTAGATCTGTGGCACGCTATGACCGTTTCGATCGTCTGCCATCTTGCTGGTAGTTAAGTTGAGCGATGGCAACGGCTGCCCTTTTTTTAGCATTGGGAAAGGGTAGCCCCTCAAAGGGTTAATGTTTAATTATAATCAAAAGTAGAGTAACATATATGCTACCAGTCAAATCAGTGGATGTTGTGTTAATGCCTAGCCAGTTATCCAGAATTTGGCCCAGACCATTCTGGATGGCAGGTTCTAAACTGTATTAGAAATAGAAGAACGACTTCATTTAGCATAATATGTGTTACTGTTTAGGCATGCATGTTCGTAGTATAAATTCTGTGAACTTTAGCAGTGTTATACAACAAGCCAAATTATAGCTGTGTATGTCACGATAAGAGCATATAATTGTTCATTCAAAAGAAAATGAATGCTTTGTATAATTTACATAGTAAATTATTTTTTTTTTTTTCCTATCTAGGATAACAGGTGTTTGTTGTTTCCCTGGATGATTGGCATGTCTTTTGAAATTTTACTCATGATTCTTATGGGAATATGGTTCATGTTTCGTTACTATCACAATGTAAGTATATTCTCAAGCTGCTATATTGGAAATTGGCTCCTCTACTCCTAGTGATTATTTTCTTGTTGAGGAGGTAACAACTACAGGGTGTCTACAGACTTGGAAAGTCAGGGAAATTTGAAGAAAGGTCAGGGAAATGCAAGAATATTTGAATTTTGCGGCAAAATCAAGAAAATACTTCCTGTTTGAACCTAATTGTAGAAATTGTTTTGTCTTCATTTTCTTATTTAACCTTAAATAATTTTAAAAGGTGTCTTTTATTAACATATCTTGTTCAGTTGAAATATTCTTAATTCTATCCTAAATTATTATCAAACATGGTTTTTGTTAGAATCCAGTGATGTCAAATAATATTTTTGTGTATATTGATTTTATTATTATTATTATTATTTGTAAAAAAGGGGCAAAATATATACGAAAAATTATTAATTAAAGGATGTAATATTAAAAATAGAAACGCAAAATTCAGGAAAGCACGCTAGATAAAAAGTCAGGGAAGAGCATGATAGATGTCAGGGAAGCAAAAGCTGTGAAATCTGTAGAAACCCTGAACAAACATTTCTCATGCTATCGCCGCAGACTGGAGGTTAGATCTTCAGTGGATTCCCAACCATTAGAACATACCTGGAAATGAAAAGGCAGATATCCTTGCCAAAAATGGAGCTATATTACAACAGCTGGTTTCAAATGGGAAAATATAGAAAAACCTATTCCTTTCTCCTGTCCCAATGGACTGGCACGTGCAATTTTTGTTACAAATTTTAGACTAACAGCAGGTCATGACTTTTTATACTGACACCTACACCGTATCGGTGTAGTAAACAATACTAACTGTTCTTTGTGCTCTTCAGGCAAAACTATGAACCTTGCACTTTTGACAAAATGCTCTGCACTCATTAGTTTCATGGAATTTAAACCAGACAGCTTTATCAAGGCTAAATTTTACTGGGCTGCTTGAAAGCTTATGGCTGGTTACGCCCCAGCCTTATGAAGTGGGGAGGGGGTGAAAAAATGCAAGTATGCTCAAATTTAATTTTCGATACATTAAACAGTGATATACATTTAAAATTTATAGCCCACCACTGATTACATTTATTGCTCACTACTGAGTATAGCACAATCAAAGTTTCTACAGACCTGGAAAGTCAAGGGGGGGGGGGAAGTCACCCTATAATGCTAGGTGTGACAGTTTCTCGGATTCTTGATCTTAATGAACAGCTATTTTTAAGCTTTTGTACTAATTCTAGTAACAAAAGGTTTAAAACACCTGATCCTCTCCCCAAAAGGAAAGCTATATACACTACCAGTTCTCAGTAGGTTGTTACTATTGCACTTTTCCGAAAAATTTGTGAATGAATTTTCATCGCTCTAATGTTGTGTAGTTAGTTATTATTGTATATATGTATTAGAGATGTAACGAATAATGATTTGGCCGAATACCGAATATTAAATTTTTTTAAAATTTCATTTTAATTGTAAATAAAATGTCGCTTTTCACATTTGTAATTAAATAATAAATAAAGACTAATCAAAAGTAATTTTATATTATTTGTAGGTACTTAAAAACATACAACAGTGTATTATCTGTAAAACTAAAAAATCTTGGTTACGAAAAAATATCTTTTACAAAGCAAAATACTAATAACAGCATAATTATATTTTGAGATATTCATAATTTAATAAATATGCTAAGGTATATGTGATTAATCTGATAACTATACATAATCACATCATCCTTTGGGTTTTGCAGCCTCTGGGCAAACATATGTAGCAGCTTTTACAAAATTTTGTTTGTAATTGAGAATCTGAAAAGATTCCTCCTACCCCCACCCCATAAAGAAGGTAGAAAACCAAGTCAAGTAGTGTCACCAAGTAGAAAAAAGTCTGCATTTCTGTAATATTATTAAATACATTAGATCAGGGTTAACACCATCTCCCCCCCCCCCCCCAACAAAGGATAACTTGGAATGACGCCCCCTCCCTCACATTCCTTATCAAGAATACAGTTTTTTATTCTTCAACAATGAGCATTGAGTTGCCTTTTCAACAAAATAACATTGTCAGTCAAGTTTCAATAAACCTTTAATCGAAAATATATATATTTTGAAGTCAAAATAAAAATAAGTAAGATGATTTTTTGAGCATGCATTACCACTTGTTCTTTGGCTGTCTTCAACCCCCCCCCCCTTCCCTGCGAATAATCTCTGCCCTCCCCCCAAGGGAAGCTTGTCCTACCGGTTAGGAAACGCTACATTAGATTATGTTTCATTCAGCTTAAAATTCAACAAATCAGGATATTTTATAATATGAAATCCAATTATTGTAGTATAACTAAACAATATTATTTGTAAATGCATTTAAAAATACATGTTAAAAATATTTTCTCTCTTTCTTCTGAAATTAATCAGCTGAATATTCGGCAATATTCAATATTTGGCCTACCAAATTTTCAGCTATTTAATTTTATTTTTGCTTATTTAAACCAGAGTTTTTATTTATTTATTTGAAAACTAAATTTTTATAACCTTATTAATGATTTTAAACATATCTTCTTTTTCCTTTCAGTCATATTCCTTCATGGCTACATTTGTTCTTTGGTGTTTTGATGGATTGCATGTGAGTAAATAATTTATAGCTTTACACACTATTGTTGAGTATACTATGCATCTTTCCTTATTCCATTTAGTTGGAAAGTATATTGTTATTCATGAGTGTACCGTATTTTTGTCCCTTGTTCCATAAAACACATCTTTAGAATCAAAATCTATCTTAAAATCGCCTACTGAAACTGTTTTATAATCTTCGCTAAGCATATTCCAACTGTACTTCACTTTTTAAAATACTATTTGGAATGTGCATCATAATCCATGAGTGTGCCGTGTTTGTCTTTCTTGGGTTGATTTGTACTTTAACGCCCCAAATCTGGCCAAGGTGGCGATAATTAAACATATGCAGTTACCACAATGATTTTTGTATTTATGTAGCAACCTTAATTTAGAATTAAAATGCCGATTTGAAATAACATGTAAGTATAACATTCTATTACTTATTTATTTTGGGTTGCCAATTAAAGTAGTTTTAATGATTAGGTGTCTTCAAATCCCTTAACGGGTGTGTTTATTGCTAATTTGTTCACTTTGGTTTTCATCTAGTTCTTTTGGGAGCATTGAAACTTGTGCTTAACTCCTAGAGACCCATGACTGCAAAGCTTGCGAAAGCGATTTTTTAGGTTGGCAAGGTTGAGCATTAAAATAAGAATCAGCTTTTTCTTGTTCCATAAAACACATCTTTGGAATCAAAATCTATCTTAAAATTGCCCACTGAAGCTGTTTTACAATCTTTGTCAAGCATATCCCAACTATACTTCACCATTTTAAATTTTTTTGGAATGGGCAGCATAATCCACGAGTGTGCCGTGTTTGTCTTTTTGTTCCATAAAACACATATTCGGAATTGAAATCTATTTTAAAATCACTTACTAACACTATTTTATAATCTTTGCCAGGCGTGTTCTAACTATACTTTTCTAGTTTCTTGCCAAATTCGGAAGATATCGCCAAGCTTGGTTCGGTTTTGAAGTTATTTTTTGGCAGCAAACTTAGCAATCAATTATCAAAAATTGCAAACTTTGTGCGACATTCAAGATTTTAATATCCCTTCCCACCACTGCATTAAAAACATTTGAGAAGATATTCACCGTTGCAATTTATGTCTACAAATCATGTTTACTAAGTCATGTTGAAAAAAAAAAAAAAAATCTGGGCTTGAACAAAGTAGCACCCTCAAGCTAAAATTTTTACATGCCATGACATTTTTCTTGCATGTAAAATTTTGTGCGAAAAAAATATAAGACTTATAGAATCATGTAAATTCCACTTGCGAAAAATTCAACTGAATTGAAAATCTAAAACTCATAACCTGATTTTATTATTTTGAATTTGAAAAGCTATCAAAATTTTATAATGAGTTTCTAAGGCAGCTTCCCCTACTCTCTAGTTGGCTCTGTATAAATGCTTTTTTTTTTGGGGGGGGGGAGATTTTAATCTTTTTCTTTTTTTGTTTTATATATATGTGTGCTAAATCTTTTTCTTCTTCTTCTTTCAGCTCTACTGTTTACTTTGTGTCATATCGCAGTATCAGGTACTAAAAGAGCTCCAAGAACCACATTTTATCATTTTACATCCTTAAAGTGAAGGAAATGGCATTTATTACATTTTATATACCAGTGATTTAAATCAAACCTTGTTAAGACAAGACAATACTTTGTGACTTTCAGGATTCTCGTACTGAGATATTTGTTACTGTATATTGCTGTCTATTTGATATACACACTTCTTCCATATATGCATTACAATATATGGCTTTTATTAGCAGTTTTAAAATGTATTTTCATTTCTGAAGTATGTATTATTTTAAAAAGCATGTATATTTGAGAATAGTGAAATTTCTCTTACAAAACCATTGGTATAACTGAGTAGAAGCTAGGTTGAGCTAAGTCCTCTCTATATATAAATTAGGTTTTTTACTGCAGGTGTAGAGGAAATGGAGCCCTATTGAGGAACCAAAAAATATCCAGAAAGCCTAAAAATAATTAAAAACTTTGTAAAATAATATACATCAAAAATTACTTATTTTACAGTTTTTACATTTTAACACCAGGTTTTTGCTAAAAGTTCTTGTTATCCAGAAACCCTACCCAGTTATACCAATGAACAGAATTTTATCTATTATACTGTTTTTGTATTTTAGTCAAATCTCATTAACACAAATGGTATTAAGTAAACAAGTACCATGCTTTGTAAATCTGTGGGCACAAGTTTTTAGAGTATCTATAACAATATATTTTATCATTGGCATAACTGGGCAGGGGTAATTTGTACTTGCCCTCTTCATATTAGTGAGGTTTGATTGTGCTTTATTTCCTATGTTTTTATTCTTGGTGTCATTTACATTATAAATTGTACATTTTGAATAAAAATATCAGCTACCCTCCGAGCCAACTCCAGCTGGTTAGCCAGTACTTCACCTCTGAATAAAAAGTATCTTTGCACCTTCAAAATATACATTTCCCCCTCTCTCTTATGTATGTTTTACATAGAATATTTTATTTTATTTATCCCCTTCCCCCCCCATTTTGTTTCAGATAACCAGATTTTTTTTTTAGGTCACGAGTATTTTATATGTATGCCTTCTTGAATAGCTTAGAAAGTTTTCTCATTAAAATGTAATTTTTGAATATTAATGTAGGTGGTGAAACCTCTATAATAATAATTTTAAAAAATCCGACAGCACTATTATTTTTAATTAGTTGGTAATATAATAACTAAGATTTGTTTTATTTTTATTTACTATGCCCTTTTTTTATTTGTTGAGAAAGGAAGGAAAAAAAACCCCGATTGAAATCAATTAAGTGTTATTTACAATGGTTGTCACTTTAAATTCTATAAATGTTTGTGTATAATCCTTAAGTGTAAGTAAGTGTGTAAAGTGTAACTGTTTTAAATATGCTGTTATATTTGTGAATTGTATTAATTACATGCATGTTCTCTGGCTGTTTCCATCCAATTGTCATGTATACAGAACAATATTTGAAAGAAGGTTACCATGCTCTTTAATGTATGCTGCTCCCCCCCCTTAAATAGTTTATATTGTTAATTGTTAGGGGGTTGTGACCCCCCTAACCTCCCCCCTCCCCTTGGCTACGCCAATGCCTTAGCATAATCAATCATTATAAATAATTCCACACTCAGATTTTTCTGAGCTTGTCTTGTATGCAGTTTTCAATGTTGCTACTAGTGTAGCAGAACTTGAATCATAGAAACTTTGTATAATAACACACATAAAATGCTACGTATCAGCAAAATTAAATTTATTACTACTTTGTTGATAGGTGTACCATTTTATGTGCATTTTTATTAACTTAGCATTCTGACATACCTTTGTTGAGTGTTGTTGTGTGTAAAAATTTGGCTACAATAATTAAGAGGTTTGTATAATTAATTTGATAACCTACTCTGATGGGGAAACATTATGCTTTCAAGTTATAGTTATAAAATGCGCGAATGAAATAGGTGTTGTGGCACCAAAGAGACTAGGAGTTGCAGGTTTTTTTTGAGGCTCTGAAAATTCACTGTCTTTTGCCATTACTGAAATCTCAAAATTATGTGTGTTATTGGTAAGAATTGAGGCGGAAAATGAATGAATAAATTAATTATAATGTTGTGTAACTCTGCTTCAGTTATTAAAAAAAAAACCACTTGTGTTTATATGCTGTGTTCTTTTTATTTAAAAAAAAAGCTTTAGATAAGAGACCATTAAAGTGAGAAATGTTCACAGGGTCAAGTCCAGGATCTTCATTGTAAAATGTCTATAGATTAAATTCATTTATTGATTATGTGCATATGAATGTTAAGTTTTACTGCACACTGATTTTTGCTTCGTGTGGAAAAAGTTGTTGGTATGTTTAAAAATTAAGGTTGAAAATTCTGTACAAATTTCTTCAGTTTTCATCTTTTTGTATAAGAAGTAAGTTCAGACAAGTAAATAAAAATTGCATGTCTACAATTATTTTAATGTTAGTACTTAGTAATACAGTGGAAAGTTGGAAAATGGTCTTTCAGAAAAGGAGAAGGTTAGTAGTGGTCTTTAATGGAGGAAAAATTAACACAGCCTATAGCTAGAAAAATATTAATCAAAAATTAACAGTCTATCCGGGGTGGTTTTTCATAAAGGTGTCACTGTATTTTAGTACAGGCATAAAATACTGTAGCTTTTTTTTTTTTTTTTTTAAGAATAAATGCATTAGACCTTTGATTATTAATTTTACATATGTATACTTATTTGTTTATGGAGGACTTAATTTTAAGATTGAGTGGGAACTCTTGTTTATAGTCAATGTGTTTCTTCATTGCTTTTTATTCTCATTTTCATATTGTTATTTTTTTTTTTGAGGAATTCAGGTGTTTTTAATGTACAAAATCCATGTATGTTATTAATATTGTTATTTCTGTGTTATCTTTAAAGTTTAAATAACTTTCTCTAGTATAGGCATATGTATACTTTTTAAGAATGCATTACCAAAGCCTTTTATATCTGTAATGTTTGCAATATTTGTAGCAATTTTCTAAGATTTTATGTATTCAGTCTTTGAATGGTGTTGGGCATTTATATTTGTTTAATGTGTATCTGTTAATAAATTGGTTTTATTTATTGGCGATTGCATTTTTTAAAGGTGTTTTAAACTATCTATTGACACTCAGAAAGTTGTGAAATTAAAAATTGGGTGTTCATTTAAATAAAATGAGGCATTAGTTATAATATCGGTCTTAGTTACGACTACACAGTACACACTACATTACATCACTAGAATAGAAAGCAGCTCACTGATTTTACATCAGTACTCAACATAATAAAATTAATTATTCATGTAAGTGGATAATACAAGAACATTCAAGGATTTTTTCAATAATATCATTGTTAAAACAATGTTTCTACCAAATTCCTGAAAGTCAATTTCTTGACTTATGGGAGCACCCAGGAAGAACATTTTTCATCACATATGCATTTGACTTTAGGAAATTCTGCAACTGCATCCCCATTTTTAGCTATGAATTGTTGCATTCAATTGTTCACTACAATATAATTGTTGATGTATGTAACATTTTAACGCATTCCATATTAAATGCAATTTTTTCTGATTAGAAATATAATTTTTCTCAATAAGACCAATTTTTGTAATGGACTGTCAGATTATAATTAATGTTCTGATGTTTATAAGATAAATGTGCCCCCCCCCCCCCCCCCAAAAAAAAAGTTTGAGTGTGTATGTGTATGGGGGGGGGGGAGAGGAAGAGTTTTTGAATTAAAATAATAATTTTAGCAAAAAATATTTATTACACCAAATTTTGATAATTTGCTATCTACCCATACACCCCAAAAAATTCTCTACAAAGCAAAATTTATTCTTGAAGAATTTTCCAGACTTAAGTGACCTATTTTCTATTCCCATGGGGTTTTACAGTCCAGTAGATACTCCATAATAAGGATTAGGAAGTACAAGCATATTTTTTGTTTATCTCCCAACAATCTGCAGGTAGTGACGCTTGTGGATATGTACATATGAGTCATACACTGCAACAGCTGCAAAATAAGTATTGATCTTAAACAGAGGTGTGTAAACAAAACATCCATGACTCCAAATGTGTAAGCAGGGATGTGCCAGCTGCTCCAATCGGGCCAAAACAAATATCATGTGCCAATCAGCTACAAAAAGATAATTTTTGCTCCAAATTCAGCAAAACTGCGCCATTTTGAATTTTTACAAAAATCATCACACATTCTAAATATCCTAATTTCAATTTTTTCCATCGATCTTATAAACAAATATTTTTCCTTTGACATTCCTTTGTTCAAACCTCAAATGCCTTAAGAAAGTCAAAATTAACCCTATTTTAAATTTAATAATTTTATTTGAGTTGGTAATAATTTTTATGCTACCAAATTCGACTTATTCCAAAATCAGTTCCAAAAGTGACTGTTTTGTGCTTCAATTGCTCCAGAAATCTGTTTTTCTAGCTCCAAAAATATCTTTTTTCTTGCTCCACACAAAATTTAATTTCAGCTGGCACATCCCTGTGTAAGGCTCTGCATCATTGCACAGTTCACGCCTCTACCATACTGGTGTACATTTTGTAAAAAAAAAAAAAAAAAAAAAAAAGTAGTATATATTATACTTTAAATGTGGTAAGAATGGCAACTTTGTCACACTTATACCAAAGCAAATATTTAGGAAACTGGAAATCCTGATATTGACCATCCATCAAGAACTATATTACAAATCAATAAGCAATATACAATCAATTATGTTAAGGCCAATTAGTTAGTCAAATCAGGATTGTATCTTGTGGGGGCTGCAGCCCCCCCCCCTCGGGAAATAAAATCCTGGCTATGCTACTGAGTCAAACTAAATCTTAAATAAGTGAAACAAATCCAATTACATAAGCCTGATAATGTTTGCTAATTTGGACCAAAAATCTGCTTAATTTTTCCATAAAACGAAAGAGTAAAAAAAATATGAAGGACCCTAAGTTACTTGTGTAGAACTGATGCAAGCCTCAGCAGGATTGAAATTCGAAATTGGAAGAACAACATGCCAACAAAATGGGCATCAAATCCTGGGGAACAAGTTCTAACATTGTCTGGAATTTAGTAAGAACTTTTGTATTGTCCTTAACACCATGTACATAGCTTTGAAAATGTGTTTGACTTTTTTCCCCCAGTAAATAAAGTTGATGAACAAAAGCCTTTTTTTTAATTCTATGCGCACTAGACGTGTGCTGCATAACGATCCTAATGTTACTTGATCAAAATATGTAACATGTTTTCTGTCTGGTAACTATGGAGGATATTTATGTAATCAGACTAGCTGGTTTGTTAGCTAATGAGGCTCCAACTAATCTGAATCAACTACAGTTGATGTAATTCTAAATTATTAGTTTAATTGCAGTGCAGTTTTAGAACTGAAACTATTCTTAACTGATTGCTGCAGAGGGGTGTTTGGGGGGCTGTAATATATGTGTGAAATGAAACAATATTTTATTGTTATTCGATACACAAAATGTTAAACACATAAAAATATAAATTTTTCTTAAAATCTATTTTTTTTAAATTCAATATTTTTCTTACTGCTTAGCTTCTTCCCTCATACATTAGTATAAATAGTATTTGCTTAGATAGGTGTTAAGAATGTATTATTTCCATAGTTAATCAATATTAATTCATCGATAGCTTTATCAAATGCAAAATTCAGTAACTCTAAAACTTCTTTATTTAAAACATCAAAATTCAACAATCTGAACAATTAAAGCTGCAAAAATCAATAAAATGTTGCATTAAAATAAACAAGCAGCCAGAATGCTGCAGACATCAACTGACTGAACACTGAAAAATTAAAATTTATGAACTGTCAGATCCCAATCCGTGGTCTTTTTTACATAGAACGCCATCTGGGGATCACTTTTAATTAATTTCCAAATACAAAACAAATATTAAAACAACTGATTGTCAAATAACTAAATCTAATGATGGATGCAAAAGATAGCTTAATTTCTCTAATATTTTCCTCCAAAATATATATATATATTTAGCACTCGTGTGCTATTTCTTTCAAGCACGGGATTTTTGTCTACGTGGGGCACCGTGGTCACATTTCCATTTGATTTATGTTTTCTGCAGAGTGATTTGATATTTCTAACGGAAACATGGACTATCCCTTCAGATGATTTTCAAATACCAGGATTCACTTGGGTTGAACGGATAGACAGTGGTTTCCAAAACAGAAAGCCATCGGGAGTTACGATTTTTATAGAGGAAAACTTCATAAAAATAATATGAAACACTTTACCTGTGCCTACAAGAGCCAGATCAAATGGTCATGGCGCATATTCAAGATAAAGTGAGATTTGCAGTTACATACACTAGTCCTCGAATTTCTTAAGATAAATTAGATGCTCTATTCGAAACGTTGCTGAAAGAGGATGATTGTAAGACTGTTTTAGTAGGAGATTTTAACATAGAATTCAATTCCGATCAAGGATCCAATTTCATAACTGAAATGGATACTTTAGATTTTCCAATATGCACTCATCTAAAACATTTCACCGCTAGGGGCCAAACAACAATTAATGCAATTTTCAGCTACAAAATTATGCGAACAGGAGTCTATATGAGTACTTACAGTTATCATTTTCCTCTATATGGCAGAATTGATTGAATAGATTTAAAAAAACTGAAATTCTTCCAGTCCAGTGCATAAATAAAATCTGGAAGAATTTCAGATTTTTTATTTTATTTTATTTATTTTCTTTTTTCCCACCTGAGCCAGAAGGAAAAATTGAGAAAGGCCTGGCTGGTGACAAAATGATTATGCTAGTTCACATACTAGCAAGAGGCGAGACAAAATTTTCTTTCACTCCAAACGCATCATGGATGTTCACACAAATACAGAATGGTGGTCAGGCCAAGTTCTGAATTAAAATACAGTAGAAGATCTTTATAATGCAAACCTCGAAACGCAAGGTTTTGCATTATATAGAATTTTGCGTTATATGGATCATTCACTTATATCATTAAACTTCCCTAGTAAACATATTAAAATATAGCTAGAACACATAAACATAATGCTTAAAACTTTTTTTAAATACAAATACTACTTTAAAAAACAAAAAAATGGAATTTATTTACAGAAAAAAAAAATAAATTGAAATTACCAAAAGCATTAAAGTTTATTTGTTAAACAATATATTAATTTTGATTTGTTTTAGAATTTGCAATCTCTCAACAAATAACTTTTCTTGCAGTCTTTGAACAGGTAATAATTTTACTTTGGTTATGCAGTCTTGTGTTTCTAGGAATTTAAAATATTGATCTCTTATGGAAATTTCTTCAGATTCTGAAAGTTTTTCAACTTTCTCTCCAGCATTTGATTCTGTTTCAGAATTGTTTTCCTCTTGTTTTGAAACAGAGGAAATTATTTCAGCACTGGTCAAATGATTAACAATTTGTGACTTATCATCCATTACCAAATATTCAAAATGTTTTCTTCATGCAGGTTTGCAAACTGAGTACTTTGCATTTTGTGCACAATGCATTAGTTCAGCAGTTTTCATTTTAACTAAAGATGGCTTAAATCCAGTTTTAAAATAGGGTTACATTGAGAAAACTCCCCTACTTCTCATAGACTTTTAAAAAGTATTTTACTGTCAATATTGAGACATAAGCATATCATCGGGCAGGGGGCGGGGGCGTGTGCCAACCCCCCCCCAACTTTGTTTAGAAAATCATTCATTTTAAAACCTTTCTTCTTGCCAAACTTAAAGGAACATGGCTATTTTTACTTTAGAATATGCTATGTGCATTCTCCCACCCACACGCACGCACATTAAAAAAAAAAAAAAAAAAAAAATTTTGGTGATGCTACGCATATGATTTAGGAAGCCAAGTAACGACATACGATTTAATATAAAACAAATCAATTTACAAAGAGAAATATAACTAAATAAATAAACGTCTGTTTGGGAAGTCAATGGTAGAGGAGGGAGAAAGAGAGTGGTTCGGTAGTGGAGGGAAAAAGGGAGAGGTTCGTGGTTTTATTAAAGTAAACATTCCTTCCTCTTCGACGACCCGGCCGGCCAGCTGTTATGCTGATAATGCATAATGCATGCATGGGAGAATAATTGTTTATTTTAAGCTTGGCATGTTGTGGGATTTATCTAATGTCTCAAAATTAATTCCCTAGGAAAGCAATTAAAAAAAAAAAAAGCAGATTGTAGAAATTTCTTAATTGTGATTTTCTCTGTTTACATCCGCAGTGTTAATGCGGTTTATGGAGAATTGCAGTTTATAGAATTGCGGTATATCGATCTACTACTGTAGTATAATTCAGTCTCAAAAATTACACCAATTGTGTTGATATAAATGAAGCATAATCCAGAAAATTTGGTTTCAATATTTTATTTTAAGGTTAATGTATATTTTAAAAATATTTTTAACATTCGGATAGTTAATGCAATTTTAAACCAAAAAATACTTTTTTGTTAGTACATAGTAATTTTGAGATAGTCTGTTTACCTTTTGCTTGATTGAGAAAATTTGATTATCCTTAAAATAAAAATAAAAAACACTGTACAGAACACACACACACACATGCATAAAAACGTTTTGGGTGGTGTGTTTTCACTCTCTTGTCCCCGGAAGCAGAAAGTGGGTAAAAGTGTGGCGTACGTCGCAGAACAATCACAATCTTTGCAGAACATTTCATCTTTTAAAAGAAAGAATATATAAAATGATATGTTCTGCAGAGCAATTAAAGCGACGTGCCCTTTATGTTATGCCTTCTCTCTTCACTTTTTGCACAATTTTTATACCTAATTTGCATTTTATCGTGACCTGTCAGACTTTGACAAAATGCCTGCAGAACATTTGCAACTGTTTGAAGTTATGTTGCAGAACACTGAATATAATTCTGCTACTGGGCTCTTGCCTATGTGAAGTTTGGAACTTTCATACTACTTGAAATGAGCATATTGCTCTCTTTCCCTCTGGTTTTTTTTTTGGTATGTCTGTTCTGTACATTTACTTTTAATTTGATATTAACACCAGTTTTTTTTTTTTTGTCTTTGTTACTGTTTTTAAAAAGGCTGACCTAACACTACTGGATTGATTCTTCTGGTAATGAGAATCTTCTTTTTTTCTTAATATTAATAGATTTTAAAGAATTTTCATTAAGAAACTTAATTTTTATTTCATTATTTTACTTTTGTTACAAAAATCCTGCTTTCAAAACAAGCATTTGTGCAGCAAAAAATTGCAGACGCAGGTTTATAGTAGAGCTTTCCCGTAGTAGAGCCAATTTCCAGTTAAACTGGGGACTGGACTGGGGGTGTGGCCCCCAAAAGCCGTCCGATCATTTCTGTGTGCGGCACTTCTCCTATTAAGTTTGTGCACCTCTACTCTGTACGGTATTTGCTGATCCATGGAGGTAAGGGAATAGTTAAGTCTACAAATTGATACCAAAAGAGAAAATTCATTATCATTTAACCGCTTTTTAAAAATTTACCGAAGAAAAATACAGCACTTGCAAAGACGAATAAATATATATATTAGGGACATTTCTAATTTAAACTGGACAAAAACTCGGAATAAAAATAAGAAGCAAAAATAAATCACTTTTCAAATACAAAGTTAATTTTTAAACTTTGTATTATGCCAAGTTCTTCTAATGAATGTTTATGCTTTGCAACTAAAAAAGTACAAATTTTCATCACTTATCATGTTACATTTGATTAGTAACAGATTCAAAATTAAAAACGTTTAATAAAATTACAAGGTGATTACAAATTAATATAAATTTTGAAGGCTATATTTTTTAAACAATACAGGCTTTGAATGAAAAGTTATAGTTTCATTAATTTTTTTAATGCAGAATAGATTTTGATGATGCTCTTCATAAGAAGCCCTAATTCAACTCCCTATGATTATTTTCTTTAGGGCTACGTGAAAGGTGTGCTTTTATACATAAAATTATTCTTCTGACTCGAGTCACTGCAAAACTGAAAACAAGGATAGCTGCAGCTATCAAAACTGTAACACATGGGATTCTGGGTGGAAAAAAAGCGTGGGACAAATTATCATTCGTGTTTCAGGTAGTGATCGCATTGAACATTTATAACTTAATGCTATTAGTAACTTTACAATGTTATCTTTTGTTTATTTTTCCTAAAATGTGTGTATCTTCTGTTTTATAAATACAGCCCTTCAAAGTTAGGATATTCGCTATCCCCCTGTGTAATTCACTAGCATGTCTTTGAATCACATTAGGGATGCACCGAATATCATATTTTGCCAAATAACGAATATTCGGTTAAAATTCTAACCGAATATTCGGTCGAATACTGAATACTTGGTTAAAATTTATTAAACTTATTAAACCATTATTAAACTTTGGTTGCAATGATTGATTTAATTAGTTTATTCTTACACAATATTTCATATTGTGTAAAACTTCAAAAATTAAACTCCTGCAAGATTTAATATCCAAGTGTTTCCTTTATATATTATTAATAACTTTTCCAAATTATTAGTGAAATGCTGGTAATTTTTTTCCCTGCATATTTTATCTAAAAAATTAGCAGTTAATTGACTTTACATATTTATGAACACTTAATGTTGTTGTGTTTTTTTTTCCCTGGTTACTGTTTCAAATTTAAATGAGATAGTAATAGCAAGGTTAATGTAATGTGTCATAAGATCTTAAGAAAAATTGAAAAGCAACAAAATTTAAATTTAACATCTGAGTGTTTTCTCTTACATTAAAACTAATTTCTTACTATTCTCTATATTCTAAAACTAATTTCTTACATTAAAACTAATAATCTTTGTGGCAACACTATGCTAGGACAATCTGTCAAGGATGAGGGAGGTTTCTTGGTAGGAGGACTTTCTAAGAGTTTCTAATGCATATTCACATTTGATATTAGTAAGTAACAACTTGAATTAATTTAGTACAATGGTACTATATTATATCTTTCATTCATGATATAAAAAATATGTATTTGTTTACCAATTGGTGAATACTTTAATTTATTTACTATTCAGTTGCTGAATATTTAAGTATTCGGCTGAACCGAATATTCGGTTTGTCTACCGAATAGGCAGTATACCGAATACCAACCGAATATTCGGTGCATACCTAAATCACATTAAATGCATAAAATAAAAAAATTAGAAAAAGCAATAGTAATGAAATACAGTAGAAGACCCAAAATCCACACAGCTTGGTTCCCAGACCTTGTGCAGATTTTAGAATTTTGCGGATTTTGGGTCATAATAGGAAATTTATTCTATTTCCCTCCCCCCCCATGAAGAAATATATATATATATATATATATATATATATATATATATAGATCAAGAGAAACAAATCATGTTACTTATTATCAGAATCATAATATAAAAATACAGTGGAATAATACAATATACAAAACTATGAGATTATAGATCAACTTATTTAAACATGTATATTTAATAGTAGTTTAGAACTTTGGGATATTCTAGTTATAGTTATTTTATTTTATTTTTTCATTATTTCCTGTTCTGTAACACAGCTTTGCTGCTCTACATATCTGAGATATTTCTTACACAGAGCCTAACCTTGATTAAATGTTATTTTATCAACTTTTTGATCATCCTCATTTGTTACTGTGTCATGTGATCATAACTGAGTGTTAATTGTGTCACTGTCAGTCATTTCAAGGATATCAATGTTACCAAGAGAGCTCACAAACTCTTAAAATATTTTTTTCTAGTGGGAATAGCTTATTCAGTTTTACTTTGTGGCTATAGTGTAGTTTTCTGAGCTTGCAGCTGGTAGGGCAGATTTCATTGTTTACATTGAATAGACAGTGCGGATTTTAGAGCCTTGCGGATTTCGGGTCTTCTACTGTAAATGGAAATTAAGGTAAAAAAATAAATAACCAGAACTTTCAAACAAATGGCATTTTTCCGGTGTGTTTGCGGAGATGCTTCTTTAAGACATCACGTCGGGAATATGATTTAAGACACACATCACATGTATGAGGTTTTTCATCTGTGTGAGTGCGGATATGAATATTCAGGTGTCCCAGCTGTGTAAATGCTTTCTGGCACACCTCACACACATGAGGCTTTTCCCCCGTGTGTGTGCGAACATGACGATCCAGATTCACACGCACAGAGAATGCTTTCCTACAGATATCGCACGCGTAGGGTTTCACACTCGTGTGTGTACGAAGATGGATTTTTAAATGCCCATGCCTGTAAAACGCTTTCTGGCACACCTCGCACACGTGAGGCTTTTCTCCCGTGTGAGTGCGATAGTGGTCAGTCAGGCTGGCACAATGCGTGAACGCCTTCTTGCACACATCGCACACATGAGGTTTCTCGCCTGTGTGACTGCGGAGGTGGATTTTCTTGCTCGCATACGTGGCAAATACTTTCTGGCACACATCGCACACATGAGGTTTCTCTCCCGAGTGAGTGCGCAGATGAATTTTCAACTCTCCAGGTAAGAAAAACTTTTTCTGACATACATTGCACACGTGAGGTCTTTCTGTCGTATGCATCCGCATGTGACTCTTCAAGTGTGTGCTGAATGTGAATGTTTTCTGGCACACATCACACACATGACGTTTTTCGCCCGTGTGAATACGAAGATGATCTTTCAATACACCGGGCATGGAGAATGCCTTCTGGCACACATTACACACATGAGACTTTACTGAAGTATGTGTGGTGAGGTGAGCTTTCAGCTGCCCGAGCTGCGTAAAAGCTTTCCGACACACTTCACACACATGAGGTTTCTCCCCTGTGTGAGTGCGGACATGTCTCTTCAGGTCTGAATTCGTGGTGAATGTTTTGTGGCACACATCACACTCATGGGGTCTTTCTCCAGTGTGCGTGCGAACATGTCTCTTCAAATCACAATTGGTAGAAAACGTTTTGCAACATGTATCACATGCGTGGTTTTTATTTTTTAATCCTTGAGAAACTGCCTTTTGAAGTTTACAGGCTTTTCCCTCCATTTGAATAATAAGGACAATAATCAGGAATGAAAAATTTTTGCAAGCATGTTGAGATTTTCGGTAACAAGAACAAGAAAATTCCGAATCATATTTCACACATTTTGAAAGGAAAATAATTCAAGCTTTTATTTCATTTCAGTTACTCTTTAAATTATGTAATTAACACTGTGTATTCCTTTCACCTTATACCATGAAAATGATGGAGATAAGTTTTCATCTCATGAATTATAGTAAATAATCTTTTATCAAGCTATGTGGTAGCAATTTTGAGTGTTCTGTATTTTAATATAAAAATTAATTCAATTGGTTTTTCTACAAAAATCCATGTATAAGATTATTCTTTCATGTAGAGTCTTGTGATAACTTAGAGCCTTCTAAATTTTCTTTCCTTGTTTTAAATAAAATTACTCACAAATATCACAAAAACAATGTGTTTTTTATAGTTACAATTAAAGGGCTTAAGTACACTTGTTGAGAAAAGCTTTTAGAAAAACATCTCATGTATATTTTAAAATAATATCAAAAGTTAAATTGTTCTTTATAAACTTTTAAATCATAGGCATTTAAAGCTATGAATATGCAAAAAGTTCAACAAAAGTGAAGATAGATGAAATTCCATGTATTATCTGCAAGAATATAAAATGGAAAATTAATGTTTAAAATATGTACATTTATATATATATATACAAACAACACATTAAGGGCAAGAGTGGCATTAAAGTATGATATCTGTTAATTCATGAAGTACTGGTTGTATACTTAGATAATATCACCGACAGAACTAAACAATATTTAACAGTTAAAATTATAAATGGAATAAAAAGTGATCTGTGGCTAATGACAAATTTTTGGTGCTTAAAAGGTGTGTTGCCAAAGATTTCTTTTGCATTTTGCAAAAAATGTGATCAAAATCATAGATCAAAACTGTACCTAGAAGATAACTCACAGTTAATATAGCAGCATCTTTTTGAAGGAGTAACAGGAGGGGCCTGCGGTTTAGCTTAGAATATTTTACATTAATTAAAACATTTGGCTTATTAAACATACTTTTATTGCTCAAGTACACAATTTTCTACATGCTTGACTTATTGGTTAACACTTTGAAATGATTACATTCACAAAAAAGGATCTCTAGATCTGCAATGAACATTTCGATCATCCGCCATCTTGCTGGTAGTTAAGTCGAGCGATGGCAACGGCTGCCCTTTTTTCAGCATTGGGCAATCTATCCAGCTGTTCTCACATTCTTCTATTTTTCAGCAGATGTCAGAGCTGTTAAAAAGAATCCTGACAATTTTTTTTTTACGGGGAATGACGTGCTAAAAAGTAAAGGATTCTCGTGGAGCTATGTCACCCGCAACTATTTTTATAGAAATCAAATCTATTCTTCGTGACTGGCAACAGTCAAAATGTTAGAGTTTGGTGTTTCCAGAACAGGAACACTGCGCGTCAAAGGGTTAAAAACAGGAAAATCTGGGAAAATTTCATGAGCAGGGGAGAGTTTTTTTTTTTTTTTTTTTAGTTTTTGCCAACATCTAACCTTGGTGACTTTTTTTTTTCTCACCAAACATAACAAACATACATAGTTATATAAGAAAAAATAAACCCAAAAACTACAACACACTTATCTAAACACTTTATTAAAATATTTCTACGCATAATTCCAATGCAATTAAAAATAAAGTGAACAAAAACTAAACACTACACATATCCACATTAACTAAACACACAAAACTTACACTACTAAATTTAGGATAAAATCAAAACTCATTACAAACAACTCAAAAATCCTCGTCTATTGATTCACATTAAACTAAAAAATGTACTTGAATTCTGAAAATCGATAGCAATCCCATGTTTCGTATAACCTTAAAAATTTCCATCTATCCTTCCTAATTCACAAAAATAACACAAAATACTAAAAACTTTATATAAATGCGGGCCCATAAAACAATAAAAATTCTCAATGTCAAACTAATATATATTACAGCAAGAAATAAACATTTAAATAAGCACATACCTCAAATTTCCCACTGAATTCCTTATTTAATGGCCTTGACATGTTTTTATTTGTGAAGAACAAACCTTTATTATGAAATAAATACATCAAAGAGTATTCAAACAAGCAAAAGTTCAGACTAACACAAAGTTAAATATTCATCACAACAAACAATTTTCAGCTTCAACCAATATCCACTCCATTGAGAATAAACATCTTAAAATAAAAATGAATTCATAAAAGAGTTCTACACATAATATAAAAATAACCAGAAATTTTACTTTCTTTAAAAAAAAAAAAAAAAAAAACTTTCAGAAACTTCAAACGGTTGAGAGCTAAATTCTTTCAACCAATCACATAATTCCTTCAAACTTCCTTGGTTCCCAGTTAATTTCTTTGACAATCACATAATTTCTAATGACATCGTGAAACAACACAACCCTGCAAAAGTATTGCTAAATACCCCATTTCAATTGGCAACGCTGACACACCTGTTTACTTATTGTAAGCTTTGGTGACGTATCTGGCTTGGCGAACTGCCCCCACTTACGAAATATATTCCAGAACATCATACCAAAAATAATTTTAAAAATCATGTACATCAAAAATAGTTAATTCTCTTTCAAAATATCTTACACAGATGATATTTAATTATTCACTGATCCCATAGGATAATCCATTTTTTAAAGAAAGTAGAAGAAAGCCTTTCACTTGAAGCTGTCAAAGTGAACCCTGCACAGCAAAAGAGTTCCAGTATCTTCATTAAAGAATTTCATTATTTATCTAACTGATTAATAAATGAATATTTTTAATGCCAACATATTCATTAATTTCATCAATAAATACAGCCATTGCAGAAAAAATTACTGAACAGACTTGGGAGTAATTTCGTAAGTGGATATCGGCTATTTTTGGCGACTTTTTTTTTGTCGCCAACACCCGCTACTTGGCGCTTTTGTTTGGTCGCCAAATTTTTCACGTGTGAAACACCATTGTAGAAAACGATAAAATAATACAAGAGGGTGAGCACTGTCAGCAAAGTCAAAGCATTTTAACACATTAAAATTGCACAGATATTCCACTAAAAAAAAAACAATAAAACAAAATACACCATCCATACTTAACACTAAAAAACATCAGCAATTTCAGTAACAGGCAATTCAAAATGAACAAACAGTAGACCACTTTTAACTAAAAAAATTTCAGTGTATTAAGCAATGTAGTTTTACAACTATGTAAACTAGTAGAGATGAGTTCGGGCTCATTTTTTGAAGCCCGAGCACGAAGACTTTTAATCCGAGCCCGCCCGAGCCCGAGCAATATTATTAAAGTTGAAGCCCGAGCCCGAAATTTCAGCTAAAGACAAATAAAATTAACTACATTAATAGGATACAATAATTTTTGGAGCTTCACACACCTTCTAGTCCCCCGTGCCGCTATTTTTTGAAATAAGTACGTCTATTTATCCCATGAATCACTTTTTAAAATCTGTTTCAAGGAGTATGTTCAACAAAGAAGAAATTTTTCACGAGCCCGTACGCAATCGTGAATTACAGAGCCCGAGCCCGAGTCGGGCTGAGCCCGTCTCATCTCTATAAACTAGGCAACCAGTGGACCTTTTTTAACTAAAAAAACATCAGCGGATTAAGCAACCTAGTTCTTCAGCTAAGTAAACTAGGCAGCCAGTAGAACGTTTTTAACTAAAAAAACTAAAGTGGATTAAGCAGCCTAGTTTTACAGCTACGTAAACAGGGCAAACACTGGTACGTTTTCAACTCAAAAAAACATCGGTGGATTAAACACAATAGTTATACACCTCATATAAAGTCAGTATAGCACTTATGAAAACAGAACAACATCAAATATCAATTTAAAATTCACACAGAAAACATTAAACAATTGCAAAGATTCTTTAAAAAAAAAACCACTTACCTTTATTTTAATTAACTGCTCAGAAATATCCATAACAAACACCAGCTAAAAACGTAACACCAACATGCTTCCTTTCATTTAGCTTTATATTCATATGCTACTTCTAACAAACACACACTTTCTTTTCAAACAATAATATAATATTCACTACATTTTAAGCAATGGACCACATTTCCAAATAAGAAAAATACACCTTATAATCCGCGGAACAACTAACAACACACCAATAACACAAAACAACTGATGCATGGAATTCAAATTCTGCTTCTTATAAAACTTCGGTTTATCGATTACAGTTAAACTGCCTAAACCAATCACAAAATTCCTTTACCAAACATACTGTGACCGTTTAATCAATCCACAGAGCGTTTTTTCATCAAACTACAGCACCCGTTAACAACTCAACTCCAAACACAGGTTGCAACAGATATCTGAAACTATCGCTATCGTAAACAAACTGTCCAACGAACTTCAAATTTGGCGACACATCGCGACTTGGCGTCGACACCTGCTTACTAAATTTTCCCCTTTTAGTTTTGGCTATAAGTTAGCTTATTTTTAGTTCTTATGAAACACTCTTTGTATATTACGAGGGTGAGTCAAATGAAAGTGAACCACTGCGAATATATGACAAACAGAGTACTTTATTTAAAAGTAGTCTCCATGAACATTGAGACTTTTGTCCCATTGACAAACGAGCCGCATGATTCCCGTCTCATAAAACTCCGTAGGCTGCTGATTCAAAAAGTCTGTAACCGACTCCTTCACGGCGGCAGCCGACACGAATCTGATATCCTTGAGATGTTTTTTCAGTTTCCCAAAAATGTGCAAGTCGCATGGCGACAATTCTGGGCTGTATGGCTGCTTATCGAATCAGCTCATCAACCTGTGCAATTTGTCGGGGGGTGATTGCGAGGTGACTTTGGCCCAATCTTGGATTGCCTTTGCAACTTTCATGTCCTTCTGTGAACCATTTGCTCTAACGCTTCACAGTGGCCAATGAGATGCAATGTTCACCCTACACGGCAGTCATACGGCAAGTTTTTTAATTACTTTATCGTTTAACACCAGTATTTTGAGTGTTTTTTTCAGTTGTTTTGTTTATTTGGACTATTAACACTCTCTTTTGTTCTCTCTTTTCTTCCTTCCTTCTTCGTGTGCTTTTTCTTGCTTATTTCTTTTCTGTTTTTGTGTCGACTTTTCTTTGCCCCTTGTGGCAACATCTTGCTTGTTTTTCTCTTTTCAGTTCCCTGTGTTCTTTACGTCGAAGGGCTTGGACTGAAGAAGTTCAAAACAATTTTTGAACGAAACGCGTATCCTCTTTCCTTTTACTTCTTATGTGTGTTTTTTACAAAGTTTTTTAATTACTTTAACTCTTTTCTTGTTGGGAAACACCTTCAGCTGTCAAAAACCTGACCACACCACGCTGTTCTTCTTTTGGAGCGTCCATTATGTCATGCTACCGTCTTCAACCCAATGTATGAGCACCTTAAAGAGCTTTAACCTCACACTTTCATAAATGAGGGATGTCTCTGTGATATGCGTGTGCGTCGCAGAGGATGGACCGAACCATTCTTGAGCAGGGGAGGGGAGGGGTTGGCTCACTTTCATTTGACTTGCCCTCGCATTAAAGTTACATAAAAATAAAGAGGGAGAGAGAAAGAGACGGAGGGGAGGAAAAAAAGAATTATTAGAGGAACAGAAATTTCAATCTTTTTGTCTCATTGAACACGAGTCGATCCAGGAATTTTTTTTCCAGGGTCCCTCTTTTTGTAAAAACTGTTTAATTTTGTGAATTTCAGTACTTAATTTAAAAGCAAAGTGACGGATAGTTAAAATCATTTAAAAACAGGTAAAAACACATTAAAATCCGTATGTAGCACTATCGGTGGCGGCCACCACCTTCTTCAGCATAGGTCTTGGTTCCAAATGGCCAGCTCTCTTCCTCAGCAGGGCGTTCCACCCAGGATCGATCTGCGCATGCGTCATATCATTCACAGCGCCATCTATGGTTATAATCTGTAGGGCTTCCCTATTTAGGGCATAATGACTGTTTTTGTAATTGGCGCGTTTTTGGCTATTGTTAAAGTTGATTTCTATGGGGTGTTCCTGGGCTATTTTTGTGAGGGCAGTAGTGGTTCTATTGAATTTAATGTCAGTTTGATGTTCCTTTTTTCGGTCTTTGATTTTTCGTTTTGTCATGCCAATATAGTAGCCCTGTTTATTGGTACTACTGTCTGTAAAGCTTAGTTTATAAATACCGGCAGTTTCATCAGCGGATTTTAATGTGTTACCTGTTTTTAAATGATTCAGTACTTAATTTTGTGAATATTTCAACACACATATTTTAATAAATTTCATACCAATTTCTAATAAAAGTCACATTTTTTTTGGGTTAAAATAATTGATAAAACAGATTAAAAAATAGGGTAAAATATCAATGAAGGGCTATTTTAATTGAATGTATTTTTGTAAAGGGGCCATTTTAATCAATTTTATTTCTGTGAAGGAGCCCTTTTAATCGATTGTAATTTTATGAAAGGGGCCATTTTAATCAATTGTAATTTTGAAAAGGGGCTGTAAAACTGACCCAATTTTTGTCTGAATCGACCCCTGCTGAAATCCATGGTAACTGTATTAAAATCTAATTTCTATGCTCCTATAATTTAATAAATAAAACCATTTTGGAAACTAAAAGAAACAGTCCATTTCTTACTTTATATATCTTGCATCTTTTTCTTGTGATTTATTATTAGTTTTAGCGGACTATATTCCGTATACGGTGCATTGTTTACATATCAATGTTTTTGTTTACAAATCATTGGTGAACAAACTGATGCCAGAGTGAGCGATGCACTGCCAAAGTGAAGTTACCTGCCGGTGGTAGTTGTGACTGGACCATAAAGAATACGTGTTTCGTTAGGTTTGGGAATTTGAAATTGTTTCTGTTATGGATGGAAAGGAATGAAATGTGTCATGTTAATATGAAAAGAATTTGTGTGTGTTTGTTAGAAATATAGTGTGAATATAAAGCTAAATAAAAGAATTTGTGCGTGTGTGTTTGAAATATGGTGTGAATATAAAGCTAAATAAAAGAAAGCATGCTGGTGTTACGTTATAAGCCGGTGGGTGTTGGGGACATTTCTGAGCGGTTATTTAAAAAAATAAATAAAGGTAAGTGCTCTTTTTTAACGAATCTTTGCAATGTTTAAGGTTTCTAATGTGAATTTTAAATTGATATTCGATGTGTTTTATGTTTTCGTAAGTGCTATTTACGTGCTATTCTAATCATACTGACTTTATAAGAGGTGTAACAACTAGGTTCTTTAATCCACCGATGTTTTTTTGAGTTGAAAACGGGCCAGTGTTTGCCCAGTTTACATTAGCTGTACAACTAGGTTGCTTAATTCACTGTTGTTTTTTTAGTTAAAAGCGATCCACTGGTTGCCTAGTTTACATAGCTGTACAACTAGGTTGCTGAATCCACTGAGGTTTTTTTAGTTAAAAACGGTCCACTGGTTGCCTAGTTTACTTAACTGTACAACTAGGTTGCTGAATCCACTGTATTTTTTTTAGTTAAAAACGGTCCACTGCTTGCTCATTTTAAATTGCCCGTTACTGAATTTGCAGACATTCTTTTGGTTAATTATGGAAGTTGTATTTTGTTTTAATGTTTTTGTAAGTGAAATATATGTGCAATTTTAATGTGTTAAAATACTTTGACTTTGCTGATTGTGCAAAATGGTAGGCGACAGTCGCTGGAGCTTGACGGTTGCCAAACTCCAACGGCTGTCGGCGTGTTTACATGGGGTGCGCACCGGCTTGTATGATTTTACCGTTTCAGTTTTGAGAAATTTCTTTCAGCAAGTATCATTTTAATGATAAAGTAGAGGAAGCGAGGTACAAAGCTGTGACAGAATTAGCTTTACCCAGAGTGCACCACGAGGAGGCCTGTCATGTTACACACACATGAAACTCTATTGTCTTACAATGGATTCTCCCACCCATTTTGGTATAGAGGGAAATGAAAAAGCTAATTTCCTGGCAAAGAAAGGCACCTCTATTTTACAAAAACTAGCAAACATACATCCTTCAACACTGCAAAACGTCTTATTGAAATAGAATTCAAGAAGAGATCCACCTCCTACCATTCAAATGAAGCTAAGGGAAAGACCTGGAAGTGTCTCACAAATTCAAGGCCCGCTTTTCCAGATTCTCTTCGTCAAGTTGCTGTGGCGTTATTCCGTTATTTAACTGGACACGATTGCTTGAATGCCCATATCATAATCGTAAATAAGTTTATAGGTGATCTTTCCGGGTCAAATTATACAAAATTGTCTTCTCGAAAAACCATTACAATCAGTGGATATCAAAAGTATTTTTACAGTTAAAACACCCTTACCTGGCAATTTGCTAGTTCTGCAAAAAGAAGACACATTAAAATTTTAAATTAGAGCATAACTTACCAAATAAACCTGTAAAAAAAAAACTCCATTAAATCTTTTTCTATCTAATACGGCTTTTTCTCACCTCAATAGGTAAACTCGGTTTTTGATTATGAGACGTTCACCATGAAAGACTCATTATGCGCAAATGAATCAAATCGATTACTGAGTGCGTTCGTAAATCCTAGGTCAGTGGAACTAGAACAGTCTAAGTCACTCCTGGAACTAATTTTAGATTAAAATTATTTGAGTTCTTAAACAAACTCATCTTCGCCCACCCGCTTATATTGAAATGAAATGCACTGAGTATTCATTATATAATTATTGTTTCTTCTTATTAACCACTCGAAAAGTGAGTTATTGTCTTTTTCATATTTATATAAAATATGCACTTACGTATTATCCCGGCGGTCTGCCAAGATGAGCGATTTTTTGCCAAGATAAATGCCGGGCATATGAAATTATTAATGGTTTTTAATACAATTGGTAACAGTTTGGCAACTCATTTGACGGAAAAATAGTTTCTTGGGAAGGACCGCCAGGATAATACGTCAGTACCAAAAATATTTATTGAAATATTTCCATACCTTTTAAAGTTCGATCTTTTTAGTTATTTAATGATTATTAATATTTTTTTAAAAACTCACAATGAATAGATAATCAATTTATCAAAAGTTAGTATTGGTTGAAGACTAATATTCTAGCTTCTTTTGCAATACACGTAATGTCTAGAAGAAAGTGTTAAATAAAATAACCCTCAAGATCCATACAAACTGAAACCAAAACTTATCACCACTATTAAGTTCGCGCACGTTCGGAATCAAATACCGCAAATGACGTCACGTGCAAAAAAGTCCATTCAGGTGAAAGGTTTGACTAAGGCGACCATATTTCTAAACAGCATTTTGGGGACAAATCAAGCATTCTCTTCGAATCCAAGGAAAACTTGTGGACACTAGAAAATATTTTTGGGGACTTATTCGAGGACCCAACATATGACCATGCATACCAATATACCGGTACTTTAAATCTTGACTGGCTTGATACTTAAAAATGAACTCTAAAAGTTTTTATATGAAATGTGTATTCTTATTTCTAATAAATTAATGGAAGCATTTCATTCATTTATAATTATTTATTCAAACCAGAAATATGAGAGAAAAATCATGTTGAAATATTGCAATTTATTCAAAATTTAACTCTTGGCATAGTATTTTTCAGAAGACATTGCTTTTTTTTTTGCCTCATTTTGTGATAAGTTTTCATGAAACTTTGTACACCCTCTAAAAAAAGTATTTGAGTGCAAAAAAATTTTGCACACCCTCCAAAACAAGTATTCGAGCTAGAGAGAAATTTCCCACGTTGGTTTCGTATATTAAAAATTATTTATCATAGAATATGAATTAGGCTATGTATAATTATGACTTTCCATATTTCTATCAACTTGTGCGTTTTTCAAAAACTCAATTATTATTCGCAAATCTAAAATAGGAAATTTCTCTCTTGCTCGAATACTTTTTTTGGAGGATATACGTCAATTTCATATTTAAAGCATGATTCTTCATGAAATGTGATTAATCATTAACAAAACTGAGATCTGAAATTTTGCTGATAGTCAGATACTTTATTGAATGTCTGTACGTACACGCTACACACAATGACAACAAAAGTTTTCAGAGATTGAATTTCATTGTTTCTCTGAGTAGAAGTCACTTTTAGTTGTTTTTTTTATTTCTTCAGATTTTTCGGGAAGAAATAAACTAAACGAAAACTTTCAGAGAAAAAGTACAAATCTTTAAATTTGGGGACTTTTCGCGTCCCCAAGAAGTCAAAGTAATTTTGGGGGGACTGTCCTCGAATTTCGAGGACGTATGGTCACCTTAGGTTTGACCAAACGAAAATGTCCCCAATTTCTGTATTTTTCTCAACTTGTCCCGAAAATTTAAAGCAGCAATTGGAGATGACATTTTACTAAAATAATATCTTCCCAATTAAAAAAAATCAAGAATGTTTAATTCATTTTATGAATATTAATTATGCTTCAGTTGAATAAACTTTGAGAAATGCTTTGAATTTGTGAAATCTGTTCACTTTAGATGACCAAATTTTTAACTAAAGAACTGAAAATTTTTGCATAAATATGCACGCGCAGTTGTATTTATTGTGTACCATCGTGTGTAATAAACCAAACTTTCATATATTGTGAAAATGGGTGGTCTTAGTGAACTAAATTGTTTAAATCATTCAATAAAAGTTTCAGAAGGCTTCAGTTTCCATTGCCAAAGGAAAGAAGACAAGAATAGATTAAAAACCCTACAACTTCTTACTGACTCGTAGTTTTTTCTGCTTGATTCGCACGTTTCCTTTCGCTGAGAAACAAATATGACGGGAGTGAGCGAACTCCAGTTCTGTATCCTTAGATTGAAAAATGTTGAAACTTTTACAATGTGATATATCTCATCAACTTTATATTGATATCAAAATACAGATAAAATCCTTCATAGATAAAAAAAATTGTACTTATTAAATTCTAATTGTTTAACACGCAACGGGTACACCCTCTAAAAATGGATTCAAACAAAAGTTAAACTTCCTGTGTTGGTTTCATTAAATAAAATTATTCACTATAAAATATGAATAAGATTATGCATAATTACAATTTTTCATGTTCTGTCAAATTGTATGTTTTTCAAAAACTAACTAAATATTTGCAAACCCAAAAAAGGAAATTTCAATTATACCCAAATACTTTTTTGAGACGATGTAGTCAAAAATACTCTTGAGATTTGTTTTTAGCGCTGGAATTGCTGGCAAAAAGAAATAAAAATTTTTAAATTTAAAAGGTCTGCAATTTGAAATTTTAAGAAAAGTAAAATTAAATAAATACAAATACTTTCTGAATAATTTCCTTCTTTTTATTAAAAAGTGTCTAACGTTAAAAAATTCAACGTATTTAAAAGTTCATATTGTTTTAATAACGAAACATCAAAACCCAGTTAAAACTTCTTGAAATGCTTAAAAATGTATAGCACTTTGCATTGATTCCATGCGAAGTATAAGCAGGATAATAAACCTTAAAATGTTTGTTTCCTTTTTCTTATAGATGTATCTGTATTAACAAAATAAGTTTTTTTTGCAGACTAAACTTAATTCGTCTGGAGGAGCATCCCTATGCCCAACACCCCTACACAGTTTTAATTATTTTTTCTTTTAAGGGGTTAGGGGTAGTCAGAGGCGTGAAAAAATGCCATTTTTTATTAATTTTTTTACTAGTAATTAAGTTTATTTCACATAAGTAAAAGCATAGTATCATTTCATCATACTTTAACATTACTTCACTTAAATTTCAAAAAAAAAATAATAATTATTTTACAAGTTATGGCGGTCTAAGTTGAACAGGTTTTAATAATGGGTCCTTGCGGTGACCATTACAGCTCCTTGGAGATTCATCTAAAATCAATGAAACAAAAAAGATTATTTTTATGGATAAATAATCTTGTGCCTGTTCGAAGCTTTTTTTGTTTTTTTCAAATTTAACAAAATGGCGGTCTCTGGAAATTTTTTTTCAGATTTTCGGGAAAAAACCAACAATTAATTGTTTATAAAAAATCGAAGTTTAAAAAAAAAAATCCTTCGATCAGGCACTAGCTTTTTATGTTTTCTAAAAGCTGTATAAGTTTCATTCAAATCTATCGAGCGGTTTTTGAGTTACAGTGGTCACCAGTTCAAAAAACATAGTTTTGAGAAAAACGCATTTAAAGTTTTACAGTCGATTGATGTACAGTAATACGAATAATTTCAATACTTACACTGAGTCATCTATTCCTGGACCATATAAGAGTTCTTCAGCCGTTGTAGAACTTTCTAAAACATCAATTTGTTGTTGTCTACGTCGCATTCTACCTTCGCGAGTGTTGTCGTTAGCGCGCTGATCAGCTACTTTTACACGTGCACTATCGGTTTTTTCAGTATACCGATGCGAATTAGGCCCACAACTAAGTCCCCAGTGTGTTCATTATTACTAATAATGACTTTGTCCCTTCATTAAATATACTCATAGCTACGTATGCAGCAATTTGAACAATGGTAAAACTAGTATTGATAGTTTTTGGGCATATTTTCCACACTAGGTGGTTAAAGCTCTCATTATTATTTTGATTAAATCCACCTACACATCTTGAAAGTAAATTTTCATTAAATAAATATCCTATAAATATGAATAAGATTTGCATAATACTTCATGTTCTGTCAATTGGATGTTTTTAAAACTAACTAAATATTTGCCCCAGAAAAGTTTCAATTAGACCGCTCGAGAGCCTTTTATTCTTCGCTAAATAACTCGAAAGATTTTTGTCGTGGATTCACTTCAAACTTTCAGAGAAATATTTTTAAGATACTATACTTTAAGAAAATGCAAAAAAAAAAAAAAAAAAAAAAACAAAAAACAAATAAATCAATTTTTTGAAAATTCTGACTACCCCTAACCCCTTAAACAGCAGCTTCTTTCGAGTGTTTTTTGATACCCCTTCAGTTTGCCGTGCATAACAGTACTGTTATGCACTTCATTCTCTAATTAAGCAGATTAAAACCTTAAAAGTTGTTCCTTTTTCACAGATGATCTGATTATAAAAAGTTGCAGACTAAATAATTCTCGGAGGAGCTCTTGCCCAAAAACCCAAAAAACTTTTTTATACTTATTTCGTTTTCCGAAAACGCGGCATTGATATATACCTTACATTCAAGATTTCAAAAAGCAATAATTGCAAAATTTAATATGTTGCTTTTGTGTTTGAATTCTTTCACATATGCAATGGCCTGGTACAGGATGGGGGCAATTCCATGTGAACATGTAGCATGAGTTACCATACACTTGATTTGATAACAAATTTTATAAAATATCCCATACAAAACTGAAAATGTTTTGTGATAAAAAAGGTACTTACAAACTACTCATAAAGATTATAGCACTTAATAATTTTAGCATATACATATGACTTTTCTGCCCATACATCAATGTCTGTATTTAGTAGCATAAGTTACCAAGCAATGTTTATTTGCATGCTAAAATTCTACTACTTAAGTGCTGTAATCTTTATGAGTATTTTGTATGCACCTTTCTTATCACAAAAAATCATCCAGAATTGTATGGGATATTTTATAAAATTGGTTATTGATTCAAGTGTATGGTAACTCATGCTATATGTTATGGAATTGCCCATAAGCGTTTCCATCATCAAGAAAGAAACGGGAAATGTTACTTGCAACACAATTTACACTTCTTTTCCGGTTTTACGAAATTTCTTTTAATTTGGAAAGAAGAAGCATGACACTATGCATAATTTCAAGAATGAAGAAATGTAAAAATTGCCAGAATCGGAACTACCGTCTTTTATATAATGGACACGATAAATGTGCAAATAATAAAAATAGTGATTAAGTGTAATATTTCAAGCAATCTATTTAATGGCGTGACAATGTTGTATTTTTTTTCATAATGTTCTTATTTGTAAAATGCATATTTAATTGGTTTAGTATTTCAGCGTTTCCTTGAATTTCAAAAGGTACACCTGTCTTTAAAACACAGTTTTTAAAAGATTACAGTTTTTGAAGAAGTACGCAGTAGAAGCAGTAAAAGAAGCAGTAGCTCCATACAAAAATCCTTAATGGGTTAAAAGTTTATGCAGTATTTTACTTTATAGCTATATCCTATATGCATTTTAAAAATAAGGATTTCAAATTTTGAGTGACACACTCATGTGACTTTACAAGATTTTTTTAAAAATTCAATCACAATTACATTTGTTTTATTTTCATTGATTTACACATTCAAGCAATGCTTTTAATTATCCAATACACTGTCAAATATATCATACTTTCACTGAGTATATTATGCATTCAAATGAAGTTACTTCAATAATTTAATTTACTTTTTGCGTCACGCTATCCAAAAGGGCAAGTAAAATTAGCGTAAATGTTTACTTTTGTATCATTCCAAACTAAATGAAATGTATTCGAATACATAGTGTGTTACAAAGAAAACATTTATGCAAATTTTAGTCGCTCTTTTGCATTAAAAAAAACAAAAAACAATATTTTTGAAAAATATGCTGAATTTCATATAAGCTTTATAAATGCAAAATGTGAAATACATTATGAAGTCGTTGAACTCAGTGGTATAGTCGAAGGGGGACGCCGCCCCCATACTTTTTCATTTCAGCCTCTTCGTACCCCCACTGGGGACGTCATTTTCTAGGTTTTTTTAAGAACTCTTGGAGGAAATTCTTCGTTTTCTATGCGAGAGCAAGTACTTCGGCTTAAAATTCAAAAGGTTATTCTTGGACTGCTTGAATAGACTTTAAGAGTCACTAATAATCCCATTTATTAAAACTTCAGTAGTGAAAACATATTCTTAAAAATGGAATAAATTATGATCTTCCCTAATACACTCGTGGTAAAAAATGTCTTCCCGAATGGCCGAAAAAGTGTCGAAAATCGGGGTAGTGAATAGTCAGGCACAAATTCAAAAGAAAATCTGTCACTTTGACATTGGATTGTTGACAAATGTAAATGGAAAAATTAAGTAGCTTATACTGTTGATCAATATGATTTTGTTCTTACTATTAACAAATAATTAATAATTTAACAATTAGTTAATTTTAATTAATTATTACACAAATAATAGTTTAAATAATTGTATTTTTTGTATAAGAAATAATTACATTTAATTAATGATATGTTTAGGTTAAGTTTGTCAAAAATGTGCGTCCTCCCCCTCCTCACTTTTTTTCTTACGACTACGTTGAGAAAATTCTCAAAGAGTTAGTTGTGTTGTTTTCATTAACTACAATAAGTTCTGGGTAACCATTTTATGTTTTAAATTTTCATTAACACACAACACATTCATTTATTTTATAACATTTATTTCCATTTTTAAATTTAACATTGGTACTTTATTTTCATCTGTTATCAAAATATTATTAACAATATTTAAATGCGATCTTATCAAATAGCAATAGAATATAGTACGAGTATTCCCATATAATTGTTCAGTTATTGGTAAGTTTTTCTAAAATTATATTTTAATTCACACCAGAGCATAATTTGAGATTTTTATTAGGCGGCACTAAGGCTATGGCCAAACTTCAAAAAGGCCCTTCTTAAGGTACATTGAGGCCCTAGCCCGAGTTTAAGAGATGGCATACATGCAAGAAAAGTGGACCATAATTCAATTAACATTGGCTGGAAAAAGTAGTGAAGATGAAGCCTTATTATCATTTGTTGTCACAGAGTCTCCTAATTTATTGTTAAGAATCTGTCTTTATCATTGGATATTTCCGCTGCACAAAAACAACTCCTATTCTACTTTATTTTTACAATTGTAAAAGGAAGTTATGCATAAAACAGCGCTAAAATTTCTAAGTAAAAATTAGATGAAAGATATAGAACAGTTTCTATTTTGTAGGCCCGTTTCTCATTGCCAAGAATAAGGCCCTTTTTGAAAAATTTAGGGGGGGGGATTCTGATACCCAAAACTTCCTCCTGGCTACGCTACTGGAGTGAATGGTATAGGTGGCACTTATTATCACTACGTGACACTATCTTTTCACAGGGTGGCACTAGTGCCACCTACTTTATGTTAAAATATGCTCTCATTTACAAAGTACAGTAGAATCTCGCTACAACGATATCCTCTATAACGATAATTCTCTCTATTACGAAATTTTTTCATAGTCCTGGCTGAATTCCCTTTAGATTAATGTAAATCAGTTCTCTGCATTATGATATCCTTTAAAACGATAATTCTCTCTACAACGATGGTAATAATTATCCCTTACATCAGAACAATTCTCTCTACTACGATATATATATATATATATATATATATATATATATATTTCTACGATGCATCAGAAGCCCGACTCGTGCACACACATTGAAAGCTACACAAAGAATGTCGAGGTAAAATGTGGTTGGAACGGGTTGGACCACGCCTCTGCCAAAGAACGTCTTCTAAGTTTCGTTTTGCTGATGTAACACTATGGTATTGAGAAATTTCATTTCTCGTAAGGTGGAAGGACAGTTGGCATTTCCTGGATCACATTTTAGATTCCTATCCCCCTCTTTAAAAAATGGTCAAGGATTCCTTTCACCTGAACTGATATAGAAAACGATACGTTCTTTTGTCTGAACTTGAGTAAGAAATTTTAATCTCCGATAAATCCTATCGAGGTCGATTATTACATCAGGATATTTTAAATTATTTATGAGTTTTGTTTACTTTGAAGTTTGTTTAGTGAAAATCGAAAGCAAATGGCTAAAAGAAGACAAATATCTATCGAAGTGAAATTCAACATCATAAAAGATTTTGATACAAACAAAAATTTCCGATATCTTTACACAGAATTCAAAATAAATAAGGATAAATTAATGGGTATGTATTTTCAATTAATATCTAATACATTTTAAAAAACGCTTTTGCGGCATTTAGGTATTATTTATTTAGACATTATATATTTGTTATTCAAATATGCTATAAATATTTATGAGCTATATCGCAGCTAGAATCCCTGGCGAGGCAGCAAGGGAATTTAACTGAAATTTTTGAGTGTTGTGAAAATTACTGAAAACTATAAACATGTTTTTCTCCTTTCATTTATTATATATTACGTGCGAGGGTGTGCTGAATGAAAACAGAACACTTTCTGGGGACACCGCAGGGTATGGGATATATGAAGAACAAAAATCTTTTCTTTCCAATATCGATTCTCTCTATAACGATAATTCTCTTTACAACGATATATTATTTTGACCCCCAAAATATCGTTATAGAGGGATTTCACTGTAATTCGTCGATCCAAAAAAATGGAATATTAATCAGTAATATAAGAAATTATATCGATAGGTTGCATGAATATTTTGTTATAACTTATGTTGACACGACAGTTAATAAAAGAGACGTGCTTAGGGTTTTAGCTGCCCTGGGCAAAAAATAATTATAGCTCTTTCTTTTCTCTACTTACTAAATTGTGGATCTTTACCTGCTCAGCCCCGTAAAAATGTGCTGCTGCTACTGACTCTAATTAAGTAAATTAGATTAATCAAGATTTTAAAACATTACGTTTCTATAATCTAAGTAGAAAGCTTCATTCTAGTTACTTAACATTCTATAAATTTGAAGGGGGAAAAAAATCCATCAATGAAATTACAAATTCTTTACATTTAGACTTTAATTTAATCAACTTGTATAAATAATAAAACAATGCGAAAAATACGATCATCTGACTAACATTGTGGAATCTTTTTCTCTCCCTACCCTATTAAGCATTCTAATTTCACGGGAGTTCATTTGGCTTGCTGGTAGCTATAACTAAGGTGACCATATTTTTGAACGTAAAACTGAGGACATGCTCCCAAATTTGGGGACATTTTATAATTAATGAAATAATTAACAGTAATTTTATTAAAAAACAATGTAATAATTAAAATTCGTCCCCAATAGCTTTTTTACATTTTGGGGACAAATTGCAAAATAAAAAACAGAAATTGGGGACTGTCCCCGAAAATTGAGGACATATGGTCAACTTAAGAGTTCTCGTAGTGTCAGAGGAAGCAAATGTGCGGGATTGTTCGTTCATCATACGCTTTTCCCTTGAATTGTTAAGTAGAATATGAACCCAGGATGTATGTACAATTTGCAGTTCTAGGTTAGGAAACTTATTTGACTAATATCCATGAATTCAACAGTTTTTTAGAGGCCTTAAATTTTAACGAGTTTGCTCCCTCCCCCTCCCCCTCCTAAGAATGGCTCTGGTTAATAATTATGAGGTTTGTATATAAAAATATAAATTTTTCTATACAGATATGATGAAACATTGTTTTAGCTCTCTTAATTTACTAAAACTTAATTCTAGTAATTCAATGCCTGTAAATGGCAAGTGATCGTCATAAAAAAAAAGTAATAATTGAAATTTCATCCCCCAAAATAGCTATGATCTAATTATCCATAGCTACCTCACAGTCTTTCTCCTCTCTGGTTACAAGAGATTTCTTTATCCACAACGAAGACGATATCTTGCCTAGCCTTGTTGGTATCAGCGTTTCATTTTGAGAAAAACGTTTAAAATCAATAGCTTCCTCCATTTTCAATAAGGGCTTGATTGGCAAACGGTACTCTTTATGCAGTGATAGTTGTTTTTCACTGGAGCTTTTCCCCTTCGTAACACCCATAACTTTGTCAACCACCAATCCACCAGCAGAATCCAACATAAACAAACAGCTGTCATAATCCATAAAGTTGATAACCATCTGGGAAAAAAAGGAAAAATCAGACGGCAGTAACTTTACGTTTTAATGTAAAACAGCGTGCTATTATTCATTATATTCATTTCATCTTCGACTCATTTACCCTTTAAAGCGCAACCATTTTCATATCTATACAGAACAACTTTCCTGTTAACACTTTCTCTATTTAAAGGTGAGGACAAATGACTTCATTATCAAATTATATTTCAATGAATTCATGCATTTTTATTCATTCATGAATTCATAGCCTCCCTCCCCCCTCTCTCTGTCATCATTTGAAACATACAAGCTAGGACTGTCAGACTTGAGTTTTAGACAAACACTGAATTCTTTACGTAAGGTAAGGTGGCGGAAGACAAGTAGTTCCGTAAAATGGTTAGGTTATTATATATATATATACACTGCTGGCCACCCAAATTGCAACACCAAGAAAAACAAGAGATATCACAACAAAATTTATTGTGTAGATAACATGTTGACCAAGTAACAAATGATTAAATTTACAGCATTCTATGAAGCGTGGTTCCTGCCAAAATCAGTACCCAGAGTAGCCGCCGTTGTTGGAGATCACAGCTGCCACACGCCTCGGCATTGATTCAAAGAGACTTTGAATGTGTTCTTGGGGTACAGCAGACCAAGCAGCTTCCACACGTTGCCAAAGTTGATCTGGTGTGACAGCTGGGGATGAACTCTGGGTCAGTCGTTGAGCAACCATGGACCACATGTTTTCTATCGGCGAAAGATCCGGAGAGCGCGCCGGCCAGGGAAGCAATTCAATCTGGTGATTGACGAAGAACCCTTGGACAATGCGTGCCACGTGTGGCCGTGCATTATCCTGCTGAAATATGGCTGTTGGCAAGCCCTGAAGGTAAGAAAGGACAACTGGCTCCAACACCTCGGAGATGTAGCGCTGGCTGGTTAAAGTACCGGCAATGCGTACTAGAGGAGTGCGAGAGAGATATCCGATACCGCCCCATACCATAATACCCGGTGCAGGACCAGTGTGACGGTGCATAATGCAGCTGTTCAGCATCCTCTCTCCACGGTGTCTCCAGACTCGAATCCGACCGTCGTGGTGTTGCATACAGAAGCGTGACTCGTCAGTAAAGAGAATTTCATTCCATTCTGTCGTCCACATCCTTCTTTCATCGCACCATTGGCGGCGGAGACGTCTGTGGTTCCGCGTCAGAGGTAGACAAAGCAACGGACGTCTTGCGGACAGACCATTCTGCTGTAAACGACGTCGAATGGTACGCGCAGACACTGGATGATGCGTTACAGACTGAATCTGCTGTGATATGGTTCGTGATGTGACTGAGCGGTCCGTCACTGCCATGCGTACAATCTGCCTGTCATCACGTGACGTGGTGCACTGAGGTCGATGCGGTCGATCACGTCTGTCCGTCGTACCCTCCTGCACCCAACGATCACATATCCGCATCACAGTTGTTTGGTTTCGTCCAATACGACGACCGATTTCCCTGAAAGATAACCCACAATCTCGGTATGCCACTATCCTTCCTCTGTCAAACTCGGATACTTGATCAAAAGATGATCGTTGTTTCCTACGAGGCATAATTTATCGTTTTTTTTAAAAAAAAGCAAGAAAAACACAATTGCTGTACTTGAAACCGTCGAAATCTCCAAGCCTTAAATAGCGCTTTGAGGTGGCGCCACAGGCGCGCTTGATGTGCGTCTGCGCTGAAATTCTAATCATTTGCATATCTCACCTCAGCTAATGCATGTTGTAAATTTCATATTATTTGCATGCTTCCTTCAGGGTGTTGCATTTACGATGGCCAGCAGTGTATAATACAGTTTGTTTTCAAATGATTTTTTTAAGCTTTTGGCTTTATCTGTTTATATTGAATTTTTAAACATTAGATGGCAACATTTAAACATTTATACTCATTAAAATGTTGATTAGTTGCATTTGGAAACATAACATTTATTAAGCCTAACTGTATATCCATTTTTTCTACACCACACCACATCACATCAAGACATAAATAGAAAGAAAATTATTATTTTTTAAATGTTAATTTTTCTGAGAGTAAGCTGTTTAGACCTTTTTTAAATTCATAATAATAAAGATACGATTAAAATTTTTAGAATTGTTTTAGTTTATTGAAGACACAAGAAAGGAATATAGATTTAATAAGCAGATAAAGGCTAATATACATTTCCAAATGCACTTAATAAACCATTTAATGAGAACAAATATTAACAACTGATGGCTGAAAATATATGCTAAAGAAATATCCATTAAAGCAAAAATCCATATTTTTAATCAAAAAGAATTATAGCTACTTCTTTTACCCCCACCTTACCCTACTTATATTCGCAGACAATAATAATCAACTAAAATCTAGAATGCATGCTTGAATTCTGTATATACATAGCAGAATACAGCAATAACTGGTTACTATTCGTTTAGTTCTATGTGTCAGTATGTTGTTAAGTGGTTAAGTATGGTTCCGAGTTTTTAAATTTGTTGAAATGAATGAGAAATCCATTTAATTACTTTTTCTAATGAAAAAATAAATAAATTTTCAATCGGCATTTTGCTCAGGTCCCCCAGTTTGAAACGTTGATCTGAAATATTATTTTTTTCTATCAAAATGTCATGAAAAATGAGACAGAAATCATAGATGGAGGCCCCCAAATCCTTCAATGCCGGAGCCCCTGTTGGTCTTAATCAAACCTTGAATTCAAGTTCACTCTCGGACGATGCTTGTGAAAAACACGCGTAGTATCCAAATCACATAAGATAAATCGCGTTGTAGCACGAGTCCACTGTATGTCAGAAACATGAGCAAATTTAGAGAGTATCGATGCATGTAGTTAAATAATCATAGATAGCTTGGCAATTTCTCAGCCTTTTCTGTAATGGTTAATGTTAAGATTATACTGTATAGCAGAGTTTCTTAAACTGTGGATCGCTGGACCACAGGGGTCGCCAAAAATTTTAGCAATTTTAATATTTCTTTAATTTATAGTAATTTTATGACATTTTCATCTTTAACAACAGCTTTGTCTTTAACCACCATAATATCAAAGTGTCGATCCAATCCAAAGAACATCCAAGAAGTGCATAGTCCTGCAGTGTCGACTATTTTCTCAAGATTTGATAATATAATTAAAAATGAACAGGCACGCCCTTCTCATTGATACTTAATTCATACATATGCACTGTTAGAAGTTACCCAAGTAATTGAATTTATTTTTGTAATTGTATTAAATTAAGAGTTTGTTACTTATTTAACATTTTCACATTGGTCTACGCCTTAAAATTAAAACTTAATGACCTAAAACTACAATATAGTATATTGCAGTACAACAGAAGAAACTGACAGTTTCAGTCACGCGTGTGCCAGATTAGCGCAATGATTATGGGGGTTCTTTTCTTAAATATTATGGGGTCCCCACGCAAAAAAAAAAAAAAAAAAAAAAGCTTATGAAACCTTGCTGTAAAGTTAAGCATTCAAACAAATTCTCTACTTACTTCCATCATTTTTTTCATCCGAGGTATACAATCCACCGCACTCCTTTCTTGTACTGCACTCGCAAACTTAACGACTGTCACAATATTGGCATGTTTAATTTTTTCCTGTAGGTTTTTCTCGAGTGGTTTTAGAAGATCAGCTACCAGAAAATCGACGTGGAAACTTATTTTTCGAGAATGGAACAAACTTTTGGTGACGTTTAAAGCATTTAGCACAGCTTCCGCTTCGGATTTCCATTCCTCACATATATCAACGACAGTCACACGCACATCCGTGAATAACTGAAAGGCATCATCACCAGATAACTTCTCAGTAAAGTCATAAAGGGCCTTACTGATGGCGACGGCTTCGGTGGCTGGTCCACCAGCTAAACAGCACACATTCAAAGTTTTCTTTGAGAATATTTCACGAAAATCGGTCTCCTTCTGTTTTAAACCTTTCAAGAATTCTGAATACACAACAGCTGAGTTAAGCAAGCTGTAGGAGTATACATATGCGCATCTCATTTCTGCTTTCTTGAAGTCAACTTCAGCATAAAAGACTTTATCTTGGCTGCCGACCTTGTACTTCAGTTGCCTGATGCCTTTGAGTGCCCGCTTCACATTATTTAGGAACTCACGAGATTTTAGTGGATATAATTTGCAAATAATCAAGCAGAACAGTTCAGAAAATTCATCAACAATTTTGGATGGTTCTTTGTTTGTCTGTTTCAACTTTGAAGAATCAGCCATCTCTGAAAAGTGTTTGTTAACACTCTAAAAAGTTTTCACTTTCACTTTTTTTTTTTTTAATGTGTGTGTTTTCAAAAATTTAGTATATCAAACTTCACAAAACTGCGATATACTGCATAATATTGACTTCAATAAATTTTTTTGCAAAAAATAAACTTCTTGTGTATACTGTGAAAAACTTTTTCAACTGCTGTTACACGGAGTCTGAACTCAATCGCATCTTGTTGAAGAATATTCTAAGAAAATAAGATAAGAAGAATTATGCAGTAAAAATGTAACCAGCATTTTAAAAAAGCAAATAAACAAACAAACAAAAATTGCATAATAATAATTTGATAGCGAGTGTCTGCCTCATAGTGCCAATTGGTTAGGTGAGCATAAGCGAAGCTTTGCTTAATCTAAATTAAGATGACCCCCCCCTTATTTCAATTATAAATAAATTTTACATTTGGATATTCGTGTTCATACAGAGCACTTTTCGGTATGAGAATTAATATTCAATGAGAAATTACTGGGGGAAAAAAAGTTCCACGAAAGTACAGATTTTTTACATGAAAATTGAATCATGAAATTTTACAGATTTACCCAAATGTTGGACAAATACCTGAAAATAGGTTTTAGTTGTTTAAAAAAAAAAAAAAAAAGTAAAATTTGCTTTTGTATTGTACAGCTGCGGAAAAAAAGGCCCACTTTATTCAGGCGTCATTCGTCGTACAGCAAAGTTACAGATACCAATCGTTTACCATTGACGTACACTTTAACTTGCAAACATAAAAATCGCATAAGGGGCCGTCTCCACATTAAAAATCACATCAACTTTTTTTTTTCCAATAGCAACCCCTAGATTTCACTTCATATATTTCAAAAATTTAGCTCATTTTAACCCCGGATACCAATTTTCAATAAATTTGAACAGAAAATGAGTGAGTTATGAGCTACCAAAATCCCCCTTTCCCCTATGTTAAAATATTTTTTCATACTTTAATTCATATCTCATATAATATTGATAATAAGAAGCTGACTTTTATTCGTTCTATTAGAACTAAACGACCCAAAAATAATTTACTATTATCATAATTTTTAATAAAATATTAATATGAGTTATTAAATTAATATTAAAAAAATTCTGAATATAGCGACCTAGCCAAATTTTGATGGAAATAGATGCAAAAAGTGATTTTACATGGCTGTGCAAAATTTCAAATTTTTACGTTCAGTAGTTTAATTTATATTAAATAAAATGTGTTATTTTCCTGAGTTAAGGGACCATATATAAATTTATTAAGTGACAATTTTTTGAAAATTGCGTAAAATAAACGTAAATTAGATTTCTTTTGTGCAAAAACAGTAAAAGAAAGCGGTATTAAAAAATATCAAATTTTGAAGCAAATAAATTGAGGTTTTATATTTTGATGGCGATTCTATAAAGCGTCTATTGTTGCGTCAGCTACCATATCCCACCAAATAAAATGTTTTCCATACATAGAATTAGATACAGTAGATGTATGTATTCCAATACAACGTCCAATTTCTGAAAAACTAACATCCTCAAAATTCCAGGCATGAATTTGACCTTTTTTAATATTGGAAACATCAGGTCTTTGATCTTCCCCAAACTTTATCAAACATTCAAAATCACGTTTTTCTGTCTAAATTTTCATCTAACTATAAATTAAAATACCGCCAACAGTCTTATAAGAATATTGCACATTGCAGACGATATTATTAAATGAAGAATGTGAAATACAAACACAGTGATAATAGTGGGTCGGCAAAACAGTAATTGCGTTTTTTATAGGAAATTCAAACAAATAAATTTTCAATCATGAAACCATTCTTCAAGTTTGACCGTAGCTGAGTAACATTCATGATTGTAGTCAGAAGAACAGAGAAAAGCCTCACACTCCTGCCAACATTTCACCTCTCTAAGAAAACCTTCAAGAGAAATACTCAATAACAATTCCAAAATTAGAAAGATTTGCAATATCGTGAGCAGTCGTTTTGCATTTTTCCTTTAAATCATGTGCACGAACCAAGGAAGTTATGGACTCAGGGGAAGTTATGGGTCATTTGAATCACTGACTAAATATTCTAAATTCTACACCTGATATTCTTAGTACAAAAAACTTTAAGACTAGAAACAGTATTTTCCGTGAAAACAATATTTATTTCTTTTAACTCTCGCGAGCGAAATCAATGAAAGGCGAAAATTTCGGAACCTACAAATAGCGTTTCTCAATTTGCAGAAAAGTTCCTTAAAATCGCGCAAAAAATAAATCGCAATATCTCCGAAAATTATCGCAGGAAATTGGTGAAAATATATATTTAGGGTAATTTGAAGGTTTTCTTTCGTTTAATAAAGTAGTATGCTGCCATTGGAAAAAACGAAGTTTATGCAGAATTAAATATGAAGACGGCCCCTTATTTAAGTTAAATTACCAGAAAATTAAAGTATACGTTATTTGGAAACGAATGGTAAATATAACTTTGCACTCCGACGAATAATGGCCAAATAAAAAGCAAGTGGGCCTTTTTCCCCCCCCGCAGCAGTACATTTTAAAGCCGTCCCGCAGTGGTCTGGGCGCTAAACTCCGTTCCCATAAGGACACAGCAAGTAAAGCAGCATCCGGCTTGGCTAGTACTTGGGAGGGTGTACTCCTCTCTCTAAAGAAACTCTCGCCAAGTTATCATGCCATTATTTACTATTGTTATAATCTATTGAACACCAGCATTGAAATTCCCTAATTTTTTTTCCTGAATTGTAATCTGAGAAACATGATGTAACTACAGACATAGATGAAAGTGATCATGAAAAAATAGTTTGAAGATATATTCTGAAATATGCAAAGTCCTTCTACTGCAAATATTGAATTAGAGCCCCAAGACTTTTGGAGTCTCTAGGTCTAGTAATTTTTGGGGGACCCCAGTACGTTCATACAACCTATAGTAAGGTACCAGCATTTCTTTGCAATGCATGCATAAGGGGCAGGAAGGTGCTTTAGCTTCAAACTCTCTCTTGACCAAAAACTTAGTAAAGTTCACACATGTCTAACTTTAAATGTAGAAGTTATGCTTCAAAATCAAATGATGTCACATCATGAATCCATGATGGAACGCTTGGAATTTTAATATGACGTTTGTTTTACCCCTGAATACAGTATAAACAAACCTTTTTGCTCAGCGGTGTCTGTGAAATATTTCCTCTGCCATTGGCTTACCTATAGAGGTCGCATTTACTATGTGATTTTAGAATTGTAGGATGTTTACTATGTGATTGTAGAATTTAGATTCGCAAGCACCGCGAAAGCAAAAGGTTTGATATTATATGTATTCTTAATGTTGTGTGTAAGTAAAGTGTAGTAATAAATTTTTTGTCCCAGAATCGTGTCTTGCTTGACGCAATGAAAAGATCGCCTTAATCCATTATTATAGACCGCAGAAGGGCGAAATTATTATTAGTATCTGCTGTCAAAGGGCAGCTCTTTATCTATTTTCATTACGGTTTAAAATTTATATATACAGGGTGTCCACCAATGTAAGGAAGCAAAAATAGTATCATTAGTAGCCTCACCGGCATAAAAAAAGTCGCCAGTTTAGTAGCCATTTTCTTAATTTTAGTTGCCAAAATAGTAGCATTTTTGCATGATTTTGTAGCTAAATAAACATACGTCATTTAGCTTCATTTAAGAAGGAGTGAATATAATGATAGATTAAAAAACTTCATGCGTTATATAACAGAGGATATAGTATATTTATTTTTATAGCACGATTAAAAAAGTAGATTAGAATATTCGATGGACGATCAATAGCAACTTTAAAAAGAAAAGGGAGTTGCCAATAACCAAAATCTGATTTTCAAATGAGTCGCCTGGCGAAAGATACAAGTGACAAAAAACTAGTATGAAAATGGCATTTTTTAATCACAAAAGTTGCCCAAGTCGCCTCATCTTTAAATTAGTAGCAAATGTTGTGTGTGATTATGGCAACGCTACACTAGGGCGATCTGCCAAGGGGAGGGGGTTGCCTTGGTTGGAGGACTTTCTAAGGGGTTCTAACGCGTATTCACGTTACATCTGGAGAAAACCTACCAAAATTCCAGACCGTAAGATCGACAGCCGCGCGATGGGACCCGAACCCGGGACCCTCACACTTCGGCCCTCTACCATTTTCAGTGGCATAACCACTGTGCCATGGTGAGGCCAATTAGTAGCAAAAGTCGCCTTTTTAGTCGCCGGTGGACACCCTGTATATTATAACTCTTTTTTAAAGAATAAAACTTTGCCTATTTTAATCATTTTGGGGCCTCCCCAAAACTTTGGGGCTTTAGGCCTTGGCCCGTGTGGTAATCAGGGCTTGTATTGAATAAGTTGATACAACAGCTCAACCATCACTAGTTAGTAGAAATTATGTTGGTGAATCAAGTAAATAACCTATACAATAGTGGTAAACATGAAAATGTATCACAAAATTAAGAAAGGCCTATCTTTTATCAAAGTATGTGGAAAATTATATTCAGTTTGAATTATATTTAGCCAGGAAAATTATACCATTTCCCATATCACAGTTTATGGAATCAGGCTTTATTGATGAACTAACCAAAGTGTCGGGTGGGGTAATTGTGACCACTTTTTGCAGATTTCAACTTTGTCAATTTTTAATTCTTTTAATTATACGAAAAACATTTTAATTAATTGGGGGGGTTGACCTTTTAAGAACATCCAGAAAAATTTTTGTTTCCGTGAGATTATTTGCTTACAGTTTAAGGAGCTGGTCATAATTACCCCCAACAAAATCACAAAATTGGAGTAATTACGACTGCTTGATTTCTCGATACTTAATTGCTCCAACAAAAGTTGAACGCGTGAGACTACTATTCTTGTTTTTGTTAGTGGTTAGAGTTAAGCAGGTACGTAAATAATTAAAGCAATTTGAGTAATAAGATTATAATTTATATTTATTAAATCAAAATGACCTTTCGCTGATGTGTTGATTATCACTTGTTTTATGAAAGGAAAAATATTGATTGTCAGGAATTGACAAAAGTTGTAAAACCTTATTAGTCAGCAAAAATCTTCCATATAGTCATATGTAAGTGCTACATATATATTGAATTACATAATAATAATAATAATAATAATAGCTAGTTGCCGAGGGTTTTTGTCGTCAGGGCGACCGTGTTTTTTTCGAACCCTGTTGATTGCAAGAATTTTTGAGAAAGGTATATAGTAAGTACTGTTGACCTTTTGAGATAATAAATTCTAAATAAAGAAATAAAATTAAAACCAACATACATGCTTAAGACTGTTTAAAAACAGAAATGGTAGATCCTGGTACATCGTCGTCTGTCAGGACATTTTTTTTTTCCGGTGATTTGTTTTACAATAGGCGAATAAACCAGTTGAAATTACATTTTCATATAAAGGATTTTTTCTAGGAAGGTATTGTGACATCACGTGAAAAACTGTCCTTTTATTTATGACATAGTAACTATTTGTTTTAAAGAAATGTTCAAAGTCTAAGGCAACCGTTTTTTTTTTGCGGGGGGGGGGGGGTATTTATAAGTTGAATTAATTTTTATCACAAACTCCTATCTGGTATACTTTTAATGTCTTATAATATAGTTCTGTCTCTGTACACAAGCCATGACAATAAGTTTTAAATATTTGAAAATTCTTAAAAAAATAAAAAGCAACTTTTCCATTTTACAACTTGTTTGAAAGTTAAATACAACAAATTAATAAAAATTATTTTAAACTGCTTTTCCTTAATGTTTTTTAAGTGATATAAGATAATCATGTGCTTTTTGTAGGTCAAAATGACTTTTTCTACTGTGTTTTTAGACGCAGTCATAATTACTTTGCTGTTAAAAAAAACAGTGGGCACACATGACATTGAATTTAAAGAAATTTAATGGTGTTAGAAAAAGTAAACTTCTTGGGCCTCTTAAATGCATTACTAACATACTTTTTAATATGAATTATCTTGCCTAATTTTTTTTTCTTTTGCGTCAAATAACTTTGAACGCTGAACCGTCAAATACTTTAACTGAAAACTTCGACATGGCATTTGTTTTTAAACTGTTACTGACTTAAAAATACTTGAAATTAATGATGTAAGATACCTATCAAGAAAACTAAAGTTTTATATCTGATTTTTTTGCGAAACTTTGTTGAACTAAAATTTGAGTTATCTAATTGAAAAAAAAAAGTATTATTAAACTTGACACTTTTTCAAAGAATGCCTTTTCTTGACTTTCTCTCATGTTCAGAAATAAACTTAAGATGACATAATTATGAGAATTTTCAGAACGTTTCCTCAGAAACAATACTAATATTAATTTCAAATTTGAAAAGCCATTTAACTTAAAAAAAAAAAATTAAACGTGGCACTTTTTCAGAGAAGTCCTCTTTTTGGTTAACTTTCACTCCATATAAAAAATAAACTTACAATGCCAAAACTATGAAAGTTTTCTAAATATTTCCTTGTAAATATACTGCAGACTACTGTAAATTTCGAATTCGAAGAAACATTCAATTTTCATAAAAGACAGATACTGACAGACAAAAAAACATTTTATATGAAGTGTAACTTTGAAAAATAAATTTGGGTCACTTCATAATACATTTAAGAATGTTTTGGAGCCAAAAATGTACAACATTTTGCTTTTATAAATTTTATAATTTTGAAACTCGTAATCGCCGCTTAGGAACCACTAATGGACATGACTTCTGATCAAGATTTAAAATTAAATTAAAGTAGAAAAGCTACTGCAAAATGTATGACGTTTCTTCAAAAACTATTCGACAGTGTTTTATAAATATTAAATTTACACAAGCATTTTAATTTAAATAAATAAAAAAATAAACATGGTGTTTCAGACTGGAATTCAATGAATCTCAGCAGTTTCATTGCGTTTCAATCGAATTTCATTTCAAAAAATACATTCGTTCCTCTCCAGTTACTTATTACAATATTTTACAGCAAGGAAATTTCATTTTATCATTCCAATTTTATTTCTAAAAATTTTCAGAGATCTTATAACGATCAACACCACCAATTGTTACCAGTGAATGAATAAAGAAAACTGTTCCAGAACTCCTGCGACCACTCTTAACCCTTTAATGCGCAGTGTTCCCGCTCTGGGAACACCAAACGTTTTGACTATTGCCAGTCGCGAAGAATAGATTTGATTTCTATAAAAATAATTGCGGGTGACATAGCTCCACGAGAATCCTTTACTTTTAGCACGTCCTTTCCCGTAAAAAAATTAACACGATTATTTTTAACAGCACTGACATCTGCTGAAAAATGGAAGAATGCGAGAACAGCTGGATAGATTGCCCAATGCTGAAAAAAGGGCAGCCGTTGCCATCGCTCGACTTAACTGCGAGCAAGATGGCGGACGATCGAAACGTTCATCGCCTGCCACAGATCGAGAGACCCTTTTTTGACGACAGATGGCTGTCGTCGAGCGATGGCAACGGCTGCCCTTTTTTCAGCATTGGGAAAGGGTTGCGCCTCAAAGGGTTAAGGTACAGCACCATTAAGTGTGGTTTCCAGTAAAATATGATTTCAGAATACTGATTTGTAACTCACTTACCAGGTTAGAGATTTTTATTCCTCCCAGTGGGCATTCATTCTAAATGGTGTTTAGCTAATTTTTGATAACAGCCCAATTAAGATAAATAACATACTTAGTGCTGGATGGCATCCTTACTCAAATGTCCTTTCTCCGTGTATGCCTTATTTTTAAGGCTTACACTTATTAAAATGAACGATTATTTTAGTGCGCAAAGGTTAAATGGTGTAATCAGGAAAGAAAATATTCGCTTGCATAGATAAGCTTGAAAACATTTTGGCTTAAACTTCCAATGCACAAAGGAAAAAGATAACACAAAATGCGTTTTCAATAAAATTTAAAAATCTCTCCGCAATCAGGCAACAAAAACTGTATCATTTATCTCGAATAACAGTCGTGAGTCAGTATACATTTTCTCATCAAATATCGATTAAAAAAAAAACTTAAACATGTGAACAGAAAATCATTATCTAATTGAAACCATATCTTTTATTATAAACAGTTTAAGTATGCGTCGACTGTGAAGCAAAACGAATACATATCTTTTCTCCAATAACGAAGTTCGTTGTTCGAAAATTAATTAATTTTTTTTTTTTTTTTTTTTTTTTTTTTTAAGCATCTGATTTGAAATTCACTGTATAATATTTGAATGCTACCATTTTAAAGAATTCCGTGCCGTGTAAAATGTCATAAAGAATGAATTTTTTTTTTCACTTTTAAATAGAATGGTAGATTTTAATGTGAAGTTTGATCTAACTTAATTTTAAAATAATCTCCAAATATTAAGTGGTCTTACTTGCAACTTTGTAACAACTAACTAGAAAGAAGGCTATTTTCATAACATGAAATACAAAAAAATAACTATTTATGGAGAAGATTTTCTAAATTTTAATATAATCTAATAGTGGATTATATTAAAACCATTTTAACCCATTATACCATTTTAAAGAATTCCGTGCCGTGTAAAATGTCATAAAGAATGAATTTTTTTTTTCACTTTTAAATAGAATGGTAGATTTTAATGTGAAGTTTGATCTAACTTAATTTTAAAATAATCTCCAAATATTAAGTGGTCTTACTTGCAACTTTGTAACAACTAACTAGAAAGAAGGCTATTTTCATAACATGCAATACAAAAAAATAACTATTTATGGAGAAGATTTTCTAAATTTTAATATAATCTAATAGTGGATTATATTAAAACCATTTTAACCCATTATACCATTTTAAAGAATTCCGTGCCGTGTAAAATGTCATAAAGAATGAATTTTTTTTTTTTTTACTTTTAAATAGAATGGTAGATTTTAATGTGAAGTTTGATCTAACTTAATTTTAAAATAATGTCCAAATATTAAGTGGTCTTACTTGCAACTTTGTAACAACTAACTAGAAAGAAGGCTATTTTCATACCATGAAATAAAAAAAAAAATAACTATTTATGGAGAAGATTTTCTAAATTTTAATATAATCTAATAATAGTTACAAACAACTATTTACAGGCTTTTAAAACCAACGTCGTTCTAACTCATACGGGGTTCATTTATACTGTTGCAGAAAACTTTCGTTCTAAAGTCCATTTGGCGTAGAAAGATTGTTAAATAAACAATAAAATGAAAATGCTTGTATGTAATGGAAGTATAATGAACGTAAAAAGATTATTAACCCTTTGAGGCGCAACCCTTTTCCAATGCTGAAAAAAGGGCAGCCGTTGCCATCGCTCGACTTAACTACCAGCAAGAGGGCGGACGATCGAAACGTTCATCGCGTGCCACAGATCTAGAGACCCTTTTTTGACGACAGCTGGCTGTGCTCGCGCACAGCCAGCTGCGTCAAAAAAAGGGTCTCTAGATCTGTGGCACGCGATGAACGTTTCGATCGTCCGCCCTCTTGCTGGTAGTTAAGTCGAGCGATGGCAACGGCTGCCCTTTTTTCAGCATGGGGCAATGTACCCAGATGTTCTCGCGTTCTTCCATTTTTCAGCAGATGTCAGTGCTGTTAGAAATAATCGTGACCATTTTTTGACGGGAAATGACGTGCTAAAAAGTAAAGGATTCTCTTGGAGCTATGCCACCCGCAACTATTTTTATAGAATTGAAATCTATTCTTCGTGGCTGGCAACAGTCAAAACGTCAGAGTTGGGTGTTCCCAGAGTGGGATCACTGCGCGTTAAAGGGTTAAAGGAATTGTTGAATTACCCTAGATTAGTAAAAAGTCCACTTGTCAGGATAGAACACGAACTTTATTGTTTCTAGAACTTCGTCAACAATCTGCTGTACCAAATTCACAAGTACAATCAGCCAGTATAACGTGCTTATAACAGTCCGCTTAGTACAGAAACGTTTCACAACTGCTGTATTTCTCACACAAAATTTAACACTTCCACAGGCGAAATTTCAGTGGAAACCCCCTCAAGACTCCGCAATGAAGAATTTACACACACTTTAAAACAAGGCTTCAAAAAGTAAGCAAACTATAGCACAATTGACAGAGCAATGCAGCGTACTAACTAAAAGGAAGCTCGATAACGTCTGTCATGCTTCTATTTATGGGTGTTGCAGAAGCGCTACAGGAAGCTTCTAGAGAAAACTATCCGCGGAATGATGCAGAACAAACTCGATTTTGATTGCGTTATAGAAGAGTAACAGAGTAATATTAGGCTATTATGTGATTTTAATGCAGAAAAACAAACTTTACAAGAACCCATTGGAAAAATCGCGCGAAATAACCGAAATGTCGCCGAGCTTGGCGACTTTTTGGCGAAATATCACCAAATTTGGTGCCAATAATAAGTCCGCAAAGCGATGTTAGCTGAGGCCTACGAGCAATAATTCACGAGATTTCTAGAAAACGCTATATTAATCAATGGGGAAACCCAAAACTCCAATCTCGCGTTCTATTAAGCGATTCTGATGCAACAAAATGCAAGATTTAACTATTTGACGCGTAGAACACGAATTTTAAACTATTTTTAACCACTAGGAGGCAGAACAGACCGAAAATTCGTAACAATGTATGCATATAAGCCATGTTTCAAGTAGTTTACTACAGATATTAAATACATCATAGCACTAGTGTGATAGAAATGGCAAAATGCCAATAGCCGAAATGTTTTAAAAGAAATTGTTAAATAAACAATAAAATGAAAATGCTTGTATGTAATGTAAGTCTAATGAACATAAAAAGATTATTAAAGGAATTGTTGAATTACCCTAGATTAGCAATTTTGCCCATGTCATGGTTTAATTTAGAGTTACCAGCTATTACTTCCTCTATGACATGAACCAAAAATAATTGGTGTTTTTAATAAAATGACAATACATCAAGCAGTGTACCAAGAAGTACAAAGTTTCGATATCTTAAAATACTAATATTTATTTAGTAGCATTCCTAGCTGTGTCTTACAAAAAAAAAAAGTAAAAAAAGCTGTCGAAAGGTTGTAACCAGCTCCTCTAAGGAAAGAAATTTGCATTAAGATACATTTTTAAAAGGTTAACTAAAGTACATATAATTTATGTAATGATTTTTTTATATATGAACACAAATACTACATGCATACGATGCATACAAATACATGCATGCGACTCGCAAAAACTCTTTAAAAGTAAATTTAATGGTAGTCAAAATCAATTTTTTCGTAAAAATCTGGATACGAAATTTCCTTATACTTCGTACAGGAAGAATTCGTACGTTTTCGAAGTAAAAATGTGACAGGATAAAAAAAAACGTATTAGCATTATGTAAAACAATAAAAATAAAGTAATTGTTTTTATAAATAATATGCATAATTTTTAACTGTTTTAGCGAGCCGTTTTATGTCATTACCAAATAAATTATTTCTTTTAAAAAAACTTATATAATATACAGGTCAAGCATTAAATTAAAACAAGAATTACCTGGTTGCTCTCTGCGTCTGCATCCTGCTTCTGAAAAAGAATCTTTTAGGATAGAATTGCTTCGTTCCTGCAATATCATCGGCATGGCAACTGGAGAAGACGCGTAGCAGAAACACAGCAAAACTCCAATTATCCGAATCTGTGGCGTAGCCAGAATTTTTCTTGGGGGGGGGGGGTTACGACTACTGCAACTCACATATATGCATACATGTGTGTGATAAGGGAGTGAAGAATATATATTTTGTACGGAAAAAAAATTCCTTATGACCCCCCTAGGCAACGCCCCTGATCCGAATAAATTAGGACCAGGCCCCATTCGGATAATTGGATTTAGGTTAAAGTTCGTCAAAAATCTGCCCCCCCCCCACGCACACACACTTTTTTTTCTTACGACTAAGCCATTGGTTGAACTCTCAAAATAACTTATAATTGAGAAAAATCCCAAAAAGTGAGCTGTGTTGTTTTCATTAACTATAAAGAGTTCTGGATAACGATTTTATGTTTTCAATTTTCATTAACACCAAACACATTCATTTATTACATAACATTTATTTTCATTTTTAAATTTAACAATGGTACTTTATTTTCAGCTGTTATCAAAATATTATTAACAATATTTAAATGCGATCTTATCAAATAACAATAGAATTTAGTATTCCCATATAATTGTTCAGTTATTGGTAAGTTCTTCTAAAAGTTATATTTTAATTTACACCAGAGCATAATTTAACAGATTTTTATTAGGTGGCACTAAGGCCATGAGCTAAACATATTACACACAAGAGCATACAATACAAAATTGTCGAGTTTTCCTCTTCTCTTAAAATGTCACACCATATTTATGAAGGGTAAAAAGAAGATAAAAAAATAATGAAAATTTTCATGATTAATATCTTAAATAATAAAACTGAGTTTTGTTATTTAAGATATTAATGTGGGTGTAATGACCAAAAGTGGATCAGTGGCACAGCCAAAAAAGTTTTTTTTTTTTTTTTTTTTTTTTTTTTTTTTTTTGCTGCCGGGGCCCATGGTTCCACGATAAATATCACTCCCTTCTGAAATCTTACAAAGCAAGGAAAAATACTGAGAGTTATGGTAAGCAAATGGATACTTTTCGAAAGAAAGCAAATTCTCTATTTGATATATCGGCATGCATTTGTAAATCGTTTGAAAGTTGCTGTTGCAATGAAGAACTGAAGGTACCAATAAAGGAGCGTGAATTTCTATTAGACCAGCGAACTGAAAGAAAGATGGTAATTGGATCACTGGATCAGAAAGTCACTTTCAATAGAATTAAGGCTTCTACATGAAAATTCAAACAAGAGCGATATGAGGAGATAAATAAAACATTGACTGATGCTTCTTTCAGTTCAGTGGACTGATGGCATGATGAATGTTGAAGCGGCGTAAGTGCTAGCATACATACTTTTCTTCACCAACAGCTATCGCTGAAAATCCCAACACTGTAGCCGATGCCATACCTGTAGCAACAAAACTTACTGCTGTATCTAGAACATTGGATAGATTTGGAATTTCCGACAGAGCAGGTGCTGCCATCTTGTCAGCTACACTTCAAGACATAGGAATTATTTCACAGAGAAACATAATGAATGTTGTTGACAGAAATAAAATTCGATGACTGAGATCAAAGAGCAGAACTTCTCTAACGTCTCAGCCAGCTCTAACAGAATATAATTATGACAGTTTAGATTGTACTTGGATGGTCGCAAAGACAGGAGACTAACAATGGAAGACAATCGAAGAAAGTGATAATAGAAGAACACATAAACTTGATAAAAGAACCTCGTTCAAAGTACATCGGCCACGTATTTGTAAATTGCGGGAAAGATCAAATTATTGGCAAACAAATACTTGAATTTCTGTCACGTATTGGCAATAACATAGATGCAACAAAGTTGATTGCGATCGGTTGTGATGGAACAGGTGTCAAAGGGGTGTTATCCGAATCATGGAACTAATCCTGAAGCGTCCATTTCAGTTGCACGCCAACGAGCTACCACTACGTCACCTTTTCACGCACTTAGATGGACCCAGAAGTTTCACTGGCGAAGTCGGAAAATCACTGTCCGGATGCGAAAAGCTACCGTAACTACATTCACGCCAATACGATTCATACTAAGTGAAGTGACTAATAAAAAAGATTTAAGTACCGATCAACTGTACCTTATGGAAAATTGTGAAGCAATCAACTGTGGACATTGCAGCGAAAATCTGTCAAAGAGAAACTCCGGAAAACTTTGTCACTCAAGATGGCTTACAACTTCAAATAAAATGCTCAGACTCTAGCTTACGAAAATCCGACCGAGGCTTTAGTGACTCTAACGACATTCATCCTAAACGTCTATGCCCCAATGTGGTTCAACATCAAGACAAAACCATCGGTAATCTATGGTGCACAGCATTTACATCAGTCAATCGTTTTATCGCGTTATTTGTCCAAGAATTCGAAGGCTGTCATCGACACTATTATTCAAAGATTCGGGTTTTTTGGCCATCCTGAAAATATCCTTATATCGATGCTAAATGACAAAAGAAGTCATGTAAAGGAATTGTCACTTCGGAGAATCCTGAAAGCGCGCAACGTCAAACAGTCTAATGCAACCACAACCACTACAACGAATAATATTCGTTCTTCAATTTACCAGATTTTGACCTTTGTGCAACGGATTATGTGGAATTGATTAAGTGGGAAAATGTAACAGAGCCTCCACTGACTGAAAAATTTAGTGATGACATGATTTTAGGAGCTATAAGAAACCCAACAACTATTCCAGAGGCAATACTACCTGCGATCACAGGGGTTCCCTGCCATACTCAGGCTACAGAACGAGTAGTTAAAATAGTCACTGAAGCATCTACTGCTGTCTGTTGACCCTCCAGAAGAGATGGTTTAATAAGAAATCGTTTGGAATCACGAAACCTCATGCCAGTTTTCAACACCAAACGGGATTACTTCCCACTGTAATTTCGATAGGTTTTTTTTTTTTTTTTGAGTAACTTTAAGTAAGATATAAAAGTATCCAAAGTTTTTTTTTTTTTTAATTTAGTCATTCAGTATGTCTTCTCATTTCAAAAACATTAAGTAGCATCAAATTGTATTTTTATTTTTAACAATCTGATAAGCAATAATCTTGTTTACTCCATGGACGAGCAAAATTTAGTCATATTCCCCTTTTTTCGAAAATTCAACCGCCTTGCGACAACATTAAATTTTGAAATTAAATTTTTTAATTATTTTCCCTTTGTCTCCATACTATAGAACATCTTTTCCGCATAGGTAGGTTCTGATAAACATTATTTTTATATTCACCATATAAAAACAAATTTCACTCTTTTTTTCCCTTTTTTTGGAAAATTAAACCCCTTTGCGGCTGCATTAAATTTTAATTTTTTAGTTATATTTCCCCTTAGCTCCATACTACAGAAAATCTTTTCCGCATAGGTAGGTTTAGAAATTCCGAAAAAAAAAATTTCGATCCACCCTAATAGACACCTTAGCTATAACAAGAGTATTAGTTTTTCTCAGAGTGTCAGAGGAAGCAAATGTGCGGGATTGTTTGTTCATCATACACTTTTTACTTGAATTGTTAAGTACAATATGTACGCAGGATGAATGTGCAGTTTGCAGTTCAAGGTCAGGAAACTTATATGACTAACTAAATATCCATAAATTTAAAACAGTTTTTTAGCGGCCTTAAATTTTAACCAGTTTGACCCCCCCCCCTAAGCACGCCTCTGGTTAATAATTATGAGGTTTGTATATAAATATATAAATTTTTCCATACAGATATGAGAAACATTGTTTTAGCTCACTTAATTTTAGTAATTCAATGCCTGTAACGGCAAGTGCTCGTCATAAAAAAAGTAATAATTGAAATTTCATCCTCAAAAATAGCTATGATCTAGTTATCCATAGCTGCCTTACAATCTTTCTCCTCTCTGGTTACAAGAGATTTCTTTATCCACAACGAAGACGATATCTTGCCTAACCTTGTTGGTATCAACGTTTCATTTTGGGAAAAACGTTTAAAATCAATAGCTTCCTCCATTTTCAATAAGGGCTTGAGTGGCAAATTGTACTCTTTATGCAGTGATAGTTGTTTTGCTCTGGAGCTTTTCCCCTTCGTAACATCCATAACTTTCTCAATCTTTAATCCACCAGCAGAATCCAACATAAACAAACAGCTGTCATAATCCATAAAGTTGATAACCATCTGGAAAAAAAGAGAAAAATCAGACAGCAGTAACTTTATATTTTAATGTAAAACAGCGTGTTATTATTCATTATATTCATTTCATCTTCAACTCATTAACCCTTTAAAGCGCAACCATTTTCATATGTATATAGAACAACTTTATATAGTGCTCAACGCTGAAAAAGTACACACGTTGCCATATCTCGGGTTAACTACCAGTAACATGGAGATGAAATCGAATCGCCCATCGCGTGCTACAGAGCTAAAGTCCAGCCGGCTGTCAAAAAAGGATTTAAAGGGGTACTTTTTCGGCTTCGGGACCATTTAACCTATTGTTTTGTGATTAGCTGTTGAAATCACTGGAAAGAGGTGGTTTCACGGCGCGACCATCAACTACCGCAGGTCAAAGGGTAAGGGAAGTAACCAAGATGAAATGCTAGGTAGGGCTTTAAATCTAGATTGGGGGCCTAACCAAATATAAGTAGTTGGGAGGGGGTGAGTTTTTTCAATATGTACATATTAGAGTATTTTTCAATAAGTTGCACGGTGCGACTGAAATATCAGTGCGTGCGGCTAAAAATTATATTTGTTTCCACGAGTTTGAAAGATAAGAAAAGTTTGGTGCCACCAAATTTTTTATCCTATTTCCACCCCTGTAATTATGGGGTCCCCACACCAAAAAGTTTAAGAAACCCTGCTGTAAAGTTAAGCATTTAAACAAATTCTCTACTTACTTCCATCATTTTTTTCATCCGAGGCATATACAATCGACTGCACTCCTTTCTTGTACTGCACTCGCAAACTTAACGACTGTCACAATATTGGCATGTTTAATTTTTTCCTGTAGGTTTTTCTCGAGTGGTTTTAGAAGATCAGCTACCAGAAAATCGACGTGGAAACTTATTTTTCTAGAATGGAACAAACTTTTGGTGACGTTTAAAGCATTTAGCACAGCTTCCGCTTCGGATTTCCATTCCTCACATATATCAACTACAGTCACATGCACATCTGCGAATAACTGAAAGGCATCATCACCAGAGAACTTTTCAGTAAAGTCATAAAGGGCCTTACTGATGGCGACGGCTTCGGTGGCTGGTCCACCAGCTAAACAGCACAAATTCAGAGTTTTCTTTGAGAACATTTCACGAAAATCGGTCTCCTTCTGTTTTAAACCTTCCAAGAATTCTGAATACACAACAGCTGAGTTAAGCAAGCTGTAGGAGTATACATATGCGCATCTCATTTCTGCTTTCTTGAAGTCAACTTCAGCATAAAAGACTTTATCTTGGCTGCCGACCTTGTACTTCAGTTGCCTGATGCCTTTGAGTGCCCGCTTCACATTATTCAGGAACTCACGAGATTTTAGTGGATATAATTTGCAAATAATCATGCAGAACAGATCAGAAAATTCATCAACAATTTTGGATGGTTCTTTGTTTGCCTGTTTCAACTTTAAAGCATTAGCCATCTGTGAAAAGTGTTTGTTAACACTAATAAATTTTCAATTTTAAAGTTAACACTAATAAATTTTCAATTTCAGTGTGTGTTTTTAAAAATTTAGTCTTATCAAAGTTCAGAAAACTGTGATATGCTGCACAATATTGAATTCTATAAATTCTTTTTGCAAAAAATAAACTTCTTGCGTATACTGTGAAAAGCTTTTTCAACTGCTGTTACACAGAGTCTGAACTCAATCGCATCTTGTTGAAGAATATTCTAAGAAAATAAGATAAGAAGAATTATGCAGTAAAAATTTAACCAGCATTTAAAAAAGCAAACAAAAAATGATTGTATAATAATAATAATTTGATAGTGAGTGTCTGCTTCATAGTTCCAACTGGTTACATGAGCATAAGCGAAGCTTTGCTTCATCTAAAATCCCAAATGTTGTACAAATACCTGAAAATAGGTTTTAGTTGTAAATAAAAATTATTTAGTAAAATTTGCTTTTGTATTGTACATTTTAAAGCCGTCCGGCAGTGGTCTGGGTGCTAAATTCCGTTCCCATAAGAACATAGCAAGTGAAACAGCACTCGGCTATAGGCCTGTGCTTAGGAGGGTGTACTCCCCTCTCGGCTGGACTTCTGTGGGACTGTGTACACTCATGGTGCACGTAAAATGCGTCGTGGCCCAATGTCCTCCACGTTCAACGCTACCTCTGTGGGTTTCGATTTCAGAGGGTTGGTCTCTCGTCTAGAATTGGTTCAAAATGAGGGGAATTATGACATTGAATTTAAAAATATTTAATGGTGTTAGATAAAGTAAACTTGTTAGACCTCTGAAATGCATTACCAACATACTTTTTAATATGAATTACCTTGCCTAATTTTTTTTTTTCTTTCGCGTCAAATAAGTTTGAGCATTGAACCGTCAAATACGTTAATTGAAAAGTTTGACATGGCGTTTGTTTTTAAATTGTGCTACTGACTTAAAAATACTTGAAATTAATGATGTAAGATGCTATCAAGAAAACTAAAGTTTTATATCAAATTTTTTGAGAAACTTTGTTATTTAGAGATTTTTTTTTTTAAAACTTCCGCTGGTCATAATCACTCCACCTGACTCTACATCAGAAAGAGACCTTTGTTTGTTAAGCCAGACACAGTGCCGGTGGAAGTAAGTAAATAAGATTTCATCGGAACTGACTAGAATGTAGAAATTTGCGGAGACCCAAAACAGATGCAGACATCGTAGAAGTGATATTGCTCTCGTGAAGAAGAAGATGCTGATAAAAAGTGTGAACCTACTGCAAAGAAAACTTTTAAAGAGGCTTAAATTCCATAAAAAGAATGTGTGCATTCATTGAATCCAGGCCAAATATGACAATAGAGACATTTAGACATTTGGAAAATGTAATTGATTCCGAGAAAATTCGAAATACCCACCAAATTGTTGTAGATAGATACTTTAAATAAAACAGGGTAAGTTGATTAATATAGCATTGCACATGAGTATTTTCATTTATTTTTATGAAAACATTTTTTGCATGATTTTTCATATCTTGAATTTTTATGCATTTCCCTTTGAATTCGAGATAGCGAGACTGTAATTATGCCTGTAGTCAGTCATTGTTTGGTCCATGCCCAAAATCTCGCCATTTGTCATCGATCGTGATGAGTTTTGCAAAATATCGCAGAAAATAATTACATATTTCGCATAACTGTAAAACTTTTAACCGTAGAATGTTGAAATTTTGTGTTTAGAACTATTGTAAAATCTAACTGCGCATCTCTTTTTCGACTGCAATCAACATGGTAATTTACAGGTTCACCCACAAGACTTATCTATTAGTCGGTAATACATTACGGTCTATGGATACCTTCCATTCATTAAAAGTCATTGATGAATCACTATTTCGGCTATGACCAAAATCTAGCTAACTTTCTCAAGCTTCTCAGCTTTTCGCGAAATATCGCCCAATTAAGTGTTGAAAACAAATCTTTCAAATTGAACCCAGTTTGGCAATATCTCAAGTATTTGGCTAGACATCGCTAAACCTTAGTATTATTGCAATATTTTCTCTTTTAAACAAAATACGTTTAGATGAAGTACATTGAAAATATTTATGACTTAATAGACGTACAAGGAAGTCATGTGGTGTCCAAATCAGATTTTTTTATATTATGTATAATGTATCTCATTGTTCCTGCGTAATCACTGATCAAAAACAATAACTAAGTTACACATATTAGTTAAAGAATAAATAATTAACGCCTATTTATTATGTTATTTGACATTTTCATTAATAAACTAAAATGAATAAATAACGGTAAAAAAGTACTAACATTCCTAACTTGCTAGACGCTAGTGTAGCTAGATGCTAGACTTGATTGACGCTAGTGTTTAATATCTCATGTAATCATTTATTTAAAACTGCACAAATTAATTGGATTAATTATTTTTTATTTAATTTTTGTTAATTAAGACTCGGGTGAGCAGCAAAACTGGTCACAGAAGGGGAATCTTAGTCACTATATATTTTCAGTGTTGATTATAAAATGGTGGGCTGCAATAGAATATTTAAAGACTCCAGGTGTTAGTGAGCAGCAACACTGATCACAAAGAGGATATCCTATTCGCTGTGTCGTTTTCGTGTTGGCTTCGAAATGCTGGGCTTCAGCGGAACTAGAATATTGTATTTAGGTAAACCTGCACAGGGTATCTGCCTTGCCTAGTTGGGATGCCTTATTTGGGGGACTGAAGGGCTTCTAATGCGAATTCGCATTACATCTGGAGAAAAACTGCCGAAACTTCAGACTGTTAGATCAACAGCCGAGTGGTTATCTCAAAACAGAGATCCTTAATAGGATATTTAAATTAACAAATAAATAAATTGCATTTTAAAGTTTTTTTATCTTACTTTTTCAAGCTTTAAAAAAGCATACACATGTGAAAAACTGGATAAAGTAAATTTTGTATGAGGGTGATTTTCACAAACTTGAACAAAATAAGATTGATGATTTTGCATCATTTCTGTCACACTTTTATGATGGAAAGAATTTTTCTTTTTACTTCTTTTGATCCAAAATGATACATTTGATGTCTAATGAAAATATTTTTTTTTTGTCTTTGGCAATCTTTACTCAAGTATTCTCTGTAGCTCTGGTGTGACAGAAATGATGTCGTAATACAGGAATGACAAGGACAGTGATTGAAGTGACAAAAGTGTCTTTTACGACTCTAAAAATGTTAAATGAAATCAAGAGTACCAAATAAATTATTTTTTTTTAATAAAAATACTTTTTCAGCTCCATGAAAGACTATTAAAACTTGAAAAAATAATTTATAAAATTCTTGAAAACTAGCAGGGACTAGTTTTGTCCCATTTTGTGAGAATCACCCATGAACATGATTAATTATACTCAAAAACAATTTTATTATTGTTAAGTATCTTTCAATAAACATACATAAGAAAAAAAAAAAGGAAAACTAACATACAACAAATAATCAACAAAAAAGTACAAAAGCTATCTGGACAACCAGTTTTTGTCATTAATAAAAAAAAGCCTCGACTTTTTTGAAAGGGGGCTGGGACATGTACATATTGTAATAAGTCAATAATAAAAATTTATTTAAAGAATTTTTACCATTAAGAATAAGTTATATTTATTTAAATACACGTATATAAAAACATTAAGTCTCTAGCTGTCCCCATTAGAAAAAAAAAAGTCTATTGTTTCCATCTAACTTTTCAAAAAATTATGTATTCGTTAGAAATTAATTTGTAATAACATAGTTTTTTAATACCAACAAAAGAATATTTAAAAAAATTAAGACTGCAACAACAATGATTTGCCAAGTAGAAAATTTAATTTTTACACTTCACTTCCAAATTTCAAATTTTTAAATGAAAAAAATATTATGATTTTAAAGTGTGAATACTTTGTAAAGAGCTCCAATGATGAAAATTCATGCTATGTAAATGAAAAATACAAAACAGATTTGCAATTTGTTTTTAAAAAATTAATAATTTTTTTAAAAACAAATTGCAAATCTGTTATAAATTATTCTACATCACAACAAGGGCGGCTCCAGCGAGGGGGCCATAGGGGCCATAGCCCCCTCTGAACTTTTTGTTTTTGAACTTTGGATTCGTATACTTTACGATTCCTCACGTTCAATTGGCATTTTAAACAATTTATAGACTATCTAAAAAGTTAAATGGCCCCCTCCGAAAATTCAGCCTGGAGCCGCCCTTGCATCACAAGCATATTTGTCAATGAATCGCATTCGATTTAGAGAACAAAAATATAATATAATACATAATATAAAGCTTTGCTTGGAAAAAAAATAACAGAAATGAAAGGTTGAAGTGAAACATACAAAAATACAGTAAAACTTTGCTATAACCATACTTGATACAATGATAAATTCCTTTATAATGATAAAATTTTGAACTCCCTCTGAATTCTAATATAATATAATCTCTCCTCGATATAATGATACATCCTTCTAGAACAATAATTTTACTGTGTCTGTTAAATATAGTTGTATCGAGGTTTTACTGTATACGGAATTCTCAAACAACGTGTTTTTCCACTGTGAGTAGAGATGCTCATTCAAAGTTTCACGGTAAAATGAGTTAAGGCGTACACCACATGCATGAAGTTACCCTTCTGCATGAGCGAGAAGATGGCGCTTCAGATTTGACGGCTGAATAAATGCTTTCTGGCACACGCCACATACATCGGGCTTTTCCCCCGTGTGAGTGTAAATGTGATAATTCAAGCTCACCCGTACAGCAAATGTCTTATTACACACATCAGACGCGTACGGTTTCACATCCCCGTGAATGCGACGATGTATCTTCATGTTCCCAAGTTGGGAAAACGCTTTCTGACACACCTCGCACACGTAAGGCTTTTCTCCTGTGTGTGTGAATACGAAGGTGATCCAGAAAGGCGGAGCGCTGCATGAACGCCTTCTTGCACGCACTGCACACGTGGGGCTTTTCTCCGGAGATGCATTTTCTTGCTCGCGTAGCAGGAAAATATTATCTGACACAAGTCGCACTCGTAAGGTCTCTCCCCCGTGTGAATGCGGAGGTGAATTTTCAAAGCTCCGTACGTAGAAAACACTTTCCGACACACATCGCACACATTTTTGCCCGTGTGAATGCGAAGATGAGCTTTCAACACATCTTGCCTCGAAAACGTCTTCTGGCAAAAGCCACAAGCATGAGGCTCCTTCTCCCGAGTGTGAGTGTAAAAGTGTTTTTTACGAGAGGCTGGGCAGGCCGGATTAAAGTGCTCTCTGGCGATTTGGCGTGCATCCTTTGGCAAGAGTTGTTTCTCCCGCTGTTATACACTCCACGCTAGGGGTTGCCGCCCGCACCGCAAGTTGATCCGCGAAAAACAGCAATTTTTTTTTTTTTTTTTGTTGATTAATTGTTCTAAATATATATTTTAATGCATTTAAAATTGCAGTCTAAAATTACAATTTTAGATTTGAAGGTAATATGTTACGGAAATAAAAAAGAAACAGTGGACAGTTAAAAAGCATCATTTGAAATGAATTGATGAAATATAATTGATGCAGATCCCATATATTGCATTATAATTTTTTTGTCTTATAATGCATGTAATTATCTGTTCTTTTAAAATTCATTCGTTCTTATTTCCCCCTTACTTTGGCTTTTAAAATTGCTATATTTTGTATGTTTCTTTTTAAACAAACAAAATCCTAAATTATCCTATACAGTATCTTAATGTTAGCAATTCTGAGGTCGTTCTATTCTAATCGAAAATTCCCACAGCTAGGTTTAGAGAATGGAGAACCGATATTTTAAACACACTTTTCTAATGAATATTTTTTGCTTGTAATTTTTTTAAGAGCACACTTCATGTAATACACAAATGAAAAAAGAGATCTAGTTTACATGCAAATGAACTTTACAAGTCATGACCTGCAGGCTCTCTACTTTACAATGTTTAAATTAGGATAGTTAGGATGTTTAAATTGACTAGTATGCGTCCAGCGTTGCTTCCTAACTTTAGTCTTTCAATGCTAAAGTGCGGAAGCAATGCAATTATTTGAAATGAAAAATTGATGAAACATAACTGATGCAGATCCCATAAATTGCATCAATCCATAATCACCCCACAGGCCTCAGTGTAAGGCAACGTTGAGCCGAGCGCTCTATTTATAAATCGAAAAGAGCAGAAAAACTATTTCGTTTGCATAGATCAGCCTTTCTTAAAATGTGTTCCAATTTTAAAGTTTAATATCTCTTAAAAATCACTTATCAACACCAGTCAAAACATTGTCATAGCTGCGAGATAAAATTTCATGCGGGCGGCAACCACTAGCGTGCAGTGTGTAACAGCGGGAGAAACGACTCTTGCCAAAGGATGCACGCCAAATCGCCAGAGAGCACTTTAATCCGGCCTGCCCAGCCTCTCGTGTGTTTTTTCAGCTGTCCAAGCTGCGTGAAAGCTTTCTGGCACACGGCACACACGTGAGGTTTCTCTTCAGTATGAATGCGAAAATGTCTCTTCAAATACGAATTCGTAGTGTATGTTTTGTAACACACATCACACACATGAGGTCGCTCACCAGCATGCGAGCGAGTATGCCTCTTCAGATGGTAACTCCTAGAAAATGTTTTGCTACATGTGTCACATATATACCTTTTCTCTACAGATTGAGGTAAGTTCCTAATTCTTGAGGAACTACCTTTCCAGTTTTACATGCTCTTTTCCTCCATTAGTGAAGCCCAGGTAGCACACATACGTTGGGGCAACGTATGAATGCATACGTTGGGGCAACGTATGAATGCATACGTTGGGACAACGTTGAAATGACACGTTGGCTTACGGTTATCCAACGGTTGGCAACTGGTTATTTCTTACGTTGGGCCAACGTATGCTCTAACGTTTTGCCAACATATTTCCAACCGTTGGGCTAACATATGAATGCATACGTTGGGCTAACGTATAAATACATACGTTGGGCTAACGTATTAATGCATACGTTGGGCTAACGTATTAATGCATACGTTATGTTAACGTATAAATGCATACGTTGGGTTAACGTGTAAATGTATACATTAGGGCAGCGTAAAATCTGTATGTTGTCACTCTATCATCCAACTGTCGGAAATTCGTTATTTTTAACATTTAGCTATCATAATTGTTAACCGTTACATTTATAAGTTAGTTTCATATGTTAGGCCAATGCAGAAACCTAATGTTGGATAATTATATTTGACGAATATTTGACAAATTGATGTGCTATTTCATAACATTTCTATAGATATATGAAAAACTGTCAAATTTGAAATTAAAGTTTTTAATTATTTTACTAACAGCAAATGCAGTGACGGATTCAGATAAGTTTTAAGGGACGGCAGATATGTAGAATGAAGCATATTATCAAATAGTCACATTTTTTCTTTCATCAAATATGGTTCCACCTCAACAGTGGGTTTCTGTGCGCTTAGGAGGAGGGCGAGCAGACACCCCACCCCCCTAAAAAGTACTTTTGTCGACAAAATCGTCAGTTGCCAAAGGACTGTCAGCAAATTTCAGCTTTAATCACCAATCTGTAAAATGCTCAGTGTGTAAATTACCAGTTCTGCCAACAGTTTATTATAAGTTATACTATATCATGAACATAGTCTTTTTACGGTTTTCATTTTAGTGATTTTTGTGCCAGTAAACAAGTCCCTTTTGTCCCCTCAAGCCAACTTCATTCCAGATCATGTAATGTAGTGTGTATTTAAGGCAAACATGCACATTAAGTATCTGCCTGGGGTGGGGGGTGCCTCGGGCGAAGGACTTTTAGGGGATTTAATGCGTATTCACGCTACATCTGGAGGAAACCGCCCAAGAGGCCAGAAAATCGGTGTATATTTTTGAAAGCATATTGGTATATATCGTCAGAAAATTTTGTCTTTACACCCCCCCCCTCCCAACATTTTTGCTTAAAACCGGCTCTAGTCCCGTCACTAACAGAAATGTGTTATTTTCAAATAGTAAACGATCTGTCAAGTTACAAACATATATTAATCTGTAGAAAACTAACCTATTTTGCACTATGAGGAAAATTAATATTGCAGGTGCAACTTATGAACTGTTAAAAAAAAAGGAGGGGGAGAGATCGGAAGCAGGAAAATATTTAGAAGGTCCTTTCAGAAGCTATCCTTTACAGTTTTAGAGAACCAGGACGGCAGGCAAACCAAAATCATAAAAACTTTTCGAATTAATTAAAAGAAAAAACATATAACGTTAAAGGAAAGAATGCTTATTTTTTGAAATATGATTCACATCCCTCCTTCTCCTTTGACAGTTACTTTTGTAAAGTGTCCCTCAAAACCTCTGAAAATTTACTCCATTGAAACTTTTGTAAGGAGGCTTAATCTCTTTCTTTTTTTTTTTTTTAATATTCATGTGGGGAAATCCAATAGGAGTATAAAGTCACTGGAGAATGTCACAGAAATCATTCTTTACTAAAATATTTATTTATTATTTTTTACATTTATTTCAATTTACGTAATTTTTTAGATTCTTAATTTTTAGTTTGCCCGAATAAAATTGGTATGGAATACAATGACATTTCGTAGTTCTATTTTTATTTTCAGTTAACTGTAGATATTGACTGCAAAGTAAAAGAAAAAAAAATATTGCATGCGTAATGCATATGTATTACGCATGCAAGTATCAACACACGGGTGCATCTATATTATCTGACTATGAGAAAGATATCAGTACAACAGAATGTACTGATATCTTTCTCATCTCGTATTATCTATTATCTTCTCGTATTATCTTCTATCATCTTAGTGATGCTGCTTACACGCTATAGCACATAAAATGAAAAAAGTCGTTGATGGTACGCAAAAAAAAAGTTACGACGCATCCCGCATAATTACCACTGCACAAAATTAAAAAAAAAAAAAAAAAGAGAGAGAGAGAGAACTTTTTTTTTCCATAGCGCATCCTTTCTCTAATGCAAAAAATAGAATGTCTGAAGAAAAGTTTAAAAAAATTAGTATTGATTTTAGTTCAAAGACCTGAACCTTAAAGAGCTACTGATATTTTTCATTCAACTAAAATACGCAGAAGAGACTTGCCAAAGCAATAAAAATGTTTTTTCTTCCAGTACTCTCAAAGAGTATTTGATTGCATATAGATAATGTATTTTTCTCCATAAAATTTTAGTCCTGTAGCATATAACAGGTGTAGATACAAAAATCTCTTCTAAAATAATAAATAAATAACAAAATGAAGTTGGTAAATATAGATATATATATATGAACTGTAAAGTACTATAACACATTTGTAAAATATTAAAATAACTGAATTCTTAAAACTGTAAAATATTTTATACATACCTTTAACAACAAAACAATTTTGATGCACAAATTTAAATCCTTGTTGTTGATTAACCACTGTCAACCAACTAGATTTCAAAATTGAAGTAGTGTTAGTTTCATAACTACTTCTAAATCTGAAATCTCATTAGTCATTATAATCTTGCAAAATATAAGCACGGCGAAAGTTGAGTTTTTTTCAGAATAAACTTATTAGGAGAAAACAATTGTGTCCAATTTTACCTTCTCGACTGTTGTACAACTATGAGCAAATAAAACTTTATTATTAAGCTGTCTAGCATTGTTTAGTAATCCAAAAACGCATCTTTTAATAAGCACTGTGCAATTATTATATATTTATTACCATAGCTGCATAGTAAGTTGTTTGTTTACATACTTTGAAGATCGTTAGGCTTATGGACAATCGAACTATAATCAATACATCAATAATAATAATTATCGTGATTCAAATTACTTCGAACCTATGCAACGAATAAAATTCACAGAAATATAGCTGAAAAGATAAATATTCGTTTCAGATTTCAACTATCAATCACTTTATAAAAGTGTATCAACACATCATAACAAGCAATGGCGGAAACGGAACGGACATGAATCTATCGCTTCCCGATTTCCTGAATGTGTGTCTCTGCGCATGCGCAATCGTCGTTGTTAAGCTACGGTTATCCAACACAACATTCAGCCATCGGATAGTCAACGGTTGCCCAACACAACATTCAGCCATCAAATGGCCAACGGTTGTTTACCTACGGTTGCCCAACACAACATTAAACCATCCGATGGCCAACGGTTGTTTACCCACCGTTTGCCATCACAACCTTTAGCCAACAGAATACCGACATTTCCATATGGACATCCAACGTTTGCCCAACGTAACAACCTTGTGCCAACCACGTGCCAACAGTAACCCAACGTATGTGTGCTAGTATCTAGATACTTGAATGAAAATTCAGATTATGCTTTTGTGAATTAATCTGAAAAAATATTTAGATTTTTGATAACAGTGACAAGAAAATTCAAATGGGATTTTCATTTTCTATCATTTTCAGTAACAAACATGGTATGTTTTTTAAGCATGTGATAAATGAGATTTCAGGTTTTTCTGACATGGTATCAATAACAAATGAGAAAACAATATTAATAAAATAAAGATAAAAACATTTTAAAAGTAAACTGCATGCTCTAAAATTTAAGATACCCTTTGTTTAAAAATTTTACAAATTTGGTATGCTGTTTCTCTGCACTGTTTTATTTTAATAGTAAAACAAGACAAGAATGAGATTTTAAAGTAACTGAATTAGACCAGTAATTCTAATAATCTCTCACCCAGTAGAAAGTTTTATGTCATTTATTCTGCTGTTATAATAAAACAAAAAAGTCCTCCCTAAACAAGACCGATATTTTCTTCATTATAATTATAAATAAAGTAATATGCACTATAGTGTACTTTACATAATAAACTGCATGCTAAGATCATTTTTCTACTGGAATTAAGACTAGATCTTTTATACCCTCAAGCATAATATCTTGATGATAACTTCATTTTGGATTAACTATGCATCTCAGTGATCACTAATAAAGGGCTTTCTTCTAAAATAAAGTGCACTATGAATTAAAAATTTTTTGAGGTTAAATAAGAAAAGTTAAAGTTCATACGTGTGTGTCATGAATCCTTATGATGATTATCAGGTTGCTGATAGTTCAATATGAAACAGGGTTGGCAAAAACTCTGCTTTTTTAGGAGAAACCCAACTCACTTGGGTTTTATCGGGGTTTTTCAAGTAAAATAAAAAAATCCAGTTAATTTGGGGTTTTCCAGATTTTTAGTATTTTTATTATTTCCAGAGAAACCTCTGATAAAACTACAAATTACAAATCTACTCATTACAAATTTTCAAAAATATGTGAAAATTGCAAATGAAGATGAAAATTTTGATTCTAATATCAGTAAAATTCTAAGTAATGTTGGTTTATACTGAGAAACTTCTGCCTTATAAGCATTCAATCAAACAAATGATGGATAGAGCAATCGACTCTTTTTTTTTTTTTAATATTGCAAATTTAATCGATCCTTCATGCTTCATGCAGAGCAGGAAAATGAGGATGAAATGTAGTTGCGCACTGTGAAACCAGAATATGTACCTGCTTTATTCGTTTTTAAGATAAAGGATAAACAGTTCTTTCCAGAAAATATGTTTCAAACAAACATTATTGAACTTTACAAAGTGGTGATCATAGTTGTTATGGAAACATGCTATTTTTCTCACTTACCTTTTATTTCTAAATTTGCTAAAGTGTAAGAAACTAATTTTTGTGTTTAAAAATAGCAGTATAAACATTAACGAGCTTACATTTTTACTTAGAAAACTTTAAAAGTAAGTTTACAAAAATTAGTTTCTTACACTTAAGCAAATTTAGAAATAAAAAGTAAGAAAAAAATAGCGTTTTTCCCTAACAGTAGTCAAGTAATGCAGACACACAAGCACACGGATACATTCAAAAGTCTTGCAGATAGTTTTAGGAGTAATTCCATTTTTTTTTTTTTTTTTTTTTTAAAGATGGATAGTTACCTAAAAGATATATTTTTTAAGTCACTATAGCACAAGCACGTTGCACAGATGTATGCATATACACATGTTCATATACACACAAGGTATTCAGTTATCACGAGCTATTATAAGTTTGCAGATAGTTTTTTCTTTTATCTGACTATGGTGGTAGTTTTGATGGAAAGAAACACTCAAAATTTTTTTTAATTGCCAGATGGATTTGTTCTTTTCTTTTTTTTTTAATTGCTGAGTTGTCCACCAAGTTCTGCATCAATCGAGCATGTCTTTTCCACATTTGGAAACATATGGACAAAACTAAGAAATAGGTTAGTGGCAGAAAAGGTGGGAAAGCTTGTAAAAATACAGCACTTTCTGAAGAAAAACTGAAAGAAAGTGAAACTGAAGAGTGGTATTAATACATTTGAAAACTTCTTAAAGTTTATATTTGTAAAAAATATTTTACATATAAAGTGTATTTTATAAAAAGAAAACTAAAGTTAAAATGCATAAGTAATTATTTTGGTTGTTTTATCATCACAAACACACATATCAAGACAGTCTGCTCAATTTGAAAAAACCCAAAAGGGTCCAACCCAGATATGAAAACCCTTTTTGTCCTAAAATGTTATTGCAAAACCATGAGTGACTGAAGGAATAAAAGTAATGAATATAACCAAAGAGGATGTAGACAAATAATCTGATTTACAAGAAAATAAAACAAGAAATCACCATTCAACAACAGGCATAAAAGACTTTAAAGATTGCCACAGTTTATGCAGAAATAAAATAATATTCTGAATATAAATCCTTAGTAGAGTAAAAATATACAGGGTGTCTCCGAAATTCATGGGCTAAACTTTAAAGATGCGGTGATTCCAGGTTATTGTGAGTGCTTACCTTATGCAATCAATACGTTCATTTGATCATTACTAAACAAAAAATTGAGTTGGGTAAAAAGTTTTTCTTTTTTGTAAAAATATAACATGCTTAATCACAGAGGTTTAAATAGGATCCAAATATTTAGTGGCACAAAACTTTTCTTATCTTTCAAAATTGGGAAAACAAATCTATAATGGTCGCCCAAATGAAAATGGTACTACTGGCAGTTTGAGAAATGGTTTAATGGCATTAATATAAATTAACATACAAAAGTAAGACGTGTAACAAGTAGGCTAGACAAAGTCACATTGTAGGTTGAAACAAGTGTCCTAGAGGTCAACAAGATGTTGGATATCCTGAGTGAGAAGTTCCAGGGAAAGGGACTGCCTTTCATGCAGTATAGTGTGCACACTTCCTTTGCTCATAGACATTTCCTCTGCTATTTCACGACAGTCTCTTGAGAAGAATTCAGAAAATTGCCACTTATGAAATAACGGATATGAAACAAAATATATTTTATTATTATTGGTGGGTTTTAAATAAATGTTGGGTTTAAGTAAAATTGGTGGGGTAATAAAATAGTCAATTACTCCTCAAAAACTACATATAATTACAAAATATCAATCCTATGTTCACATGTCAGTAGAGCCCTAGAAATATGCTCCAACCAGCAATTACTAAAGGATGAAATTCATAAAGCAACTTGCGCGCGAAGCTAATTAACCCAGCAATATTATCCCCCACCTAATCAGAAATAGAAGAAGGAAACTCAACATCATCAACGACGCACAGAAAGAAAAATCCACCTTTATTCATCCGATTCCCTACTGCTGCGGTCTCGCTGTAAAAATATCCAACCGTGCCCGTAAAATGAACCTTCGTATCCCAATTAAACCCAATAGCAATATATTTAAAAGAATCCGGTCAGATAAAGAAAAAATAAACCCTCTAGAAACTGCAGGTATTTACAAAATAAATTTCACTTATAGAGATTCCAACCTTCCCGGATACTACATTGGTGTTACAAAAAGAAAAATTAAAGATAGAATTAAAGAACACATAAACGATATAAAATACAATAGACAAAGTACCGCCCTATCCCGCCTAGCCTTAAAAGAAAATATAGATATAGATTTCATAAATGTCAAGAAAATAGCTAATTACAATAACCACAATTATGGCTTAAGAAGGGAAGCGTTGGAAATACTGACACAAGAGGGAGCTGTCAACGACATGGCGCATGCGGAAATAGAGCAGTCATGGCAAGCCTTAATGAAGAAGCGGTGAACGAGCCAAGCGGACTCAGTTCTGATGATGACAGTGAGCTGAACTGTCGAAAGCGCTCATGGTGCGTGTTTTTACTATTTTACGAAGATTTTAAGGCTTTTTAATGTTTTTAACTATTTAACTATGGTATTTCCGTGTTTGAATTTTAACTAAACAAATCTCAAAGCTTTAACAAATGGTAACTTACTTCCTTCAAACCAAGTTCCTCTCCGGATAGATACACGCTTTTGACACTGCCTCACATTAAATCTCTATTGTTCAGCTTTATTAACATACAACTGCATTTTGTGATCCTTTTCACACTTTTTATACGATGGAACAACTTCATCCTTTTGCCAGTATTTAACAGCTTCCTCTTCTGTAGAAGGTAAGTCTCATATTTTAATCATGTTGCATTTAACTGAAATGATTTTTCTTAGACTAAGAAAGTATTATTTTCTGGTTTCCAGAGAAAACTAAGCCTTCTTTGCCACAAAATGTTGAACTGATTATCGATCTTAATATTTTTTATTATTATTACAGTGGAACCCCGATCTATCGTTCCCGCATTCATCGCTTTCCCGTATTGATCGTTTTATTTCTGTGGTCCCTGCACAAACTGTATTCAAATAACGTTAACAAAATCCGCATGTATCGTTCGTCAAAAATTCACTTTCCCGCATTCATCATTGTAAAATGTTTCTTCAGACCGAAATGAAATTGCAGATCAAGTGGATCAATGTGTCTTACAAATCTAATTACTTCCTGGTATGATATCTTGGGTTGATGATGGTATAGGTGAAGAGTTCTTACATCTAGCAGGTATGAGTATGGTGTGAAATGTAGTGATTATATTTTCATTGATTTAGAAGTAGCAAAGAATGGAAGAAATGTGACACAAAAAATGAAATAATCTCGAAGAAGCTGAGAATAACATTCATGCCGATGAGACTGAGCCAACACTAGTGCATAGTTTATCCGACGCAATAACGGTATTTGAAATTGTATGACTTTTATATACAAACATGGATACACATAAAAAGACAAAAAAATTATTGTATATCTTGAAAATTTTGTTTAATTAAAAGATTAATGAAAAACCCAGTGTAAAATTACTGAAATTTAAAAAATAAGTATCATTTAATTTCTACACAACTTCAATTTGTTTCTTTTGCAGTTTGGTAACAAATTTAGTATTTTTGTATACTGTATATATTGGCTGTATTCATAAATACTGTTTTCTTCGTATTTTGACTTTAACCCGCATTCGTCGTTTTCCCGCATGCATTGCTTTTTACTACGCACCCCTTGAAAAACGATAGATGGAGGTTCTACTGTATTATTATAATTATCCCAAGCGTAAATATACAGTTTTATGGACACAAATATATATGGACACAATTATACAAATCTGAACAGGTTAAAAACATTTAGAAAGTCCAGAATCTGTAAAGGGTTGGCCGCAAACAGATCATTCTTCTGTTTGCGACAAACAGAATGCAACAAACCCATGCACGCGAAAATATGCTCAGGTGAAGCCTGATGTTTACTGCAGATGGGGTACGTAGGGAACACCTTTTCTCTTCCAATAAATTTAAGAGTTCTCGTGTGACCAGTCCAAAGACAGGATAAGCAAGAAAAATCATGGCGACTCAACCCAGAATCAATGAAATCTTACTATAAATGCATGAACTCCTTTTATAAATTTATTGCTTTAAATCTATGTACACGCGCAAATAAAAAGGCAGTATCTATTGGTTTTTGTTTTTATGGTAACTCGGGTGGTATGTAAATATTTGACCAGAAATATTTTAAGGTAATCTAACCTTAGCGACGCCAATTAGGTGGAAAAAAAAATTTCTGAAAATGTTGACGGTATAATACACAAGTACCAAAAAAAAAAAAAAATAAAAAATAATAATAATAGCCATTTTGTAATCACTAATAAATTATGTATCATAGTAAATTCTGACATTTTAAATGAAAACTAGTGTATTATAATAACCTTCATTAGCTATTACCACTAAATGTCTCACAAACATTTCTCATGCAGATCTTTTCAGAATACTTGACTTTAAAAATTAAGTTACAATTAGCAAAAATCACGAGCTATCTAATTATGTTAAATCTTAAATTAGCTGTAAAATAAAGTAAAATTTTTAATTCCACAGCATTTGAGATTCAAGCAAAAGAATGTTGAAGGAAAGAATAAAAAAAAAACATTAAAAAAGAATAAAAAAAAATATGACAAATAATAGGGGGTAATAAGAAGTATAAAAAGGGCAATCTAAATCTTTTTTTTTGTAAATTTTAACTTTGAAAACATACGTTTTCTGTAGAATGACCCAAAATATGTCAGTAACTGATGAATTGTTTTCTTTAATCTGAACAACGTAATTCTTTAACTACGTAAATATCTTACATGTTGTAAAAGCTTTCTTTTTTTCTTTTGATTTCCTATCCTAAGCGTTGCTATAGGAATAAAAATGAGCAAAACTACAAAACTATTAAACCTCACACAAACACTTTTTTTTTTTTCTTTTTTCAAAACAAACTTTTTTTTTACGAGCATGTAATTTATCCCGAACTCCCACCACTTCATTGGATCAAGCCTGTCGGTTTTCAACCAATGAAATGCAAGAACAGATTTTGCTGTCAGGCAAGACGGCGACCGGTCGCAGAGAGGCGCAACCCGTCGCACCTTAGCTTAAAAACGTCTAAGTACTTTCCCCACAAAACCCATCTTCTAATGCATTTCTCCCTGCGAGCCAGCGTGTTTTCCCCTATGAAACTGGTGGTAGTGGGAAGATAAGTTGAGATTCCATCTGCCCCTATCCGCACGTAATGAACGTGAATACATGGTGGGTTGATGCATTGAATTGAATTTGTTATTGTTGACATTGAATGCAACTGCAAAATATGTTTTAAAGGCATTCAACTATTAACGTTCATGAAAATTTGCTTGTTTTCTTTTTCGTTTTTAGATACAAAAAAAAAAAAGAAAATCAGTTAACTCATGTTTGATGCACAGTGATTATTTGATGAGGTCGTGTCTTTAAAATGAAAAATTAGAAGGGAACAACAAATTATCCATCATTATAGAAGGATGTATTTTTAAAAAAATTATTGTCTACATTATTATTTGGTAAGTTTAGCTAGATTATAATATCTTAGAATTATTGGTTATAATATTTAAAAAAAAAAAAAAATCTGCATCCTGTAAGGTCATATGGAAGAAAATCAATTTGGTTTTACGTATTATCATGGCGGTCCTTCTTGCCAAATTATTTTTTCGTAAAATGTGGTGGCAAACTGTTGCTAATCGTATTCGTAACCATCAATAATTTCATTTGTCCGGCATTTATATTGAAAAATCGCTGGTCTCTTCGCACCGCCGGGATAATACGTAAGTACCATCAATTTTTTTCCAATTAGAATAAAGCTGTTAAATTTATATTAATTAAACTATTGATGTGAGTTACCCACATTCGACTTTTATATATTGAAATGTAGTATTGTTATATTTTTTAATGTTGCCGAAATACTTTTTTACAGTGCCATTTTTAATTAGGCAAGTATTGCTACTATTTTCCTCCCACCATGGGGTAAAATGGGGGTAGTACAAATATAATTCTATATTTTTATTATGAATCATCCCAGAAAAAAAAATTAAATGGAAACTATAGAATTTTATTTCCACAGAGATCGATGCCAACGAAATTTGGGTCCGTTTTATGGTCCCTTACAAAATTATAATCAATTAAAAACCTTTCATTAGCATTTTAACTTATATTTCAATTTTTTTATAAATTATTTTAAATTTTAAGAGAAAAAGTGACTTTTAAAAAAATGATATGAAAATTCACCAAAAAAGATGTTGAAATTCACAAAAATGGAATCCTGGAAAATATTTCTGTATTGAGCCTTTGTCTGTTTAGCTTTTTTATATAGTACAGTTCTCTTGAACTCGCTATCCTACTATGTATAAGAAAAATAAATGCTTTTTTAACTATAAAGAATCTAGATGAAAGTTTTTTTCAGTATTGCTAGTTAACAGGCAGTTATACGTGCAAAAGTTCTTGTTTAGAGCAAAAACAAGAATTTTTGCACGTAGGGTGGTGTCCCCAGTTATGGCCACCTTAAGCATTTTTAAAGATTCAAGAATTTTTTTCAGTACTAAAAAACTATTGAAAGATTTTGAAAATAATACACAGCATACATTGAAGAGTGTAAAATAATTCATCTCTGATCATTCTTTGCCGATTTACATATGTGCATAATCAATAATCATTTCTCACTCATTTTTGCTATTGAAACAATTTTATACATTTTTATACATAATCCTTAGCAGGTTACGAGTTTAGCATTACAAAAAGTATTTCATCATGCCATTGCAGCAGATATCCAAGTTGTGCGAAGTTCTACAGAATTATGATCTCGTTTTCTGTCAATTATAGAATCATTCCAACTATTGATGTTTTAAGTGTTTTTTTTTTTTTTTTTACTAATAGACGGTGATTCAAACTTAGTAAAAATGCAAAACAGTTGTTTTCTGTTATTCTGCAGTATTAATGATTCTATGTAATGGCCTCCTATTTAAAAATCTTATGGCCTCATATGGCTTTTATAACGTCTAAATATGAGAATTAGGCAGGAATCTACAATTATCCCCTTACTGAATAAAGATAGTCCAGGATCTGAACTAAATGCAGTGCGCACCGGTTATAACGGACCTGGGATATAACATACTATCGGTTATAACATACCTAGAAACTAGGTCCCGATTGAAGTCCTATATTTAGAATGTTGTTTAACTTCGGTTAAAACGTACTTAACAAAAGTATGTACTTTGGCTATAACGTACATTTTTACCAAAGCCAAAAAAAAAATTTTGCTTTTCTTAGGCATTTTATTTCCTTTTTCTCGGAAATTTCAGTGCATTCAAAAACACGCGTTGTCAGTTTTCAGAATCTTCTGGCGAGATGAATTGTGTATGAATGAAGGGAGCGATCATTTATCTTTTCCTCCTGCTAGGCAGGGCTAAGAACAAGATCATGTTTCCTGTTTGTCATTCAATATAAATGCCTTCTGAAAACTCCTACTAAAATGATTCTGGTGATAGTGAAGAAGAAACAGGGGAGCCTGTACCAAGCATACCCGGCGCATTACATGCTGCAAAAAAATTATTACGATTTTTTGAATGGCGAAGTGATGATGCAGAGACTCTACAAGAGTCTATTATGGATATCTTAAACGGTATCTTCAATGTAGCATTTTCTCATTTGAAACAAAAGAAAATTACAGATTATTTATTTGAATAAAATCTGTTAGTAATAAAAAAATTTGTCAGTTTTTTATTTAATTTAAATTTTAAAAAATCAGACCTGTTTAAAACACACATTACAGTGAAATTATGAACCCACTTTCTTTTTTAGTGTAATATTGAATCATACTGCCGGTATTGCTTATAACGTACTTCGGCTATAATGTACTACTTTTTTAGGTTCCGTGAGAGTATGTTATAACCGGTGTCTACTGTAGTTATAGACTGACATCCTTAACTTCTGCCATTGCAAAGTTAATGGAGAGACTTGTTTTTGGTAGACTAAAATGACATCTTGAAACCAAGGGACTCAGCACAGGCCGACTTTAGGAAAAATCGTTCGACTGAAGAGCATGTGACAAATTTCTCGCAAAGTATCGAGGACAATCTTGACAGGGGCAACATTGTTGGTCGTGTCTTCGTAGATTTCAAGGGTGCATATGATACTGTTTGGAAAACAAAGCTCTTGCATAAATTAGCTTCTAAACATAGATCTGGTATTATGCTCCGCTGTGGTTCGGTGACTTCCTTGGTCATCGCTTTATTAACGTTTGCTATGGAAGAGCGCAGTCTTTGTTCAAGGTACTGCAAACCGGTCTCCCTCAAGGAGCTGTGTCATGTTGTTTGTTATTTAATGTATTTGTAGATGATTTAACCCTTTGAGGCACAGCCCTTTCCCAATGCTGAAAAAAAGGGCAGCTGTTGCCATCGCTCGACTTAACGACCAGCAAGATGGCAGACGATCGAAGCGTTCATCGCGTGCCACAAATCTAGTGACCCCTGTTTTGATGACAGCTGGCTGTGCCGGGCACAGCCAGCTGCGTCAAAAGAAGGGTCTCTAGATCTGTGGCGCGCGATGAACGTTTCGATCGTCCGCCATCTTGCTGGTCGTTAAGTTGAGCGATGGCAACGGCTGCCCTTTTTTCAGCATTGGGCAATCTATCTGGCTGTTCTGGCATTCTTACGTTTTTCAGCAGATGTCAGTGCTGTTAAAAATAATCGCGACCATTTTTTTACGGGAAATGACGTGCTAAAAAGTAAAGGATTCTCGTGGAGCTGTGTCACTCGCAGCTATTTTTATAGAAATCAAATCTAGTCTTCGTGACTGGCAACAGTCAAAACATTAGAGTTTGGTGTTCCCAGAGCAGGATCACTGCGCGTTAAAGGGTTAATAAGCTCCTTGATTGACAAAAGTATTAGAGTACTTATGTATGCTGATGATCTTGCTTGTGGACAGGGGCGTAGCCAAGGGGGGTGGGGTTAGGGAGGTCATAACCCCCCATGAGGAATTTTTTGCCATACAAAATGTATATTCTTCACACTCCCTTATCACACACATGTATGCATATATGTGAGTTGCAGTAGTCGTAACCCCTCCCCCCATGAAAAATTTCTGGCTGCGCCCCTGCCTGTGGATAACCAGCCCCAAGTACAAGGCTAGAGAGAGACTTGAGAAAACCCTAAACAGTGCCATGTCCATTCTTAAATCATGGTGTTTTGAAAACAATATGATTGTTAACACCAATAAGACTGTTTACCAGTCTTTGCAATTAATTATAAATTATAATAATACTGCACTCCCATGTAGTGAAAGCAACAAATATCTGGGAGTAACTTTTGATCGAAAATTGACTTGGAAACTACTTATAGGTAATATTCAGCAAAAGGTTCAAAAGCGCACATTTTTGATTAAACGCCTAGCAGGAGTCAGATGGAGTTGTGCGACATCAATTTTGCTAACAATTTATAAGACAATTATAAACCCTTAATGACATATTGCTGTTCTCCACTTATCGACCGTCGAGAAGGCTTAAGCAAATTGGAGCGTTTTCAAAATAAAGCTCTACGTCTTGTTTCTGATGCAGTCAAAACAACAGCAATCTATGCATTATTATTGTATAGTAATGAAATCTGTATGTAACTAGAAATAAAGAGATGTGCATTAAAACTTTACCAAAAGCTAATTCGTCTACCACACAGTAACATGTGGATTACTTCAGAACCCTGCCCTCGCAGACTAAAAACACAAGACTGTTTCTTGCAAGCTGTCTTAAGAGAGACATCTAAACTTGATCTTTCTGCACAGGTTGAGCCCCCTATTGTCTCCTATAAATCCGTTACAGTTAAGGAAAATTTTATATAATCTGGATCTCGTGATTCCTGTGTAAAAGTCTCAGGAATGTACTGTGGCCTTCTTCAGTGCTGGAATGGAAACTATTTATAATCGCTTACCTTCTGAGGTCTGGCTTCATATCTGTACTGATGGCTCAAAACTTGAGATACATGGTATGGCAGGAGCTGGTGTTTTTTTTTAATATTTCTCGCACTACATTTCATTGGGAACAGATCGTTCAGCATTTGATGGTGAAATCGAGGCAATTAGTGTTGCTCTGGAACACCTAAATGCTCGTCCTGCTATTCTTGAATGTGCTGTTATATTCTCAGATTCCCAGGCAGCTATTTTGGCTACGGGGAAACTCTCAGCTCTAAATCTGTTAAATGGTGTGGATCTTTCTTGAGAGAAATAAAAGAAAAATCCAGAGTAGTTGTTTTGCAGTGGATTCCGTCTCACTGCGGGATCCCTGGAAATGAAAAGGCAGATGAGTTGGCGAAGAAGGGTTGCCTTGCTAAACAAACCCCAACTAATCAAGTCAGCTATGGGTATATTTCACCTAAAATAAATCAAGCTATTAAATAAATACAGCAGTCAGAGCTGGAAAAACATACAGAAGAAAAGCATTGGAAAAATGCCATTCGGAACCTCCCTGACTGCCCTAAGGACAGGGCTGTGGCATCTTTCCGTTCGACGAATCAACATGACTGTCTCTACGCACATCTGTATAGACTCCATTTGGTATATATCCCTGCCTGCCGCCCCTGCAGTAGTGGTGCTTTGATCACCTCCCGTATGTCCAGCTCTTATGAAGTCCTGCATCTCTTATCGTTACTGGGAGGCCAGAGACCTCTTGAACATTTTATCCCACTGACTGTTTTTAATGCTGTTTTATGATCTTATGTTTTTATATGCTCTGCATTTGATCTCGTACTCGTCTCTGTAAAGCATAAGATAATGTCTAAAACACTGCTGCATTGGAAAAATAAAAAAAAACTTAAAACACTTAAAAACACAAATAAGTCACATCAGCTGCATTCTTCCTGGGATTAAGTTACAAGTGAGCATTGAGCTGTAAATTACCTGTAGGGTACAGTTGTATAAGTCAGTGCAGATCTTCACTCTTTCTACAGAGTAAAGATGTGAAGATCTTCACATTTCAATGCTTCAATACCTATTTTCTATATTATCATTTCTTTCAGACACAACAAACTTCATCCACAATTCCTTTATGCTGATGGATTCATTGAACTTACCCTCAGATCTCCATAGTTACAAAAGAACAAATTTACAAGAAATATGCTGGAATTAGCAGACAATAAAAATGCATAAACATATCCCTCAGAAAAGTGCACTATAATTTCTGTCATATTGGTTTCATTTCTATGTAAGCCACTGGTGACTGAAATGTCAGTAGACTAAACGAAAACAGTGCAATTTAAGAATGAGTGCTTTTTGCATTTGCACCATACAAAGGTATATATGTCAATTACTAGAGTCAAATGCATTATTTAATTAAACACTAAAAATATATATTAGATTTTTTTATAGCTTTAAACAACAATTTTTTTTTTTTTTAATCTATCAAAAGATTCTAAAACCTTCAAATGCACTAAATTGGGAAAAAAAAAAAAAAAAAAAAAAAAATAACTTAGTTTTTCAAATCTAATTTTCAAGCTCATTTAGTTCATGTAATACTGCATTAAAAAAAAAAAAAAAAATGAGTGAAATATGCCAAATGGCAGTTGGTGATGAAATAAATCAGAAAAATAATTCCTGTGTTGACAGTATAAAGAAACAACATGAATGCAGTACATGCCATGAAACATTTACAAACAATTCACATTTAAGGAGGCACATTCTTGTACACACAAGAGAGAAACCTTATGTGTGCAATATGTGTCAAAAAAGCATTTTCTCGGAGTTCGACTTTGAAAGGACATCGGCGCAATCATACAGGAAAGAAGCCTCATGGTGTGCTTTTTGTCACAAGTCATTTTCCAGGCCTAGTGATTTGAAGATTCACATTTCTTTACACACAGGAGATGGGCCTCATGTGTGCGATGTTTGTCAGAAGTCATTTATTACAATTTCAAGCTTAAAAGTTCACCTCAAAACTCACACAGAGGATAAGCCTTATATATGTAGTACGTGTTGCAAAACATTTAGTAAGAGTTCAGGCTTAATGACACACTTCCATGTACATACAGGAGAAAGACCTTATGTGTGTGATATATGTCAGAAAGCATTTGCACAGGGTGGAAATTTGAAAAATCACTTACGCATTCACACAAAAGAGAGACCTTATTTATGTGACACGTGCCATAAAGCATTTTCGCGTCAGGTACCCTTGAAAGAACACAGGAGGAAAGCCCCATGTGTGTAATATTTGCCAGAAATCATTTGGTAAACTTTCAAGCTTACAATTTCACCTCATAATTCACACGGAAGAAAAACCTTACATGTGTGACATATGTCACAAAACATTTACTATAAATTCACACTTAAAGAGTCATTTCTTTATACATACGGAAGAGAGACCTTACGATGTGTGTCACGTGATAGCGATCAGTGATAGCGATATATGTCAGAAAACATTTGTACGACTTGGAAGATTGAGAAAACACATCCACACTCATACAGAAAGGAAACATAAAAAGTGTGATGTGCATTTTTTCATCTTGGAAGCTTGAAAGAATGTTGCTTCAGTGTGAAAATTGAGGAACCTCATGTGTGTCAGAAAGCATTTATGCAACACAAACACTTAAAAAAAACAAATTTCTACTGATACAAGAGGAAAAATCTCTGTCTGTCTTGAAGCTTGCTCCAGTAGTCATTCATTGAATGATCATCTTCCCCTTCACACTTGTGTCTGTGATGTCTGTCATGAAACATTTATTGTGAAGTTAGCTTTCGAGATGCATGCTTTTGTTTAGAGCCACTCGGGGTAATTCTTGATCAGCAAGTTTCTGGGGTAATTTCTGGTCACAGTCCTTTTTATGTTAAGAACACGTCACGAAAATGAAAAAAGGAAAAAAAAATCATAGAGGTATTCTGAACTATCCTCATTGGAATTTATTACTTAATTATGAGAGTTTATTGTTTATTTATTTTGAAAAAAAATTTTTTTTTGAAATGGCTTGTACAATTTCTGTTAAATAACATTGGCCTTAGTTATGATACATTTTAAAAAAAATATTGGTCCAGGGTTTGCTACTGGTCAGGAAAAACATGGATAAGTCAGGGAATTTCATTTTGGCAAAAAAAGTAAGGGGAAATCTTAAATTTTAGCCCAAAACCTGGAAATCACATAAAGTGACCGGGAAAATTATCAGAAATATATTTTTGTAAACAATATCAACTTTTAACCTAACTTTGGGAAGCTGGAAATATATAAGAAGGTATCCAAAGTTGACGTCCTAAAAGTAAAAAATAGTCCAGATTTTTATCGCCGAATAGTCAGGGAATTCTTTCTCAGAAATTGAGTTGCAATCCTGTGTCACACAACTAAAGTTTTAAATATTTTTCTTTTTGGTTGAATTGTTAACTACTTCAGTTACTGAAAAATAGTTTTGGATTTACTATTATTATTTTAAATAAGTTACAAGAGTGCACTAAATACTGTCCCATGTTCCTGGGGTAATTCTTGGTCACTGGGGGTAATTCCTGGCCAATACTGTTCTTATCATTTATGCATTGTTATTTTGCCTACTATTGCGTCGCAAAACGTGACAGAGAAATAAAAGAAAAATGTCAATCAAAAGAGACAAAATAAGTGGATACAAAAAAGAAAAAACATAGATCAGGACCTAGATGAACTACCAGATATGTCAACCGTGATTGAGCAGTTAAATAAAAATACATCATTGTTGCAAAATGCAAAAAAAAAAAAAAAGATGCAGTTGAAACATGCAGAATTCAAGAGCATAGATACTATGCTGTATACTAAAGGGTTATCCATTAAGAGTGATACAATAAAATATAAATTATTCAGTGAGACACTTTTTTTTTTCTTTCTTTTTTTTTAATTTAAAAGCTTACATTATGCCATTAAGTATGAAAAATAATATCGCTCATGTGAGCACCAACACTTCTCTATACATATCGCATTCTGTCAACCCAATTTTCCATCACTCTTTCACATAAATTGGGTGTTATTTCACGAATAATACGTTTAATGTTGGTTTTTAATGGCTCAATTGTTATTGGATTATCAGCATAAAGTTGTGACTTAACATTTCCCCAAAGAAAGAAATCGCAAGGTGTCAAATCACAAAACTCAATAATGTCGTCCATGAATTCTTCTCAAATTTCTCTCGGTATTCACATATGAACAATGATTTTGATAAAACAATTTAATGATTTCGAAACGTTCTTCAAGCGTGTATCTATCCATGATTAAATAGCGTAGCATACTAAACACAAATGACACAAGAAATGTCAAAAAAGAATACGCAGTGTTGCCACTCTAACAATTTAAAATTGTATCATCCCTATTGGAAAACCCTTTATATTCTGATAAAGGTCTGTTCTATGTTGGAAAAGTCACAAAAGTGGAGGGCAGTGAAGTGTATGTAAAGTTCCTGGAAAGAAGAGCAGGAAACTTATGCTAGAAGAAGAGAGATAGAATAGAGACAATTGCCATTCGCTACATTTTTTATGGACCTATTGATTTGAAAGGTGTTAATTTATCGCAGCAGATATAAATATTGCGTACAAATTGTACAAAAAATATTTTGGCTAAAGATGTGTTGAATGTATATATTTCTCATGTTGAATAAATTTCTATTTAACCCTGAAATAAAACTAATTACAGTCTTTAATTAGCTATAGATAATGAAATTAATAATCTAATTAGTTTAATAAATATTATTAATAATATACATAAAAAATGGTCTGTATTTGCACCAAATATGTGTGACCTATAATAATTACCCCACAAGCGGCCAGGAATTACTTCATCCCTGGGGGTAAAACATGGTCACTAATTAACTATAATTATTCAAATTACTTGTGCATTGTTGATAAAATAAATATTTTATTAGATAGACATCACAATGTGCTTACCCCATACCAAAATTAGCAACTCTAGCTCAGGTAGATTTTGCAATAAATGAATGTTGATGCTTTTTGACCAGGAATTACCCCCGGTGACTCTACATGGTAGAAAAGCCTTTTGTGTGGTGTGTGTCAGAAACTGTTTACCCATCTGAAACACACAAAAAGCATCTTTTCACTGATACAAGAAAAGCGCGTGAATGGGAGTTGTTGACATAAAGCGCCCCCTACATCATCATGCGTTCATTTGCACCCATGCTTTCCTATGTGAAATTGTCTTATTTTCCTATTCCGTACCTCCCTACTAAATATTGATGATGAATTAAGAATCACCCTGTATTTGCTTTAATTATACTTTGTGATTGTTTTATTATCCTGGACTCAGTTTTATTTCTGTAAGATTTTGTGACGTTTTCTGCTGTCTGCATAATGAAAATATTATAATATTTTTCTCTGTGCTTCTCAATCCTTCTAATTCTACATGATTTGTAAAATTGGAAACTACCAAATCACATCTTCCTTATTGTTTTACACACATTCCTCTTAAAACTATAAATCTCCATATTATATTCAAACTATTTTTAGACTCGGGAAAACTCGTTATGACCTCAGTGTTTTCTTTCTCAGACTGCCTTTTTTCATTAAATTATTCATTTTCTAAATAATTTGTGTTAATGATTTTATTTTTTTAAGGGGTGTCCTAAGCCCTTTTACTTTAGTTTATTAGTGTTTTTATCTTGCAAGCCCAATAAAAATGTCCTCTCTAGTAGTTCATGTCTATACCTCTATGTTATTCCCTGGAGCTGTAAATTACCAGTAGGGTACACTTGTATGAGTCAGTGAAGATATTCACTCTTTTTAATACGCTTTTATTAGTTTCACCTGTATGTTTGTTTGTAACCGACTCCTTTGAACTCGATTTTGACTCACTTTAAACGGTCAGATTTAATTTATAGAGTGAAGATCTGCACATTTCTATGCTTCAATACTTATTTTCTATATTTTCATTTCTTTCAGACACAACAAACTTCATCCACAATTCCTTCATGTTGATGGATTCATTGAACTTACCCCCAGATCTTCATAGCTACAAAAGAACAAATTTACAAGGAAGGTGCTGGAATTATCAGAAAATAAAAATGCATAAATATATCCTTCAGAAAAGTGCACTATAATTTCTGTCGTATGGGCTCATTCCTGCATAATCCACTGGTGACTGAAATGTCTGTAGACTAAAACAAAATCATATTAGGTGCAATTTAAGAAATGGTGCTTCGTGCATTTGCTCTATTTAGAGGCAGTTAATAGAATCAATAATGCACTATTTAAGCACTTAAAAAGGGTATGAGAAAGTTTTTTTGTTTTAATTTTAGCTTTAAACAAGAGTTGTTCTGTTCTTTATCTCTCAAACGATTCTAAAATCTCCAAACGTTCCATTCAGAAAGAAAACTGTAAATTTGTTTCTCAATTTTTAATCCCATTTGCTCCAAATAATACTGGATTTGGAATGAAAAGAAACACAGTATGAGTGAAATATGCCAAATGGCTGTTAGTGTTGAAGTAAATCAGAGAAGGCATTTATGTGTTGACACCACAAAGGAACAACATGAATGTAATACATGCCATAAAACATTTACAAAGAATTCACTTTTAAGGAGACACATTCTCTTACACGAGAGACCTCATGTCTGCAATGTGTGTCAAAAAGCATTTTCTCAGATTTCATACTTGAAAGATCATATACGCATTCACACAGGAGAGAGACCTCATGTTTGCAATGTTTGCCAAAAAGCATTTTCTCGTATTTCGCACTTCAAAGAACACGAGCGCATTCACACAGGAGAGAAACGTCACGAGTGCAGTGTTTGTCAGAAGTCATTTTCCAGGAATGGCGATTTGAAGGTTCACCTTCGCATTCACACAGGAGAGAGGCCTCATGTGTGTGGTGTTTGCCAGAAGTCATTTACTGTAGTTTCACACTTAAAAACTCACCTCATTACTCACACGGTAGAGAAACCTTACATGTGTAATGTGTGTGAAAAAGCATTTACAACGAATTCATACTTAAAGAAACACCTCTTTATGCATACAGGAGAAAGACCTTATGTGTGCGATATATGCCGGAAAGCATTTGTGTCGTCTAGAAATCTGAAAAGTCATCTTCGCATTCACACGAGAGAGAAACCTCATTCGTGTGACACGTGCCACAAAGCATTTTCGCATCAGGGATCTTTGAAAGGACACATTCTCACACACACAGGAGAGAAGCCCCATGTGTGCGATGTTTGTCAGAAACCATTTGGTAAACTTTCATGCTTAAAAGATCACCTCAGAACTCACACGGAGGACAAACCTTACGCATGTAACACGTGCCACAGAACATTTACAAGGAACTCAGACTTAACGAGACACTCCTTTATACATACAGGAGAGAGACCTTACGTGTGTGATATATGTCAGAGAGCATTTACAGAGTCTGGAAATTTAAGAAGACACCTCTACACCCATACAAAAATGGGAACATAATGTTAGAAGTGAATTATCAAGCATTTTTGAACCATAATCGACAAGTTTGTATTTTCTTTAAGATAGTATTTTCTCAGATTGGGAATCTTAAAAGAACATTCCTACGCTCAACGGCAGAGAAATTTCATGTGTATCTGAAAGCGTTTACCTAACACAAACACTTAAGAAAGCACAATTGTACTATGCAAGAGAAAAGCCTTGTGTTTGTGATAAACATGTATTGAGTAGCTTTGAGATACATGCCTTTGTTTATACGTAGAAGAGAAGTATCTTTTGTGATGTATGTCAGAAACTGTTTACGCAACACAAACACTTTAAAAAGTATCTTTTCACTGATTAAAGGGAAAGGCCTAATGTCTGTCAAAAAACTTTCTAGTAGTCATGTCTTGAATGATCATCTTCGCAAGAGAAAAGGTTTGTGTCCGCGATGTTTGTTTTAAAGCATTTATTGTGCATTTTTTCTCGTTAAGCATTTTCTCAGATGGCACATAGTAATTATCATTCAAAGACATGCACAGGAGAACATGCTTATTTGTGTCTAAAAGCATTAATCAAGCCTGGCAGGTCATGTTTGCTCACAGTTGAGAAAAGAAAACTTGTTTCTTCTCAGAAATCATCTTGAAAAAGCTTCTAAAACTCACATGAGTGCAGAAAATGTTTAGGGCCCAATATTTTCCCAGAAAACAATTTTTTTTGTCTAAAATTTCCCCCAAACCAAAGCGTATTTTCACCCTAATTTAAACGACTATCTATCGCTAGCTTCTTTTAATAACAACTGCATCTCTGCGAAAATAGTTTTCTCGCCCTTTTCCTTTTCTTTAAATACACTCGGGACAAAAATTTCTCCAGCTCTTCAGAATTTTACCCGAACCTCGTTCGTGCGTTCGGACATATTCTGCACCCCTGCAACCTCATACAGGAAAATTATAATACTGTTAATTTTTCTCTAACATCTACACTTACCCTTGAATTTTTTAATGAGGTGTTCTAAACCCCTTTTCTTCAGTATTTATTTTGCAAGATATTAGAGGTGATCAAATTTCCCATTCCTACAGCAATAGAAATTATTTGCCTAACTGTTTGTAAAAATGCCAGATATGTTGCCAAAAAAGAAAAGAAAAGATGTGATTCTTCAATACTTTCCCGTGTTATTATCTCTTACTGGAATGATATTATGAACGCGCACACAGGGTGGTGGCTGTAGTTAAACTTCCTGTATCAACAGCATTCTGCAGCTTAAACGTGTAAGCAGATTGCCACCACAAATTTTGCACATGGACCGACTGTACGCGAGTTGCACTCCAGGAAGTATTTTAAAAACTTTTGTTCGAAGAATGTCCACTAGCTTGCGCTTTGCATTAGTGAAACCAGCTCTAAAAATGACTTAATAAATGTTGAAATTGTTTGTTCATTTCAAATTAGTCTTTTCCACTGTTAAATTTACTACTTTATCATGCAAAACGCCACCTAGTGGATATTTTTTTGAGCTAAAAAGATTTTTTTTTTTTTTTTTTTAAAGTCCTTGAGCACATTTCGTAGTCTGTAATCAAAATTTGATTACAATTTGTTCACCCGTTTAAAATGTAAAACCCTGCTTATAGGGGAAGTCTAATTATAACCACCTTCTTCATTTGTTAATATAACTCAACAACATTCTTATTTTACTATACTAATCTCCGTAATAATACACCTCTCAATATAAATGTGTAATTAGAAAGAGTTAAAAAACGGACTAAATATTTCTTTGCCGCTAAACCATAAAAACACCAATAAGTCGCCCATATCGGTCTCTCCACACCTGTATTCTTCATGGGGGCTGAGTTACCAGTAAGCATTGAATTGTAAATTACCATTAGTTTTACGTTGCCTTTTATGTTTTTACAAACGACCAATAGGAGGCGCTACTGAAATTTTTCTTCAGGATTTGTGTAAAATGCACATTTTTTTTTATCTTGGAATCAGTGGCACTATAGAAATTGCTAGAGCATTTTGTTTACACGAGTGTTCTAAAGAAGCCAGTGAATGAAAAAAAAAAACCGGAAATAACTCTTGAAAGTTTCCGTTGGATGATTTTTTATGATTTTAAGAAAGGCCGCACTCGACAAGAACGCTTAGTATCACTTCGTGAAATTTTTGGTAATAAAGCACCATCAGAAAAGATTGTTTACAATTGGTTTGCAGAATTTCGTCGTGGTCGGATAAAATTGCTGTCCGTCAGTGATGAATCTCGTGAAGAACGACCCAAATTGGTAGTGATTCCAGACAACATCGATGCTATGCGCGCAAGATGGTTGAAAAAGATCGGCATGTCACATATCGTGAGATAGAAGCATCCCTTGGCATATCACAGACTGCAATACATTTGACTTAGCACGAACATTTAGCTGTTAAAAAGATTTGTTCCAGATGGATTCCGCACCATTTGACAGAAGCTCAAAAAGAGGCTCCTGCAAATTGGTGTAAGGAAATGCTGAAAAAATTCAAATTGGGACATGCAACATCGTTATAGGTGATGAAACTTGGATATATTCCTATGAGCTGGAAACTTAACAACAATCCACTGTTTGGGTGTTTCCAGATGAACCGAATCCTACGAAAGTTGTTTGTTCATCAAGCATTTCCAAGAAAATGCTTGCTTGTTTCTTCGGCTTTACAGGAGATATCGCAACCCTTCCTTTAGAACAGATATGGGCAACCTTTGACAAGTCGCGGGCCAAACTTCAGGATGTTAGCGAAGTCGCGGGCCGTACAGTTGTGATTTATATGGGATTTTGAGTGGTTTATATGGGTTTTATACGGGGTTTTAATATATTCCGCGGACCGGATCAAAAGCCATGGCCGGCCCGCGGGCCGGCGGTTGCCCATATGTGCTTTAGAAGATCGGAAAACTGTTAACGCTAAATGGTAAACGGAAATTTGTTTGCCAAAAGTCATCAACGAAATCGGGAAAAACAGCAAAAATCGAAGCATCATTCTTCATTACGACAACGCCAGCTCCCACACAGCTCGTGAAACAATTGATCATTTGAAGGATAAAAATATCAAATTAATGTCTCATTGCCTATGCTCTCCTGATTTGCCGCCTAACGACTTTTTCTTCTTCCCTTATGTCTAAAAAAAAATGCGTGGGCAGCGATTTTCATCACCTCAAGAAGCTGTTGATACCTTCCAAAACCATGTTTCGAGATATCAACTTTCAGAGTGGAAAAACTGTTTCAAGAATATGTTGAAAAGTAAAATCTTAAAGGCGAATATTTTGAAAAGCAATGAAACAGCTTGTTCCAAAAAAATTATTTTTCGTCCTACTTTTTGTAGAAACTTAAAAGGCAACCCTCGTATTAGTCAGTGCAGCTTTTCACTCTTTCTCGTGAGTAAGTACACTATATTTCGTTTCTAAATTTCACTGTTTTCAGGGCTCGGTGATTTAAATCAGTAGATCATGGTTTTCCCTCAAAAAATTTAAAATTTGTTTAAAGTTTCTGAATTTTCTAATGTTTTATAAATTACTCGAATTATCTGTGATGCATAAAAATTAATTAAAATGATGAGTACACTGTATTTTAAAGCATTGAAATAAAGTAGTACATTTTTTATTTTTCTTGAGTCTGCTTGTTTTGTATAAGAATGTTCCAGTTATCTACTAATAGTGAATTAAAAAAAAAATATCCAGAAAAGTTCTTTAATCACTTTAGAATTAGTACACTTTAAATTTACCGTAGGCCAAATATACAAAACTTTGTACATGATAAAATTTGAATACTCGCTCTTTGAAAACCAAAGCAGAATTATAAAATTCGTAGCCAAATCAATAACGCAGCAAGAAAATGGAATGCAGCGTAGTCACCCATACCTATGGACGGGAAAAGGCCTTTGTCACCCCCCCCCCCGCTCTAAAGAAAAATAGTCCGAGTGATACAAAATGGGTGTTACAACTATTATTATCATCATCTCTTAAACTGCTATTTAAATATACTTTCAAGTAGAAAAGTTTTTCTTCACTTCCTTAGAAATGAAATTCAATAAAGATTTTGAAAAACTTTTAGATGTTGTAATTTTTTCTTTCTCCATCAGAATTTATCCTTATTTTATTCTTTAAACAATAAATAGAATGATAATTTTCAGAACTTACTCCAGTTGTCACATTGTGATCCTTTTGCGGGAGCACAATGGGACAAGGATTGGGGTACAGTAGGACAATGAGTAAGGCATGCAAAAGCTTTAATTCAGGCGTTCCAAGTTTCAGCATTTCGTCCTGAGTCTCTGTGTTTTTTGATCCTGTTTTGGGTCTCGGGACTATTTTTTTTCCGTTTTTTTTCAGGCCTTCAAATAGCTTATGAAAAAATTGAAACTTTTCCCAATTTTCTTCATTAGGTTGGCGAAAACAGTTCATGTTTCTGCATGAGACTCAACAAACTGGGGACATTTGAGGGTTGTGAGGTTGTGTGATTAAGGCAACGCTACACTTGGGCGATCTGCCAAGGCGGGGTGCCTTGGTAGGAGGACTTTCTAAGGGGTTCTAACGCGTATTTACGTTACATCTGGAGAAAACCTACCAAAACTCCAGACCGTTAGATCGACAGCCGCGCGATGGGACCCGAACCTGGGACCTTCACACTTCGGCCATCTACCATTTTCAGTGGCATAACCACTGTGCCATGGTGAGGCTCTGAGGACATTTGATTTGAAACACAGTAGAACCCCGTTAATCCGAATTAATTGGGCCCGGTGCTTGTTCGGATTAAAAAAAATTCGGATTATCCGAAATTCTCATAAAAATTTAAAAGAAAGAGATGTGTGCTAAAGAAAACTTAGTTATGTACTTACTATTACTATCTCTTGAATTCTTTTATTCGAAAGCAATCGGAAGAGAATATGTACACCCTCCAAAAACAGTATTCGAGCAAGAGAGAAATTTCCTATTTTAGATTTGTGAATAATAATTGAGTTTTTGAAAAACGCACAACTTGACAGAAATATGGAAATTCATATTTATACATAGCCTAATTCCTATTCTATGATAAATAATTTTTAATATACGAAACAAATGTAGGAACTTTATCTCTTGCTCGAATACTTTTTTTGGAGGGTGTACATATATCTCTCCTTTTCAGAAGAATAATGGATGTGCTCTCTTACGAAATAACTTTTATTCTACCTTACTTCTACCCTTTATTCTACCTGCACATTCTGAAGCTGCAAATGCACTAGAAATAGATCGTTAATGTGTATGTGGTGTGTTTTTATTAAATGTAAATATGATCGTTTAATTATGGCGAAAGTTTCTTCAACGTATACAAAAATATGCATGCTGAAAAAGTAAGTACAATTTCAATCTTTTCGTTAATTTATTCAAGTATAATGTAATTTTCAAAAGTAAAATCGGTTCGGATTAACCGGAATTTCGGATTAGCGGGGTTCTACTGTAGTGCATAAATGAATTTTCGCTATGTTATGCTCATTATTTATATACAAATCATGGGCGCCCATAGGAATTTTTCTAGAGGGGGGGGGCAAACTTCAAAAAAATTTTCTAGGGGGGGGGGAGGCAAATTTCAAACTTCTAACAAATTTAGTTCTGTTTTTGCGATTTGTTTATATCATGAGACACTAACCTAAAACTCTAGGGGGGGGGGCAAGTGCACTACCTTGCCCCCCCCCCTATGGGCGCCCATGATACAAATAAACTAAAATTCTCAAAACTGTATATAAAAACTTTTAGCTGTTGAAATTAGAATTAATTATAAATTAGATATTATTTCAAATTTTATGGTTACATCTTTATATAATTTTTGGGTATGAATAGTTTATCTCCTAAGCATTTTAACTGATGTTTTGTTTTTCCGAAATTTCTTTGGTAAATATTTGAAATATTTATTTACATTACACAGCACTATCTTATTACTTTATTTATTTACATTACACAGCACTATCGTATTACTTAAGCTTATATGGACTCGCATGGTAAGAACGTAGATAGGCATTTTTTCACGTGGAGGAGGGGGTGGATGTGAAATAAATGGTGGATAAAGCAACCGTAATATCTGCAGAGCATAAAGCTTATCTAACTAATCTGACAATTGCCGAGGAGGATATATCCCGATATCCACCCCCTGGTGCGTGGCTTTTAAGGAAAGAAACTTATGTTTGTATTGATTATATGTCCATTTTATGCTGAAAATAAATGCATAAAAATCAGGCTTTTTTACATTAAAAGGCTCTGGCACTTTGATTTTGGAAAATTGGCACGTCTGGTTAATTTTTTTGGTATCATGGGCAGGATGGACAGGCATTAAATAAATTCACGAACAAAGTAAATGAAATACTGAATCAATTTACATATGTACACCCTCCAAAAAAAGTATTCGAGCAAGAGATAAATTTCCTACGTTGGTTTCGTATATTAAAAATTATTTGTCATAGAATATGAATTAGGCTATGTATAAATATGAATTTCCATAAAGTAAATAAAAAACTTTGTAAAAAACACACATAAGAAGTAAAAGGAAAGAGGATACGCGTTTCGTTCAAAAATTGTTTTGAACTTCTTCAGTCCAAGCCCTTCGACGTAAAGAACACAGGGAACTGAAAAGCAGTTTCAGTTCCCTGTGTTCTTTACGTCGAAGGGCTTGGACTGAAGAAGTTCAAAACAATTTTTGAACGAAACGTGTATCCTCTTTCCTTTTACTTCTTATGTGTGTTTTTTACAAAGTTTTTTATTTACTTTATCGTTTAACACCAGTATTTTGAGTGTTTTTTCAGATGAATTTCCATATTTCTGTCAAGTTGTGCGTTTTTCAAAAACTCAATTATTATTCACAAATCTAAAATAGGAAATTCCTCTCTTGCTCGAATACTTTTTTTGGAAGGTGTACAAAATATTTGTTTACTCTTACCGTTGTACTTTCATCATCGAGTACCCCAATAGCGTAGCTAGGATTTTTTTTCGGGGGGGGGGGGTGGCTGAGATTTCAATAACTGGAATGCAACATCTATACAAATAAAATAAGGCTTTTGTCTGTATACCCTCTCAAAAAAGTATTCAAGTAAAAGTGAAATTTCCTATTTTAGTCTTGTCAATAATTAATTAGAATTTAAAAAACGCACAACTCGATAGAAATATGAAAAGTTTTAATTATGTATCACTTAATTCATTTGTGATAATAATTTTTAATGTACGAAACCAACGTAGGGAGTTTCGCTTTTACTCGAATACTCTTTTGCGGGGGTGCATATTACTTGGAATTAAAAAAAAAAAAAAATGCCATTGCTACCCGTTTCAAACTGGGAATCCCGAACGACCGTCAAATACAGTTTGTTGTGGGATTACGGCAGATTAGCTGCACGAGAGCTCTAGGCCGAGAGGTGGGGTGCCGTCGGGGGGGGGGTCTTTCTAAGGGGTCCTACCCGTATTTACGCTCAGTTTCAGAGGAAACCACGGAAGACTGAATGGTTAGATCGGCGGACGAGACTTGGTTTCGAACCAGGCACCTTCCGTCTCCCAGTTCAGAGCGCTATGCGCTGAGCCACTAGTGGGGCCAAATAAAGTTTGTAATTCTGTTCGTAACGCTTTCTTTGTTCGCCTATCACATAAAAATGACTGAAGCAAACGAATTGAGATTTGGTAACATGATAGGTGGTTGCTCAGCTTTAAACTATGGCCGTCAATTAAAAAAAAAAAAAGGGATTTTATGAAAAGTGTTTCAGACTGCATAAATGTTGATAAATCATAGTTAGAATAGATAAAAATGTTAATAATAGGCTAGTCATGAAATTCTGAGATTTTGAAAAAATTTATTCAAAATGCGGAAAATTTTTTGTTCACACAACCTATAAAAACAAAAGCGAATAAAACGAAATTTAGAGACATGTTAGGTGGTCATACAAGTTCAACTGTGGCTGTCGATTTCTTTTTTTTTTTTTTTAATTTGTATTAGATCTTGGGATTTTGTGAAAATGTATTCCCAATATGTAATTATTTGTTGGTCTATCACGTATAAAACAGAGATGCAAATGAAATGAAATTTAGTAACATGATAGGTGGTCACTTAAACAACAGGCCTGCCTCAATGTATTTCAAATATTTTTATACATTTTGTGAAAATTGAGAAAATGTGTGTTCCATTCAGAAAAAATGGAAATAGAATATAATGAAATTTGGAATTATGTTAGATGGTAAGTTTATTTTAACTATAGATGCCAAAATTGTTTCGATTTTGTGAAAGAATTGTGAATGATGATCCGCATCCCTCAAAAACGGCTTAACCCTTTCTAAGGCCGTGGTAAGATACTTACCACATACGGTCAATTAAACACAGAAATCCATTATCATTAGTGAATTTTCTGATTTTTCTTATGTTATATTGGGTGTATATTTTTTTCATACATCTAGATTCTAAATTATATTTGGCTTATGAACTTTTCTTTCATTCGCAATTTTAAAGAAAGCTCGAATAATTACTCGAAAATTGAGCACAAGAATCATCGCTTTTAATTATATATTTTTGCGCTTAATTCCGTGTGCAAGCAGCAGGTAGTTTTCCGCCTTTAATTTTGTGAATAATTAATGTATTCTGCAAAATTTCTATGCTTATTTAATACTTTTTTCCCCAATTCTCACGTGTGATCTTACAGTAGAGGGAAAATATATGAATTAATCCTAAAAAATGGGCTAGCAAAATCCCAAGTACTTCGACTCTCTGTACATAAACCCCGATAAAGGGTTAAGAGAATAGAGTAAAATTTCGTAATATGATCAGCAACGACCAAAGCATTAAACATAGGAATTTTTGAATAAATTTTTAAACTGTCAGCTTTGTACTTTTTTTTTTGTGGGGCTCACTTAACCCTTTATAAGGCCGTGGTAAAATACTTACCACCTATACGGTCTATTAAATATAGATCTACTTTTATACATAATCCATGCCTAATTAGCGATTTAGTACGGCGAAATATATAATCTCGCACTGTTGTCAAATATCAAACTGCTACATTTTTTCATATAAGTAAAGACAAAGGATCTTCCGTTCTGATTCCTGTTGCAGGACAAGAACATATAACGTCATTTCTTCTTACAAGTTTTTTTTTTTTCTGAAATTTGTAAGAGATATGCATTTAACCAATCATACATTATCTATGACCATGTATAATATTTGAGCCTAGATGAAACAATTGTCTTGAAGATTATGACTCGTATTCGCTTGTATACAAGTAATGCTATAAAGCTTCTGAACTAGCAATTGTGAAAATGTTGCGAAAATTAGCAATTTTCGCAACATTTTTTCATATAAGTAAAGACAAAGGATCTTCCGTCCTTCACAATTGCTTTGACAAATTCACAATTGTCAGGATGGAACACACACTTTATTGCTTCTAGAACTTCGTAGAACAATCAGCTGTACACAATTCACAAGCACAATCTAGCAGTAATGTGCTTTTAACAGTTCGCTTAGATCAGAAGCTCTCACAAATGCTGTATTTCTCCCACAAAATAGAACACTTTCACTGGCAAGAATTCAGTGAAAATATACGAGAAATAACACTAACAGTCTCTCAAGACTCAGCGATGAATAATTTACACACAGCACTTTGAAAACAGCTTCGTAAAGCAAGCTAAAACACGGCTTCTATAGCACTATCAATTCACAAAGCAGCGTACTCTCACTGACAGCTCTTCACACATTGAGCATTCAACTCGCATAAATTGTCGGGGCAACGCGCGCTTCTTTAAATAGCCGACGCAGAAGAAGTTTCCAGAAAAGTCTATTTCTCGAGGGTTCTATATAAAGCGTGAATTTTGATTACGTCATAGAAAAGAAATGTTAAGTTATTATGCGTTTTTAATGCAGGGAAAACAACTTCCAGGCCCCATTGGGAAAAACGCACCAAATGACCAAAAAGTCGCCAAGCTTGGCGACTTTTGGCGAAATATCGCCAAATTTGGCGCCAAAAATAAGTCCTCAAAAGTGAAGAGATCTAAGCTCTAGGACTAATATTTCTCGAGTTTCCTAGAACCTCCATTGAAAAACAATGGCAAACCGAAACCTCATATCTCCGGTTCTAATTGGCCGATTTTGATGCAACAAAAAGCAACATTTATCTGTTTGAAGCGTAGAATACGAATTTTAAACCATTTTAACCCCCAGAGCAGCGGGTTGCCCCGAAAATCCGTAACATTGCCCCCTTCCCAAGGACTGCACGTCCCGGGCAGTACAATCCCCAGTTAGGAGGTCACATAAATATACACAGTGTCCAACCGTTAACCAAATCTTAACAACATAATTCAAGCAAGTAATCAATAAACACAGTAAGCAAATACACTCTAATAAATAAATAATCAACATAATAAATAATTACACTGTAATAAATCATAAACATAGTGAACAAATACGCATTAATGAAAACCAATTTATTACAAATATGTACACTAAACATGACGTAAGTAGTGAGTGAAAGAGAGTTGAGGAAAGAGGAAGAGAAGGGAAAGACAGGAAAGAAATGAGAGATGAAAGAAAAGAGGAATTACGCCATAGTGACCATGGTCTGAGCTAATTACAACCGCGGTAGATGGCTAGCCGATCGTAATGTACAACTCTTGGCTTCGAGTTTGGTGACTTACGAATCCGTACGATGACGTCATTCAGCCGGTTTAGGACTGTGTGAGGTCCGTCCCACGGCGATTGCAGCTTGGGAGACAGGCCTTTCCGTCGAGTAGGATTCCATAGCCAAACTTTGTCACCTGCGTTGAACTCGTGTCCCGTAGCCTTCGTGTCGTAGCGAGTCTTCATCTTTTCCGTGTTCAGGTTGATCCGCTCCTGAGCAAAATGATGCACATCTTCAAACCGTGCCCTAAGGTTTTCCACGTACTCCTCTGGCGATGAAGGCGCATCTGGAGGGCGGCCGAACACTAGATCGGCGGGAAGACGAAGATCTCTGCCGAACAGCATCTGGGAAGGTGTGAAGCCGGTAGTCTCATGGACGGCGCTCCTATAGGCCAGCAGGAAGAGGGGGAGTTTCTTGTCCCAGTCCTCTTGATTCCTAGATACCAGAAGCGAGAGGTTGTTTAAAATTGTGCGATTGAACCTCTCCACCATGCCGTCGGATTGTGGGTGTAAAGGCGTAGTCTGGGTATTGTCCATTCCGAGAAGTTGGCATAGTCCTTTAAAGACTGCAGAGGTAAAGTTCGTTCCTTGGTCGGAATGAAGTTGCAGAGGGGTTCCATATCTGGAAATCCATTCTTGCACCAGTAACTCTGCTACGGTCGTAGCTTCTTGATCGGGAATAGGAAACACTTCGGGCCATTTAGAGAAGTAGTCAATGACAACTAGGATGTATTTGTTGCTATCCGAAGTTCGCGGAAGAGGTCCCAGGATGTCGAGGGCAATCCTCTCAAAAGGCGCTCCTACATTATAACGATGTAGTCTTCCACGGCTTCGTTTCTTCGGGCCTTTACGGGCGGCACAGGCGTCACAAGATTGATACCACTTTTCGACGTTGCCTCGAGCCCTAACCCAGTAGAAGTGCTCGCGAACTTTCTGCAGGGTCTTCATTACGCCAAAATGGCCTCCAGTGTAGCCATTATGAAGTTCTTCTAGAACCTTCGGAATCCTCGAACGAGGGAGTACTAACTGCCATCGGAGCATCTTGCCGTCGTCCGACTCCCATTTACGATACAGGACTCCATTCCTTAGGCGAAGCGAATCCTATAAAGCCCAGAACTGTTTTGTTGCCGGACTGTAAGATGATATTTCTTGCCAACTGGGCTTAGTGCTGGATTTTTCCATAAATTCCACAATAGGTTTGATGTCGCTGTCTGCTAATTGGTCCGCCCGAACATTTTCGTCACTCCAGGGATCTTGAGATGGTGCCGATGATGTAACTTGGCGGACAACGGGATGTTTCAGATGGTAATTTTTCTCTGCCCTGGAGCAATAGCGACAGCTGTCTATGCAGGGCCTTCTCGACAAAGCATCTGCATTTCCATGAGATGACCCTTTCCGATGACGTATCTCGATGTCATATTCTTGTAATCGCTGTATCCACCTGGCTATTTGGCCCTCTGGATTCTTGAAATTTAGAAGGCAGCTTGAAGAGGCATGGTCCGTTCGGAGCAGGAACTTTCGGCCGTACAGGTAATGATGGAAGTGCTCTACGGCTTTGATGATAGCAAGAAGTTCCTTTGAAGAATCCAACACAATAGTTGCGTTCTGCCTTTGAAAGGCATTTGCTCCAGTAAGCAATGACGTGTTCTTGGCCATCTATCTCCTGGGACAAAACTGCTCCAACACTCTCCTTACTTGCGTCTGTGTCCAGGATAAATGGCTTGTCAGGGTAAGGATACGACAGGTTCGGCGAAGATGTTAAAGCCGTCTTCAGTTCGTTGAATGCGTCCTCACATTCCTCAGTCCATAGAAATTTCTGTCCAGTCTCGGTCAATTTGAGAAAAGCCCTTCACGAATTTTCGATAGTAAGTACACAGACCGAGAAAACTTCTTAAGTCATGGATATTCTCGGGACGACTCCAGTTCTTGACTGCGGACGTATTTTCGGGATCGGTTCGGACTCCGTGGGCGGATATTATGTGCCCGAGGTAACGTACTTCCCGACGGAACAAGTTGCACTTCGACGGACTTAGTTTCAAGTTTGCCTCTTTTAATTTCTGCAGTACCTTTCGAATGTTCTCGAGATGCTCTTCGAAATTCCTTCCGACGATGATGATATCGTCCAAATAAACGAGACATGCTTCGTAGGAAAGTCCTCTCAACACTGCCTCCATTAGACGCTCGAAGTAGCCGGTGCGTTGCAGAGTCCAAAGGGCATAACTTTGAACTGCCACAATCCTTGTCCCGTGGTAAATGCAGTCTTTTCACGGTCATCGGGATGAATTTCTACTTGCTAGTAACCACTTTTCAGATCCAGAGTGGAAAACCATTCGTTTCCCGATAAAGTGTCCAAAGTGTCGTCTATCCTGGGAAGAGGGTATCTGTCTTTCTAGGGAATGTCATTCAGACGTCTGTAGTCAACACAGAACCGGGTGGAACCATCCTTCTTTCGGACCAAAACAATTGGCGAGGCCCAGGGACTAGTCGATGGCTCGATGACGTCATCACGCTGCATCTCCTCTAGAAGTCTGCTCACCTCTTCTTGCTTAGCAAACGGCAGCCGCCTAGGATGTTGCTTGCTGGGAGAATGGCTGCCTGTATCTATCCTATGTTCAGTTAAGCTCGTACGGCCAAAGTCACCCGAAGTTCGGGAGAAGAGGTCTTCAAATTCAGCTATTACTTTCTCCGCAGCGCTTCTCTGTTCTGCCGTTAACTCCACGTCTTGTATTAATTCCTTCGTCAGGCACTCGGAAGATTTAGCTGTCGTTTGGCTGATGTTCTTATTACTGCAGGTAACAGGAGTGCATGTCGCCAACACTTCATTTTTCTTTATCACCTTCGACTTGTCCGTCACATTTACTACTCTAATTGGAATTTCTGTTCTCGACAAGTCCACAAGTGGTGCTCCCACAAGTACTCCTCTGACGGAATCACTATTGTTTGGGTGTTCGATTAATCCAAAGCGGAATTTTTTGCTTTCTTTTACTGTTCCAGAAATTATTGAATCAGTTCTGGGAGGTAGAGTGATATCAGTCTGGGCTATTATTTGCTGAACAGGTAAAATAGTTTCATTTTTAATATCGAACGCAGCTATTTCTTCTGAGTCTGAACGAAGCTCATTATTCTTAAAGTCCAAGTTAAATTTGTGCGATTTTAAAAAGTCGAGTCCGAGAATAAAAGAGTCTGTAATATTGGCGACATATACCACATGGTCGTATCTGGCATTTCCAAACGTGATTTCTACTTGCGCTTTTCCGCCCACTTCGATCTTGTCACCTGTCACAGTCTGGAGGGTCAGCGAGGGCGGAGTCCAGAAAATCTTCAAGTTTAATTTCTTGGCCAGATCCGTCCTTATGATGGTTACGCTCCAGTATCAATCACCATGTGGCATGGGGAACCATTAACGTATCCAAGTACGAAGAGTCCATTACTGCCGCCATTCACTGATGAAATCTGCAAGACTTTTAGGTGGGGCTTTTGACTATTTGGCAACCTCCGCCCCGCGAGATGACCACCTCCTAGTTTCCCTCTTTCATGTTCTTAGAGTTTTCTTGCTGGTCATGAGACTTTCGACCACAATGCTTTTGTACATAGCCTTCGACGCCACACTTCCAGCATTTCACTTTCTTTGGGCCATCTCTCGTTCTATCGGATCTTAATTTTCGTTGTATGAGATCTTCAATTCTCTTTAACCTGTTCTCGACGCTCTCTGTGTCTTAGTCAGCCCCCTCTTGGACCGTGACAGCTCTAACAGCATGCCGATCTTTCCTGACGGCCCGTTGAGCTGCTTCTAGCTTCATTGCGAAGACGAGAGCAGATTTCAAATCCTGATAATCCTCCAACATAAGTGACTTTTGGGTTTCTGGATCACGGATGGCTTCAATAAAATGACGCACCGCCATTTCTTCTCGGACATTATCAAGGTGGTCCATGTCGGCTAGATGACACAGCCTATCCCGAAGCAAGCTCTTGCAGGGTCTCGCCAGATCTCTGCATCCTTGACTTAAGTTGTATTCTACTATATTCTTTCTGGCACTTCTCTCCGAATTTCATCTACAAGGCACTTGCAAGTGCGTCAAAATCTCCTATCTTTGCTGCCCCGATGGTTTGTAGTACATTAATTGCATCTCCGCTAAGGGAAGCGGCCAGTTGGTTCGCTTTCTCGGACTCGCTCCAACCATTGGCTTTGGCGACGATTAAAAATTGGGTCTTGTAGGCTTCCCAGGGAGTCTTTCCGTCATAGGTAGTAAGTTTCACTGCTGGGCGGTGTGAAGATAACCTGATGTTTTCAGGTAACTTTCGCAGCTTTACGAGAGAGTCCAATTTCTCTTCAATTTTAGCTTCACATTCTTCATGTATTTTCGAAACTATACTTTCTTTCCAGTTTAGTTTCTCCGCAATTTTATTCTTGAATTCTTCCCGCATTCTGCAAATATCTTGCTGCAATACTTTAACATTTTCTTCTATTTTTTCTTCAATTCTTTGTTCATATTTCGTTTGGGTTTCTTCTATGAGCGACATTCTTTTCTGCATTATCTCTTGATTTTCCTGCACACTCCTTTCGAATTTCTCTAATTTTCCCAAAGCAGTCTCCATTTTCTCCAATCCCAATTTCATTCCTTCTTGTCCGGCTTCAATTTTCTTCTCTAAATCCGCTTTCATCTGTTCTTGTCCGGCTTTCATCTCGTCTTGTCCAGCTTTCATCTCGTCTTGTCCAGCTTTCATCTCGTCTTGTCCGGCTTTCATTTCCTGCATCATATTCATGAGCTTTTGAAGTTGTTCTTCCATTTTTTGTCTAGTCAAAAACATAAACTGGAAAATTAAAGTCCTTCTTTAGAACCCCGATTCTGACACCAAATGTTGCGGAATTACTCTGCTACCCCTGGGGTTCGTCGTTCTAAAGTCCTGTTGGTGTAAAAAATTCAAGTAAAAAGTCACTTGTCAGGATGGAACACAAACTTTATTGCTTCTAGAACTTCGTAGAACAATCAGCTGTACACAATTCACAAGCACAATCTAGCAGTAATGTGCTTTTAACAGTTCGCTTAGATCAGAAGCTCTCACAAATGCTGTATTTCTCCCACAAAATAGAACACTTTCACTGGCAAGAATTCAGTGAAAATATACGAGAAATAACACTAACAGTCTCTCAAGACTCAGCGATGAAGAATTTACACACAGCAATTTGAAAACAGCTTCGTAAAGCAAGCTAAAACACGGCTTCTATAGCACTATCAATTCACAAAGCAGCGTACTCTCACTGACAGCTCTTCACACATTGAGCATTCAACTCGCACTAAAATGTCGGGGCGACGCGCGCTTCTATAAATAGCCGATGCAGAAGGAACAAGAAGTTTCCAGAAAAGTCTATTTCTCGAGGGTTCTACATAAAGCGTGAATTTTGATTACGTCATAGAAAAGAAATGTTAAGTTATTATGCGTTTTTAATGCAGGAAAAACAACTTCCAGGCCCCATTGGGAAAAACGCACCAAATCACCAAAAAGTCGCCAAGCTTGGCGACTTTTGGCGGATTATCGCCAAATTTGGCGCCAAAAATAAGTCCTCAAAAGTGAAGAGATCTAAGATCTAGGACTAATATTTCTCGAGTTTTCTAGACCCTCCATTGAAAAACAATGGCAAACCGAAACCTCAAATCTCCGGTTCTAATTGGCCGATTTTGATGCAACAAAAAGCAAAATTTATCTATTTGAAGCATAGAATACGAATTTTAAACCATTTTAAGCCCCGAGCAGCGGGTTGCCCCGAAAATTCGTAACAATATAATTTCGCACTGTTGTCAAATATCCAACTGCTACATTTTTTCATATAAGTAAAGACAAAGAATCTTCCGTTCTGATTCCTGTTGCAGGACAAGACCATATAACGTCATTTCTTCTTGCAAGTTTTTTTTTCCTGAAATTTGTAAGAGATATGCATTTAACCAATCATACATTATCTATCACCATGTATAATATTTGAGCCTAGATGAAACAATTCTCTTGAAAATTATGACTCGTATTCCCTTGTATACAAGTAACGCTATAAAGCTTCTGAACTAGCAATTGTGAAAAATGTCCCTTTTAATCCTCTCTCTTCCATCGCTCAAGGCAGGCTTAAAACGATTCTCACACGTTTGTTGCACGATGATTCAGTATAACACATTTCTCCAAAATAAGAGCGAGGGACATTTTGTGGTGGCAATAAAAATGCCATGTATTGTTTACTGAAAAATAAATTTATGATCGCATTCACTTCATCAGTATAGCATTACTGTTCCGCTTAAAACTGTTTGGGAAACCCTTCTCCACAAGATACTAGAATAAAAGGCACTTCGTTGGGGGGGGGGGGTGTAAAATTAGGCTGCGTTTTCCTTACCGAAAATAGATCTTGTTTGAAAATTTTTAAAGGGGGATTCGAACTGAAATCCACCCCCTGAATGGACTATCATATCAATCCCAACTGCGAGCATGCCTAGCCGTCAGCATGGCCTAGCACTAACCCCCACTCCGGCTCAGTCTAGGTCATTGAGTCCAGGATGACGAATGCAGTCCGGCTTCTCGCCCCAAACTGAACCATCATTGCGTTCATTTCGTTCACCCTGATCTTCCGGGGGAATGTCGACACCGCATAACTGCAGTGACGAGTCCTCCCCACTGACCAGAAACAGAGCTAGACTAGGTTGTCATGCCTTCGACCGGATACCGCAGAAGACTGATATACTTCTCCGGGCTTGAACCCGGAACGTCCA
>JAWZYV010012867.1:0-260372 GCA_038373885.1 Cheiracanthium punctorium
TGAGAAAACATCTCATGGACCTTACGACGCACTTCTTTGACAATTTACACAAACTACCAAATGAAATCCTGGCTGAAATTCCCGACTATGATTACCGCGGACCGAAGACGCGGACCAGGTGATGTCCGGAGACGCCAAGGCAGTCCGAGGTTTCCCTCGGACTGCCTTGGCGTCTCCGGACATCACCTAGATTCTCACTTTACCTTGCTCGAACATTGTCCCTGTACATATTTAACATAGATATTTTTGATTTGAATTTCATTCGTCTAGTACTTACTCTCACTGTTGCATCTTATACATCTTATACATTTTCTCACTATATTCACCTGTGTTTTTGTACATATTGTATATATTGATTTTTACACTGTTTTCTTGGTTCTAATTTGTCTCACTGCTTTCATTTTTGATCCTCACACTGTACTCCATTTCATGAAACTCATGGTCTTACTGAGCAACCCGCCCTATGAGATCCGTGTTTATACACGGGGGGAGAGTGGGTCAGTCTCCACCATCTTCTAACTTTCTTGTTCCTTTCCCGGTTTTCCGCACCCTTGCCTTGCCACGGCTCATTTGTAGGTTTGACAGACTGTTCTTTAATGACATTGACATGCTTATGGCCCTGTCTCTTGGGCTTATTTCATGATTTCGCAAAACTCTCATTTATCATTACACACTGGAGATAAGCGTACCATGCGTTAGGTGCTCCTGTAAAATCGAACTTAATGTCATGTCATGTCATTACTTGAAGGACTAATGATGACGTCAAAGCTTCAGCGCTCAGGCTTTCTGTATCTAGGAGGCAGTGATACAGCTCGCTAAGACATACGATGAAATGTACAATTAGAATTTTAAGCATCTCTTCAGCAGAAGACGCTTTGCCAAGAGAAATACACCGATCTTAGCCCAATAATGACACAGTATTTCTAAATTATGCTGAAGAAAGTATATATTTTACAATTTAGTGGTTTCCACAATGCAACGCTTTTGTTTTTTTGTAATGTTTAAACTATTAAATATCACATTTTCTTTTTAAATTAGTGAAGTAGTAATCATTTACAGAAAGACAAACATTTTATCTGGTATACTATTTTGAAATTTTTCGAAAGTTATATATTTATTATTCTTTCGTAAAATGCTTAAGTTGAAATTATATATTTTAAGAGAAAAACTTTATATAAAACTTATTATCCTATACGTTGGTGCATTGGAGGTATAAAAACTACTAATATAAGTCCTGTGTGTTCAGTGTAAAGAAAAACCCTTTAAATTTGTGATCTTGTTGAATTAATTTTCGTATCTGTCGGCCCGCTATGTCTGTCAATAATTATTTTCAAACACTGCAGCCCAAAATTTTCTATTTTATAAAGTGGTTAATTATATTCCGGAGCAGTTTTCAGCTCTCCTTTAGCAAGTTCTTATCGTATATTCTAAACGACCGGATTTTTCCAAGAGGGGTTAAAATAAGTTTAGTTCCTTAGGGAGTGGCAGGTTTTAAATAATAGGTGGAAGGAAAAACGCTAACTAAATTGAAGATGTAGAAATATCTGAAAATGGATCAACATTTCTATTTTTTTCCTTCCTTTCGTGATCACTGCGTTCGACAGATCAATTCTAATGGAGATGCCGAAATGAGAATGCTCGAAGCTATGTTTATTTCATTGAAGATGAAACATTGTTTTTATCGCATTATGTTTCACTTACCTTACAGGTACGTAAAACACGTATTTTTACTGATGTATTACCCACGTTATAAATTGTACCACTTATATTTGTTTTCGCGCCGACCGCACTGTATGGTGCGTAAAGCACCGTACTACGGTTTTGGGTTCAACTCCCGGGGGTCGGGGTTCGATCCCCGACTGGGCGTGGTTGTCATTTGTCCGTCCTTTCATAGTTGGCGACGTTGGTCCACCTACTAGATGCCCCCATAATAAAGTGGTCAACAATTCCGGCCCGTCTTGCCAAAACCTTGCAACGCAGTGGCCGGCCATTGGAAAAAAAAATTATATATATATATATGTTTATTTTCGTTAACATCAATAGTTTTCAGCATGAGATTCTTGGAACCTCACTCATTTTATTAATCGCGGTTATTAAAAATAATCATTGGATAGTACATAACTACTTGAGAAACGCAGAAATATTTTGAGATTCCATACTTTTCGGGATTTTTCATTGGATACTTTTTTTAAATTTTTGAATATCCCATCGGCATTTAAAAAAAAACTGTTTTTACTACATTATTTAGAGGGCTTTTTTCAGTATGGTGTAATGAGTGGTTCTTTAGTTATTAGCCTAATGTTTCTCGAAAAATGTTCTGCATAATTCTCCTAGAGTCTAAAATTTTAAATTACATAACTAATTAAAGTGTAAAATCTAGTGTTTTTTTTAATCGAAACAATCGTGACAAAAATTGAATATTTTTTTTTTTTACTCTGCCGAAAGGGAAAAAAAATATTTAAAATAAATAAATGAAATAAAATAAATAAGAAAATAAATAAAAATTGCTTGAAATATAAAATTGAGTTTTTCGCTATAACGAAAAAAATCTTCTAACCAGTAAAATTTTAGTGATGCCTTAAATTATAACATCTTATTAATTTGGTGCAATGTGCTGTGCTGTCAATAAAGCTAGGATCACGAAATCGCGTCATCTTCGAGTGCCGCGAATGATTTTCCATACATATTCTGTGATCACCTTAATGGCAAAGCGCACTGGGATTTTTCTTACTCCGAGCGTATAGTGAAATGTGCTGCTTTTTTCACGGATTGTTAAGAAAATTTACGGTGACGCTCAAAAAGAGGTTATCGAAAAGAAAAATCTCCTGGCTGACGAGAAAGACAGGCTGCGATGCTGACATTTTGGTCACACTCTGTTGGGCTCCAAGAGCCCTGTAACTTAGGGTTAGTGCCCATCTCAGTCCGAGATAGGGCAACACCTTATAAATATAGAAGGCCTGAGAACAGAAGCTTTTATGTCATCAATAGGTCTTCTAAGATGACGTCATCACAGTTTTCATTTCACAAAGTAAAACTATTTCAAATTTCTTGTGAATGATACAAAGTTTAGAAAATATCTTGATTTAAAGATAAAAATTAAAATACCTTTCTGATAAAAAATAATTATGATCTTTTTGTATATCATATTATATAATAAGGGATAGTTAAAATTTCCTATTTGTCATAAAATTAAATTTTTGATCTTAAATCATCGAAATGTTTATGCGGGAGTAAATTCGTCACAAACTTTGAATAATTTTACTTTGTGAAAATAAATGTGTGATGACGTCATTTTAGTGTACCTAGGGATGACAAAAGTTTCTGTTCTCAGGTATCGTATTTGGCATCTCTGTTTTGTTCCACGCTGAACAAGTCGATATAAGCGCTGAACGCGAAAGAGGGCGAGAATTGCGAAAGTCCAGCGTTGCGGCCTGCCATGCGGTAGTCGATCAAACCGTCTGGTGTTTTGAGCCGTAGCATGAATACGCGTTAGAACGTGTTATAAATTAATCTGCCCAACCAACACCTTCTACATATAAAAAGCCTAACAACTGAAACTTTGACGTCATCACTAGGTCTTCAAGTAATGACGTCATCACAGTTTTACTTTCACAAAGTAAAACTATTTAAAATTTCTGATGAATACTACAAATATCTGAAACTATCTTAAATAAAAAATTAAAATATCTGTCTCATACAAAATTGTTCATTCCGATCTATTTCCTTACCATGTTATCTAATTAGACATGGTTAAAAACTGCCATTTGATATAAAATTATATTTTTTATCTCGAATTATTAAAATATTGTCATTCATGAGTAAATTCACCAGAAACTTTTATTTTGCGAAAACAATATATTTAACTGTAGACCTTATGACGACGTCAAAGCTCGGTGACGCAGGAATTGTTAGGCTTTCTTTATCCAGGAGGTGTTGGCCCACCGTATTTCTTCTTGCCACGTAGCCACAGTACTCTCTATATAGAGAAAGCCTTACAATTGAAACTTTTACGTCACCACCAAATCTTCGTATGTGACGTCATCAGAGATATACTTTCTCAAAGTATATCTCTTTTAAATTTGTGGTGCATTTTCGCACTCATAAAACTTTGATTTAAGATAGAAAAATTAATTTTACTATGAATGGTAATTTTTTACCATCACTAGTTGTATAATAGTTGTATAATATGATACAGAAGTAGATCACAGGGAAATATTGGGTTGGCAACAAAGTAATTGCGTTTTTCCGTATGTCAATATTTCGCCTGGCCAAAACTACTGAAGTTAATTATGCGAAATTTGGCACGTACGTGAGTTCTTCAACATAAGTGCTAGATCAGAGAGCATTTTCCAAAATTCGTAATCTTAGGGGGGTAAGGGGCCAAAAAGTTCTTTTCACATATCCCGCGTGAACTCAAATGAAAATAGAGATATCCGTGAAATTCTTTCTGTAAAATACAGCAGTCACGAATACCTAAAAATTAATTTCAGGACATTTTTAATATTGTCCTCTAAGGAGGATAGAAGCGAAAAAAGGGGGAGGATGGCCATCTTTTATGGACGAAAAAAAATACTGCCAGTGAAATTCTTACTTTAAAATGTAACAAATATGAATCGTATGTTCAGGCACAGCTTACCTGTAATTGAAAACTTGTTGAAAACTTATTTGCTTGAATTTTATACAAGAAAACGCAATTACTTTGTTGCCAATCCAATATTTTTTTTCAGAAAGGTATTTTAATTTTTATCTTTAATTTAAGATATTTGCTAATATTTGTAGCATCCACCAGAAATTTTAAATAGTTTTGCTTTTCAAAAATACAAATCGAACGTATGTTCCGTAGGCTTAGTGATGACGTCAAAACTTCACTTGTTAAGCCTTCTGCATCCACAAGGTGCAGATAGCCCACGTGTCTTCCTTGCGTAGCTCTCTGGAGTTTTTTATATGTAGAACGGTGCCTAGGCTACATTCTGTAAGAGCACTTTTCAAGTAATTTGTATTATTTACATCAGCTGTTTTCACTAAGAAAAGATATAAAATTCTTCTTCAACACTTTTTGTTTCCTGCAGTGCTTTCCCACGATGAGTAGAAGTTAAACGGTAATGAGGTAATGTTGTTTTCAACAGAAAGTATACACACACTTAAAAAAAAACCTAATATATTATTATTTAGGGCAAACTTGTCATTTTTTTAATCCAATGAACTATTGGAATCGCTGTAATAAGAAGATGCTTTGTGTAAAAACACGTTTTTCTTCTTTCGTAAATATCCTCTCGTTACTTTTATTGATGATGTGTAAAACAATTGTTTTTGGAATTCCTTTTTTCCAAATATCTTTCTTGTTTCAACCACGTTAATGTAATATAATTAACCACTTTATGTAAGCAGTAATTTTTCTTAATGATTTTTTCAAAATGGTTATCAACCCGTGTGTTTAAACTCGAAATTTTGCAATAGTTCAAGCAAAGCATTTGTGTTTTCGAAAAGCGGTTAAGTATACTCCGGAGCAATTAGCAACTCTGCACAAGTTTTGAAAAACGGCAGCAGAAGTTTCTGTAGCCGTTTTCCCAAATTTGTAATATGAAATCTGCACCGTAACCTTTCCGCAAAGCTTCATGTGACGTTTACAGCGAAATCGTGAGGTGCTAGCTGTAGCTTTTACGCAATTGGTCAAGAAGGGACGTTTCAAGCATCCGCAGAGGGCCAGACTTGCAAAATCCAAACCCCTATTTCGGCTCGCCCATTTACTGGACTGCAAGTGCCTATTTTACGACTCTTACTTGAACTCATTAAAAGTCTGGTGGTTCTAATGAAGTGTGTAGTGTTTAATTTCTAGTAATTAATCAAATATTTTTGTGTAAAAATGCTTATTCTTACTGTATTGCCTTCTGTGTCGCTTCTTTCTACTATAATAGAATATTTGGATTAATGTCCTTTACTATTCAAATGAGGTAATGTTACTAGAAAGATGACCAGGGTAAACAATTTTATAGGAACTCTTTAAAACGGAAAAATAAAAAGTTTATCATTTTATACCTGACTCAGAAACAGATTTTAAATGGGAATAATAAAAATGAAATCGATTGCACAAATGTGATTCGAATTCATTCACTCGTGCTATTTTACACAATCTTAAATATTCTTGGGTGTAAATGAAACAGTATACGTTTTGTTTGCTATATTAAAATGACTTTTCTGGCTTTGGTTGGTACATGAAATAAACACTGTCTAGACAAAGTTTTTTCACAGTACCTTTCGAAAAGCATTAAACTTAAATACGTATTCTGCTCAACTGGCTTTAATAGAAATTTATATATTTAACTTTATTAAGTCTGCCAGTCTTAAATCCATTATATTATTTGAAAACATTTCAAAATAACTATTCTTTATAAAATTCAATTTGAATGAATTAAGTGTATTTGAATTTGTAATAAGTTTCCTCTAGATTGAAGTTTGACACGTAGAAAAAAAAGAAGACATGTATAATTTTGCATTAGAAAAGGTTCTCTTATATTATATATAGTAGATTACGTCTTAGTAATTTTTGACTTTTATCTGCATAGTTACACATATTCCAAATTTAAAACGTTCAAAAACCATCATATTTCTCTTTAATTCTCATTTGAAATCAGAATAAAAAATATTATAATAATAATAGAATTTTAATTACAAAAGTCAATGGCCTTTATAGTGTTAAGCAGAAATTTTAAAATGTAAAACGTTCCCCTCTACTGCACGCTCATTTCATTGTACTTTTTTTCAAAATATAATTTAAAATATTTGTCCTTTTTATAAATTAATAAACTGTATTTCGAGCTTCATTTCGATTACGATCGTTATGCTTTCCTCTACAACACAATTGTTTATTTCGATTTTATGTGGAGTAGTATGGTTTCAGGTTTCAGGCTTTATATAGTAAGATAAACATTCAGAGAGATCATATGTTACACTCTAGAAGCCTGCACAATGCCGTATTAAGTGTCCCAGGATCTCAGCTAAATATTGATACATTTTCCTTTTGCTAATTCGCATCAATTTAAGTGGAAGCACTGCAACTTTATTTCTAATAAGGAACTGCAAACAAATGGTTTATAAAAGAGCATTTAAAGGCAATACGTCATATATAACCGAAGTTGCAACTGCTCCGAAATATAATTAGCCACTTATTGTAAGTAAAATTTTGAAGTTCAACGTTCTGCACTGTTAACCTTTCAAATTTTTTTGCAAGAAATTACTGATTACAAAAAGTGGTTAATTATATTCCAGAGCAGTTGGCAATTCTGTATTAATAATCGTTCTCTAAAAAAGTAGTAAAAGTTAAATGGTAAAAAATATCGAAATCATTAAACCTGAAACATAGGTTTGAAAAATAAAGTTACGCAGCAATTAATGTACAGGTGCCATATTTAACGAATTATAATTCGTCAAATTCGATGAGCATCAATTGCCGGTATAGTAAATTAGCTAAGTCTCGGTGTCTACTGTGCTGAACGCATTGCTTTTCAGAAAATACTAATAGCACACAATAACAAGCCATAGATATCTGGCATGATGCTTACTTTTTCTAATGCAGTTTTTCATGCTGATTACAAATCTGAAAACCGTTTTGCTCTATCACGTCAGGTTTTCACGATATCAACAAAAACATACTTTTTAACCCCTTTCGTTGGAATTTTTTTCCGTTTTTTTTTGCTTTTTTCCTTTTTTTTTTTTTTTTTTTTTTTTTTTTTTTTTTTTAATGCAGCGTAGAATTTTCCCATTCATTGTGACTACAGTTCAGAGCCCCCCGGAATTTCAATACCCCAATGAAAATATATAAGCTACAATCTAAAAAACACTATCCAGATATTCCCTTATTTTCAAAGCCAATTCCGCATAATTTCGTTACTTATCCAATACCAACACCACCTACAGAATTCAGAGTCAAAGAAGGAAAACAAGAAGAAAGTTCTCCATCTTCTTGCAACAACTCAGACTCTGACTACCATCCTGATGAAGATACTCGATTAATAATAATGATTTTTGTGACATCGTAAGGGACCTGGCATTAACAAAAGGCCAAGCTGAACTGCTAGGTTCACGTCTGAAATAATTTAATTTGCTATCACCAGGTACAAGAACTTCACAATTTTGACACAGACACAAAGAACTCGTGCAGTTTTTTGCAATGAGTGACAATATGTGCTGCTGCACGGACATCCAAGGTCTTATGTCAAGCCTCGGGGTAGGACATAGCACTGAAGCATGGCGACTGTTTATTGATTCCTCCAAGGCAAGTTTAAAGGCTGTATTATTACACAATGGGTACATGTATGAATCAGTACTGGTTGGATATTCTACCCATCTAAAAGAGACGTACAAAACCATGTAGCTGCTCTTGAAAAATTCGCTCTTGCGATTGCAATTGGAAAATCTGTGGTGATTTAAAAGTAATCACTATTCTCATGCGAATGCAGACAGGGTACACCAAGAACTGCTGGTTTATCGGTGAGTGGAATAGCAGAGATAGGAAGTACCATTATATAAAGAAGAATTGGCCCATCAGAGATAAAATGCAGGCAAGTAGTAAAAACGTTCTTCGTGTGCCGTTTATTAAGCGTGAAAAATTTATTATGCCTCCACTTCATATAAAGCTGGGGCTCCTGAAGAACTTACTGAAGGCACTAGACAACAACTTAGATCCTTTTCGGCAGTTATCCAACAAATTTTCAAAGTTATGCGAAAGTGAAAGAAGGTGTGTTCATAGGTCCAGAAATAAGGAAGATCATTGCAGACAGTCACTTCGAAGACTTACTCAGAAGTACTGAAATCGATGCATGGTTGGCATTCATGTCTGTTGTAGCCAATTTCCTGGGAAGTAATAAATCTCCTGACTATGTAAATAGTGTGCAGACGTGCATTAGTGCATACAGCTTGATGGGTTACAACATATCCCTCAAGATTCATCTCCTCGACTCACATCTCGACTTCTTTCCCGAGAACTTGGGTTCTGTCAGTGATGAACATGGCGAATGTTCTCATCAGGACATCTCTCATAGAGTCACGGTATCAGGGTCGATGGAGTGCAGCAATGTTGGCTGACTACTGCTGGATGCTTCAGCGCAACATGCCAAATGCTCAACACAAACGCAAGTGTACAACCAAGAAATTCAAACCGAACTAACTTTAAATTAAGGAACTTTATGTTATACCTATGTAATATATGTGTATTATATCTTAAACTAGATGTTGCTATATAGTTTATGTTAATTAGTACTCTATTCAGCAATATGTGCTCTACGGTAACTTGTCTGCGAGTTGTTTGCCTTGATACGATGTTAAACATATATAAATGGTTAATGTCAGATATCTCATAAACGGTGGGTGATAGAGAAAAACGGTTTGTATATTTTTAATTAGCATGTCTCAATTGTCTTAAAATAAGTGTTGGATACCAAGATATCCGCCGAAACTTTTTTTTTGTTTATCAGTGTAGCATGCGTTAATCACAAAAAGTGGTTAGTTATATTCCGTAAAGATTGACATCTCCGATAAATGAAAGTGTAAAGGTAAAACAGTCGAATCCAAAAATGTTTTTTTTAATAAAAAATCCTCCTTCCCTACATATTTTAATCCATGAATTCAATATTAAACGTTTTTGTCTTTGTCTTTTCCCTTTTCTCAAGCATAAACTACCCATTGCTGATAGCAAAATATATTTGATGCTGAAATTCAGTAAAAGAGAACCTATATTTATGTATTTCATATTTATTCTTATCTATAGAATAAAGCGTTAGATGAAAAAGCGCAGCGCTAGTGTTTTTGTCTCTCGTGTTTCAGGTTCATTTTCTTCGACTTTTTTTTATTTATACTGAAAAGATTTCAGCATATTCTGTAAAATAAACTGGATAAACTTTTAGACAGACCATTCTCTTGCTTATTCTGTGAGAATATCCTGAACTACGCAAAAGTAAATAAATATTTGATTCGTATTCACGAGAGGACGTGTTTTATGCTAGGGATCTGTTACTGTTAAAAATCTTCATAAAGCTAGTCACCATTACAATTTACGGAATGTAAATGTTTTATTTATATTCGGCATTTTTCTTTTTGGATATTTTTTCCTAATGTGGCAACCATTTTTTATCCAAGGAGTATCAATAAAAAGCGAAAAACTAAATGCACATTTTTTGATAGAGGAATTGAAAAATATTTATATTTATATATCTTATACTTTTTAATTGAACATTTGGAAAACTTGATTATCCTGTACTTTTTAAATAGGAAATTTTTAAGATATATGTATCCTGTTTATTCTAACAGAAAATTTGGAATGTAAATACCCTGCTCTTTTAAAGGTAAGACCGATGCAGAGTCTTTATACAATATTTTCTTTATTCTAATAGCAGGCATTGGCCACGACAAAGATCGGACGTATTGATTATTTTTAGGGATCGACCGATACCAGATTTCAACCGATACCCGATACTTTTGTACAAGTGACTATATGCATATTATAATACAAATTTTAACGAATCACAGCTACCAATGAGTTTCCACGACTAATTTTTACATAGCAGCTTATGCTTAAAATAAGACTAAATTTCTAGTGCAAGTTATATAAAATTGTGGTGGAAAACTCCCGAAAGTTTCGGAAAAGTTTTGGCAGTTATGTTATATAGAGTACGTTTCCCATCACTTGCATTTGGAGAAATTTTTCTCTGGGTCTACATTTTTCCGAATGTAAGTGACAGGAAATTAGGTTCCTTGTAAAATTCAATTTTGTATGTTGATATGTTTACAGCCTTTGTAAAAAAGTATCGGGTATCGGTTAATATGTGATATCGGTCGATTCCTAGAAATTATTATTTTTGCTACAAACATGTCTAATAGCGATTTTAATGTTAAGGTATAGAAAACTGGAAATACAGCAATATTGCACCTTCGTGTTTCAAAAATGAAAGCTTTTCCAAAATACGTGTTCCAAATAGTTTTGAAAATTAGAACATATTTCCCAGATTATGCTTGAAATGAGGGTGCAGAAAAAGTCTTTGCAGCATTTAGAACTAATAAAAGATTTAGTGAATGCTCAACGTGCATTTCTCTTATATCTCTGGTATAAAAGTATCTTAGTTGTATTACAAGTATTATCGAGAATATTAAAAAAATGTTTGACCTTTCTTCTTCTGTAGATATAAACTTAAATTGCATTCTTTGTAGCATTTCGAATCAATAAAAGTTTTAATGGATAATTAATATGTGTTTCATTTTATATATCTGGGAATGAGTTGCCAGAATCTGTAAATCTACAGTTCTATTCTTTGAGGGTATAGATTGCGAGAGCTTATATATTATGTGTTTGGAATTCATAGGTTTATTTTTCAATGTTCATCGAAACTATAATATATAATAATTTACAGCTGCTAAAACTTTTTTAAAAACCCTGAGATCGATTTAATCTGTTATTATCATGTATTGTTTAAACTTAAGCAACCACAAATATAGTTCAGTTGTCTTAAGTTTAAGATATAGGTTTTCGACTTACGAAGTTCACGCGCAAGGCAGGGCACAACGATCATGACAGGACGGCTTCTTTATTGGAAGCCTCTATCATTTCAACGGAATGATAAAACTTAGTCTACGCTTCTACGGGTACCTTGTTCATCCTGTTAACTATTTCCTTGTTCTTGTGAGATTACCGTGAGCGCATTGGGCTTTGAAAACACTTCCTAGATATAGAAAGTCTTACAACCGCTACGTCATCATTCGGCCTACTTGTAAAAGGGTTTTTTTTGTTTTTTTTACACAAAATAAAACTATTAAAAATTTCTTTTTATTTTACTCATAAATAGCAATATTTTAATAACTTGGGATTAAAAATAGAATTTTAAGGCAAATGGCAGTTTTTAACTGTGTCTAATTAGATAATATGACAAGGAAATAGATCAGAACGAATAATTTCGTACGAGAAAGGTATTTTAATTCTAATGTTTAATTTAAGATATTTTCTAATATTTGTAGTATTCACCAATTATTTTAGAGAGTTTTACTTTTTGAAATGAAAACTGTGTTAACGGTCCTTTCGTTGGCCTATTGTTGTCGTCAAAGCTGGAGTTGTGAGGCTTTCTCTATGTAGGGGGTGGTTAATATCATGTCAATCAACAATTACAACAATGCCATTATGTTTAGTCAAAAAGAAGTTAATTAATTATCGTAAGATATGCAAGCCTGTTCGTTTTTTTTTCTCTCTGTGTGTGTGTAAGCGCGGTCACACAATATTAATAACATTCTTGAGTGAATGTATAATACATTATTTATTGCATTAATTGTTTCTGGAATTCGAACAGAAAATGGGGCATGTATTTGGTTTAAATGTGGAAAGCAATACCTTGCATAAGAGCCTTTCCCAATGTACTCAGTCGTGTTTTTTTTAACATACTTTCCGTAAGCTTATGTGGAATTTTTAAATATTATTCTCTGAATTCCGTCTTGACTAGTAGTACAGTTGCCAACTGCTCCGGAACATAATTAACCACTTTTTTAAAACAGTAAATTTTCGCTTACGTTATGTCGAAATTTCGAAGCTGAAGGTGTGGGTTGTTTATCACTTAATAAAGTATTTAAAAACTTACTGTTTGAAAAAAGCTGTTGATTATATTCCGGATATTGACATCTCTATTAGTAGAGGTAAAATGTTTAGGGACCTACAGGTACCCGAGTCTCTTACATATGGAAAATTGCAGACACGGAGAAAAATTTCTCCAAAAGCAAGTGATGAGAAACGTACTCTATATAACATAACTGCCAACTTTCCCGAAACATTAGGGAGTTTTCCTCCACAATTTAAACAACGTGCTCCAGAAATTTGGCCTTATTATAATCATAAATTGCCATGTAAGCATTAGTGGTGGAAAATCTTTGGTAGCTGTGATATGTTAAATTTTGTATTATAATATGTATACAGTCCCTTGTAAAAAGTATCGGGTATCTGTTACAATATGGTATCGGTCGATCCCTAATTATTTTATTACGAGAGGACTCTATAGGTAGGCCAAAGTTGCCCTAAAGAAACCTGATGTCTCGGAACGCCTGACTTTCAGTGAATTTCGAGTGAAAAATCTGCACATGGATTGACAGACACAAGCAGTACCATTTCAACATGGAAATTGGTCCCACGAGCACCTGCCATTTCATATTCGCCAGTTCCCTTATATTATTCACAGTTACCAGCTGCTACGGACTGCTGTTAACCACCTTTCGTAAACAGTTACTTTTATTAAACATAATTTCGATAAGGCAAACCGCCCTCACGATTAACCTTAACAATATTGCGATTACTTAAGGCAGACATGTGGTTATTTATATTCCGGAGCAGTTGGAAACTCTGCTTAACAGCTGAATGCCTTATGTGCTATAATTTTCATTTATTAAACTGGCAACACAGAGCTTTAAAAAGAGAACATTTTCTTCATAAAATTCTGTAAAGCTAAACGCACATTAATTTTAAAGACTTTGCAACTAAAGCTTAAATTATAATTGCTTTGTGTTTATGAAACGAAATTGGGTTAGTTGTCAAAAGGCAACGCAAATCATTTGAGTGTTTATCATACACTGTCTCGCATCAGTCCAGTGAAAAGATCTTTTACCCTACAAAGAGATGACCGAAGATAAAGCTGCTGGATGTTACACGAACTGAGCTACGTCGGGACCCTTTACCGGCTGATTTATACCCCATTTTGACGAAAAATGATGACATCTGTTCATCTATTTTACATAACTTTTCAAATTAGTCGAACATTTTTTTGTTCGAAAACTACCTTTAAGGGTGTATGTCGAAGAAAAAAAAACTATGTTTTTAGTCTTGGTACACAAATTGAAATAAACTAATAGCACCATGGTCTCCAAAAAATTCCAAAAGGTTCTTCATAAGCTGCTTTACACACTGAAATAACCGAAAAAGCTGTGGCTTTAGTGAAATTTTCAGAAAAACTTCTTAAAAATGGATCTGAGCTGCAAGATTTTTCAAAGAGTGACATGCTTTGCAAAATTTCCGATTTTTAAGAATTTTTCCTAAAAGTTTTGAAACCGATACAGATTTATCGTTTATTTCAGTATGCAGTACAGCTTGTAAAGAGACAGTTTCAAAATTTTGAAGTGCCTGGCAAAATTAGTTTATTCGTACTTATGTACCAAAGTCACATGATTTTTTCGAACAACACCGATAAACAAATTGAAACACAAACGGAGCACAAACACCCTGAAGTATGTAATTCAGCTAAAAATCATAATTTCAAAACTGAAATTTATCGCTTAGGTCAAATAGAGATAGGAAGTATGGAAACATAATGTAATTAGAATCAGCCCTCACTGACACAGTTTTAACCTTCCTTGTATAAAGGACATTTCCAGGAACCATTGCTTGAGTCAGCCCTCTCTAGAGCAGTTTAAGCCTTCTATAATGGATATTTTATGAGGAACCATAACATTTGATAAACAAAGCGTTTAATGATACATTGTATTTAGAGAATAACTGCTGAAAAAGTTTAACATCAGTATCCGTGACTGTGCTAACATTCGAAGCGATAATGATGTTATCATAAAGTTCCGTAACACGCTATACGTTTGCACGCAGTTCAAATATCTGAAACGAGGCGTATATCACATGCATGCTGAAATAATTACACGCAATATATTCTATGAAATTGCTCTTTAAATGAGCAGCGCTGCTTCAAAACCTTTTTCTTCGGATCCCTAAATAGAGATTTCTTGTACGTTACTGTAATTTTCTCTAAGCCGATACAAATTTCCGCAGAGGCTTACGAACAAAAAGCGTGAGTGTAAGTTTCAATTTCTAAACTCTAATTTTATTTTCCAAAATCATTCGCTATATAAATCATCGTATATAGATTCAATTAATTTATTAAAACATCAATGCACTAATCAAATTTTTTGTCCTGCAATGTCGAATGTTATTCCAAAATTTTAATTTTGTTACTTTTTTCTGAATTTCTGCCTTCCTATTTTTCATTACTAAATCAAATTTAGATTAACTTTATTTTTAATCATCCTTATAATGCTTTTAACTAAAATAATTAGAAAAAATATAATACTCGCATTGCTTTAATGGTATTGCAAAACTTACTTTGGTGCCACAAGAATAAATTTAAATAAAAGTACCAAAAATCCAACAAAGTAAAAATGTATCAAGATCTTTTTGGACTCTTGGCTTCTTAGCCATAAATAGACTGTTCGGTTGTGTGGATGACGTGAAATACAGGTTGCGGTGGTAACATTTTTGCTGTCGAAGAGCCATGTGACCAAATGGATGTGCCAATCTTACTGTAGCTATCTTGGTCAAAGATTGCCACACAACTCTGCCGAAATGTTCTTTGCCGTTTTGAAACTTCGGCTGCCCGTGACAGCACTTTCTAAATGTAGAAGGCCTAACAACTAAAGCTTTGACGTTATTACTAGACCTTCTGAAATGATGTCGTCACAGTTGTATCTTCAAAAAGTAAAACTATTTCAAATTTCTGGTGGATGCTAGTAGTATTAGCAAATATCTTAAATTAAAGATAACAATTAAAATGCCTTTCTGATTCAAAATAATTAATTGTGATCTACTTCTTATCAAATTATACACTGATGTAAGAAATTAAGAGAATTTGCAGACTTGGTGTATAATCTCTAGAACTACTGGACCGATTTTAATGAAATTTGACATGGACATGCATTGATACAATACAAAATAAACAACCATTCAATAATTGTAATACATACGCATTATCGTGCGTAACACGTTGGAAACGGAAGATATGAAACAGCGGTTGCAGAATAAACAGAAAAATGGGTTAATAGGGGGTATGGTCCCCTCTTACGGATATACAGGTCTTTCAGTCTGATTTCATAATTGAAATAAGGTAGTTTATCATTTCCTGTGGCAATTGGTCCCACTCGTTCAGCAACGCTGTTTTCATTCCCTGGATGGTTCTTGGAGAGGGGTTGAGAGTTGCCATTGCCCTCCCCAGAGCGTCCCAGGCATGCTCTCTTGAGTTAAGGACTGGAGATCTGGCTGGCCAATCCATCCGGCGAATATGCTCTAGAAATTCGACGACCAGAAGAGCTCTATGTTGCTTCGCGTTATCGTCCATTAAAATGAACTCAGGGCCATCTGCACCCCTGAAAAGACGAACATAGGGCCCCAAGTCTCATCCCTATACCTCATACTAGTCACAGTGCCTCTTTAAAAGACATGGAGAGGTGTGCGGCCATCCAACACGAATGCCTGCCCAGACCATTAAACCTCCTCTGCCATGATGGTCGACAACATTTCGCGGACATCGGAGGTAGTAGCGGGTCCCTGGGTATCTCCATGTGAACGTACGACAATAATCGATGTTTAGGCTGAACCGGGACTCATCAGTGAAGAGAACGGTAGCCCATTGATCCATACTCCAATCTCTATGCTCTCTGCACCATGCTAAACGGATTCTCCTGTTCGTAGGAGTGAGCGGGACGCAAACAGCAGGTCCTCTTGCAAACAACCGTTTCTCATGAAGTCTTTTGGATGCAGTCACCCTTGAAACACGGGTTCCTGTGGCTGCATACAAGTCACGAGAGAGCTGAGAAGCTGTAGCACTCCTGTTACGCCTCAACTGGACAAACGGCGATCTTCTCTGGCCGTCGTGGCTCTTAGACGACATTGCCCAGGCTTTCTCTCGATGGATCCGGTATCCTGGAACTGTTTCCATTAAGTTACACACGACGCTGGGTGTTCAATTTAACTCTCTACAAATCTGGACCGCCGACCAGATTGTATGGTGGGTAAAGCACCGCACTACGGCTTCAGGTTCAACTCACAGCGGTCGAAGTTCGATCCCCGACTGGGCGTGGATGTCATTGTGTCCGTTCCTTCAAAGGGGGCAACGTTGGTGCACATACTAGGGGCCAATATAATAAAGTGACCAACAACTCCGGCCTTAGTAGCTGCCAATGCCTCCAAGGCATTGTTACGCCATTTGAAAAAATAAAAATAAAACAAATCTGGACTTGAGATTGTCCTGCTTCTAGCCTCTCCACAATTCGCCACCTCATTCCCTCATCTAAACATTGGTAGTTACTCATTTTTATTGTTACAGTTTTAAACTAACCTATTACTGCGAAATAAGACCAAGAAATTTGGGGAGGTGTGGTAGCGAACGAAATGCGTCTTAACTTCCGCACGCTTATAAATCCTGTTTCTCTACTGGTTCCGCCTACACACACGTGCACGCTTACGAATTTCACGTACAAGATTTGCATTTTAATCTTGAAGCAGTGGTTTTACATTCAGTTCAGTTCTCTTCATGAAATTCGATAAAACATGCAAATTCTATTAATTTATTTCACCATTGTGCAATTATTGATGGTCAAAAATTGTCATTTGCAGTAAGATTTTTTTTAGAGATGGACGCGAGACGAAAAATTGGTGTCTCGCGTCTCGCAAAACAGTCGAAAAGCTTGTCTCGTCTCGCAAAAATCCCTATATCATAATGTTAAAAATGTTTGTCTCGTCTCGCAAAAAAGCTGTAAATCTCTGTCTCGTCTCGCAAAAAGTCGTCTCGCGTCCATCCCTAATTTTTTTTTAAAATTTTAAATCATTAAAAAGTTTTATGATAGAGAAAATTCATCAGAAATTTAAAAAAGCTATGTGAAAGTAAAACTCTGATGACGCCACGTAAGTTGATAAAGTTATGATGTCAAAGCTTGAGTTGTAAGGCGTTCTAGATCTAGACAGTGTTGCCGGCGCTTGCGGAGCCGCAGTAAATGCGCCAATGAAATCACGCCATATGCCAGCGTGGTGTGACGTCAGAACAATGCTTTTCGCTTTGCTACGCTGAATGACGTCATCGCAGCGTCTTAGCAGTACGAAACGGACAGTAAGAATCCAGCTTCCCATGAAGGTAAGGTCGAGCGCACTTGAACAGTATATTTTTCCGATTTTTATCGTTTATCCGCCCCCTCCCCAAAAAGATCGCGATTTTCCTTGAACATTGGGGGGGGGGGGGGGAGGGGGCGATTTTGCGGTACGTAAGGTATTTTGTTGCGGGTTTTCCTTTACCATTTGATTATTCTTTAACACTACGTTACAATGTGCCGAAGGGCGAAGGATTTGATTAAATATATATATTATATATATATATATATATATATATATTATATTACGTATATATATATATATTATATATACGGATATTATATATAGTATATATATATATTATATATACGCTATATATATATATATATATATATATATATATATATATATATATATATATATATATTGGATCCGATTTTGCTATCCGATTGGACTAACAAACTGCTGTAGAATGATTCCTTGATTCGTAAGTTTAGCCATTTTACTATTATATATATATATATATATATTTATTTCAATTACTTAACATAAAGAGTTGCAACTTTAACGGAATATATTCAAACATTTTTTGTAAACAATACTTTTGCAGCTCAGAATAATGCAAGACTTCGAAATTCCACGTATAGGCTATTTTATAAAAACATAATATAATAAAAACATGATATATGTATGTAATTTACATTTATTTCTTAAGTTGGAAAAAAATGAAATTGAGAATACCTACAAATTTTGAAGATAATATTTTAGAGACACCTACCAAATTAAAGTTTTAATAAAAATTGATAAGTAATATTTCTCTCAACTTTACAAGAGAAATATGAATTTATGTTAAAGGTGAACAATTTTTACAGGAGTATGATTTTAGACAGTTGAAAATGATATTACATAATGTCGTGCGGCGAGTACAATTTCTCCACAAGCATAGGTGCCTAGTATTACGGAAAATAATTAACCACATTTTGTTAAGTAGATTTTTTGAATAATTTCCAAAATGGATACCACGCGAATCCTGTAACTAAAAAAAATTGCGATTTTTTAAACATAAAGTTATCGTGCGCAAAAAAAATTGTTAATTGTATTCCTTAATACTTGGTACCTATGTACTAGAGTGTACGATATAAGAAAATCAACCGTAAAATCAAGGCAGTTGCAATCTACATATTGCTATTAAGATAATAAATCGTAATTTAATTTTTACAGTTTAAATTTCTCTAAAAATAATATATAATAATGTGTTGTTTTGTTACCGATACACGCAACACAAATATTGAAAATACGCTTACTTAAATTCAAAAAATAGTATTGTTGGTTAGATGCAACTCAAACTCACAAATTTAGAAATTCCATGAATTAAAAAAATAGTAACATTTCATTCAACAGTCATTTATAATTGAATTTTTTTTTCATTTTACTATCAATACGTATTCCAATTATATATATATATATATATATATATATATATATATATATATATATTTATAGAAAGAAGTGAAGTAGTAAAGATTATCACGAAAGTTATGAGCGCAGCAACTGCAGCTCTAATATAACTTCTCGCGCCTATAGTGACATTGTATTATAAAACCCGAAAAACCCCAGTCTTTGTCAAAAAAACATACAAAAACAAGACAATAAACATAAAAATGCTATAACCAGCTAATTCATCAGAGGGAGACTGGTGTGCTTGTTAGTTACAGGTTTCTGGACTGGTGTCAGGAGATTGTGAACTATTGTATTAACAGAATTATAGACTATTGTATTAACAGAATTATTGAAGCTTAAATATCTTGAAATATTGCCTGTTTAATATAATTTTAGTTTAATCAACGGACACCAGTTCTCCCTGACCTGTAAAAAAGATTTTCAAACATTGTTAAAATAGAAAATGAAAAAAACATACTTAAAATGTGGCTGCACCTAACTTCCAGCCGTAACTCAAAAAAATTGAAGAAAATTAATCCGTTATCTTGCAGTCTTGGCCATATTCCATTCCAGTCAGCGTCCAACAGTCTCGTTGCCACATCCATCTGTGCGCGTCCAAAAACTAGGCTTTAGCGTGCAGATATCATTCGCAAACCGCTGCGGACGCAAAAATATATAGGCAAGCCCCACCTGTAACTTTTGGACTATTTCCAGGGGTTTAAGTTATTTTTAAGGTGTCTAGTGTAATAATCAATAAAACCCAAGGGAAATGAGTTATTGTAAAACAATTTTGCAGAAAGTAGATATATTTGTGAATTCAAACTATAGCTATTGTTGCATATTCGAAAAAATCTTAACATTTGTCCAATTAAAATATTAACAAAGATTTTTCTGTGTAGATTTGAGGTCCAGTGTGGCAAAGCAACTGTATCGAAATTAAAAATTCTTTTTTTATCATATATATCTATATATAGAAAGTTATTTAGAATGTTCAACTTCAAGTCTAAAAAAACTGCGGAATAATGGCTGTCATTTGCTTGATTAAGCTTTAAACAAGAGGGATAGATCCTATCTTTAATTTTATTAAAATCGCCATTGACAACAAGAATGTCGTCTATGTATCGAAATACGGAAAAATGTATTGTATTAGAGGATGTAAAAACATACTCATAATAGAAGAGATACAGGTTAGCTGCAGTACTGGAATAACTAGCACCCATGCCGATACCTTTAATTTGTCTGTATATTTCGGAATTAAAGTTTATGTAATATACAGACAAATTAAAGGTATCGGCATGGGTGCTAGTTATTCCAGTACTGCAGCTAACCTGTATCTCTTCTATTATGAGTATGTTTTTACATCCTCTAATACAATACATTTTTCCGTATTTCGATACATAGACGACATTCTTGTTGTCAATGGCGATTTTAATAAAATTAAAGATAGGATCTATCCCTCTTGTTTAAAGCTTAATCAAGCAAATGACAGCCATTATTCCGCAGTTTTTTTAGACTTGAAGTTGAACATTCTAAATAACTTTCTATATATAGATATATATGATAAAAAAAGAATTTTTAATTTCGATACAGTTGCTTTGCCACACTGGACCTCAAATCTACACAGAAAAATCTTTGTTAATATTTTAATTGGACAAATGTTAAGATTTTTTCGAATATGCAACAATAGCTATAGTTTGAATTCACAAATATATCTACTTTCTGCAAAATTGTTTTACAATAACTCATTTCCCTTGGGTTTTATTGATTATTACACTAGACACCTTAAAAATAACTTAAACCCCTGGAAATAGTCCAAAAGTTACAGGTGGGGCTTGCCTATATATTTTTGCGTCCGCAGCGGTTTGCGAATGATATCTGCACGCTAAAGCCTAGTTTTTGGACGCGCACAGATGGATGTGGCAACGAGACTGTTGGGCGCTGACTGGAATGGAATATGGCCAAGACTGCAAGATAACGGATTAATTTTCTTCAATTTTTTTGAGTTACGGCTGGAAGTTAGGTGCAGCCACATTTTAAGTATGTTTTTTTCATTTTCTATTTTAACAATGTTTGAAAATCTTTTTTACAGGTCAGGGAGAACTGGTGTCCGTTGATTAAACTAAAATTATATTAAACAGGCAATATTTCAAGATATTTAAGCTTCAATAATTCTGTTAATACAATAGTCTATAATTCTGTTAATACAATAGTTCACAATCTCCTGACACCAGTCCAGAAACCTGTAACTAACAAGCACACCAGTCTCCCTCTGATGAATTAGCTGGTTATAGCATTTTTATGTTTATTGTCTTGTTTTTGTATGTTTTTTGACAAAGACTGGGGTTTTTCGGGTTTTATAATACAATGTCACTATATATATATATATATATATATATATATATATATATATATGTATATATGTATGTATTAACATGCGATTCAATTTTAGTCGACGATATCGCCAGCCCGTATGCACGTATACTGCTAAATAAAATATAAAATTAGTCGCAGCCAGACTTAACTAAATTTTTCAAATTTAGATAAATAAATAAATAAAATCCATGCTCATTAATACCGTAACTGACAAGATATAAAGTCTACGGCACTGACACTTTATTCACACACTCTTGTATCATGTAACCCACGGGGTCTGAACATTATAGATTGAACTAGCCATACCAATATGTCCACCCTCTACATCACGTGACTCTGCGAGTGCAAAGAGGTTCGATGGAAATGTAGGGTCTTGGCCTGCATATCTCGTTAGCCTCGATTCATAGGTCCTCGGACCTCGAGATATTCAGCTATATTGTGTATTATATACACCTGATTCGATGAAAATGCCAATAACTGTTTGCTACCAAAACGAAATTTTTTAAACCAAACGAACTAATTGTTGTAATCCTTGAATGTGACTTAAGAAATTTTGATAACAGAAGGCGACCTTAAGTTATTCTATTTATAGACTAAAATGACTAATACAACAACATTTCCACAATTCAATAGTAATGATATGGATTAAGTATTTGAAAAAATGTACTAGAAATATGTATTGTAACTTTTAAAACTCGCAGTCCACGCTATTCTATTTATTATGACATAGACACCTCCGAAGGTTAATAAAACGTGAAAATAAACTTTGCACCTAATTTAGGCAACTGTCATTCCTTTATATGTAGAAAAGACCATTAGAACTGGCATGCCTTCAGGCATATTTTCATGAAAGGTGTGTGAAACCTTACCGAAGTACTTATCAGAAAAATAAGATATACCTGGAGTTATATCTCCAACGGTCCGGAATTTTCTCATAATCAAATGTGTTATGCCTAATAAAATTAACATGAATGATCCAGTTGCCAAGACACACACATTTGATAGAGCATACAAACGTGCCATCCTCTTTTCAATGGTAACATTAAGGTGGAAGGGGCAAAACCAGTAATATTGGTCTGTGGGCAATGCTGTAGTCCTGACAAAGATCCAAAGAAAATGCCCTCGGCAACAGAATAAAGAAATTGGCCGTTCACGCACTTTCAATCTCACAATAAATTCTAGAATGGTATATATTTATACAAAGTAAATTTATGTAAAATTGATATATATAGACCTATTCTTTGGTATGTACGCTAATTCCACATGGGGAAATATTAATAGGTTTAACTTTACGAAAGTTATAAAAAAAGAGTGGACTGGAAACAGAAAGCGATAGAATGCATAGGTGCCAAGTATTACGGAATATAATTAACCACTTTTTGTGAACATTAATTTTCTGTTTAAAATATAGCAAAATTCCTCAGTTAAAAGCGTGGCCGGATAACTATTTCGGAAAATTATTGAAAAAAAATTACTGTTTACGAAAGTGGCAAATTACATTTCGTAATACTTGGCACCTATGAGAATGTGGAGTGTGCCAACACCCTCTAGGTATAGAAAGCCTTACAACTGAAGCTTTGACGCAGGGCCTTATTATCGCATGGGCAAATCGGGACTTTGCCCAGGGCTTCCAATTTTGATCTGAAATATTTTTATATCAAAATTTTATGAAGAATAAAACACATTTCATAGATGGGGGCCCCAAATTAATGAATTCCCGGAGCCCCTGTTGGTCATAATCGGGCCCTGCTTTGACGTCATCACTAGATGTTCTTATATGACGTCATCACAGTTTTATTTACACAAAGCTTATGTAATTAAAATTTTTAGCTAATTTTCTCACTCATAAAACTATAAAACTTTTTAATGGTTTAAGATAAAAAAATAATTTTACGACAAATGGTAATTTTTGATCATCACTAATTGTACATGATACAGAAGTAAATCACAATGAATTATTTGGTATAAGAAAGGTATTTTAATGTCTATCTATAGTTTAAGATATTTTATAATATTCGTAGCATCCCCCAGAAATTTTAAATAGTTTTACTTTTTGAAGATGAAACTTTAATAACGCACCTTTAGAAGATATAGTGATAAAGTCAAAGCTTTTGTTAGACCTTTTACATCTAGAAGGTGTTGGGTGTGCTATGTTTTGCTTAGAATTCAGGACATTTACTTTCACATGTTTCAGAATGAATCCCAGGTTTACCATCAGATTACGCTATTAAACATGTTTTCAATGTCCGTGCAAAAGGCATCTTCGGATTTTTACTTCAAACTTTCTGTGTAAGTAAAATTAGGGAGATAGAAAACAAAATCTGTTTAAATTGTATAGAACCAATTCTCACAAAATAAAAAAGGCATTTAAAATTATTTTCTTAAACCATAAACGCGAAATAAATGCCTTCCTTTAAATCAATCTCTATTCCACAAAGTACCTTAATAAAAAGGGAAAAATAATCCTTAACTGCTTAGCACAACATGTATGATATTCAAATTAAAAAGCATCTTTGGATTAATTAATAATAGTAACTAACACACTGTTTGTTAAATTTAGTAAAATAGTGAATTGCGCAAACCGAAAAAAAATACTTTGGGAATTTATTCATGGAAACAAATCTGAACATTTCGAGTGAGAAGAACGTTTGTGACAAAAAAATGTTATTATAACAATATCTTTAGACTAAATGTTATGTTTATTTTGTTTCATTTTGTGCACTTTTAATCAAATTTCTCTTTTCTATCCTGCATGCATCAATTAGATACAGCCAAGCACTAGCTTTCGAAACCAGCGCAAATATGCAGGAAAATCTTAATTTGGAAATTTCATTAGCGTCATGTAAAAAACTAAGTTGTATTTTTTCAAGTATTTTTTGTTAAGCAGTTAGTTCTGGTCCCCTATTCTCAAAGAGAATAAGTAAAAAAATAAAATATCTTTCTTTTAATTATGACTAAAACAACGCGGTTTATTGATGTGTTCTGCATCGTAGTAAAGTACTTGTCCTCATAAGTCTGCTAATTTTACCCTCTTAATAATAAACTATGCTAATTTCTTCTTTCCGTTTAATTAGTTCCATCAATACAAGCTGGCATGATTTTATCTTTCGCTAATTCATTTTCTTACCAAATATAGCACTTACAACAATCGATTGTATTTATCGTTTGGAAAACTTCGCAATGTAAAATAAGTACTAAGGATTTCAATTTTTATACAAATGAATACTTTCTCCATGTAGACCTTTAATTCATTTTCCGATGCTAGTTTTGAGTGAGATTCTCGGGATAGATGATTTATTTATTTTATTCAATAACTTCATTGAAAGCACAATATCGATTTCCCATAATATTCAAAATGTCTAAGTTATTTCGGAGAAATAAATGTTCGGAACGAACGAAGTGTGAAGCATTATGATGTACATTTTAATGAAAGCCCTTATTGTATAATTTACACTTTCTTTTTATAGAAAAATTAAAACAACATTGCAAAATAATTTGATTTATATATAAATAAATATATATATATATATATATATATACTTCTACTTTTAAGATAAAAATCTTACCTATGTAATTTTTTTTCTCTAAATGATAGTTACATTGAAATTGATTATTTTACTATAATAAGCAGATTAGGAGATTCTGTTAACAAATTTTAAACATTTTTAGTTATAGTAAAAACTTTTTTAGTACTCATTAAATATATTTGCATTAAGCAAATGCAGTAAAACTTTCTCTACAAACGACCTTTTATTAATTTTATACTTTTTCAAAAATTCTGAATACTATAAATGATTATTTTTATCAGTGTAATAAAGCATTTATTAGTTTACTAAATAGTTTCAAACAATAGCAAGAAACGTGAAATTTGATATGCACTTACTGTTTTCGCTTACTGCACTCCGATTAGCTGAATGGGAGATGATACAGCATTTTTTGGTTCAAAAGAGTTCGTATTCTGTATTTTGAATAGATGCAATGGAATGGCATGCATAAGAGCAGCACCTCCAAATAAAAAAAAGCCTACTCCTACGTCGCCAAGCTTTGACGTCATCATTAGGCCTACATTTAAAAGTTTAATTTTCACAAGATAAAACTATAAAAAGTTCCTGGTGAATTTACTCATGAATAACAATATTTTAATAATTTGAGATAAGAAATATAATTTTATGACAAATGGCAGTTCTTAACCATGACTAATTAGATAATATAATAAGGAAATAGATCGGAATGAATAATTTTGTATGAGAAAGGTATTTCAATTTCAATTTTTTATTTAAGATATTTTCTAATATTTGCAGCATTCACCAGAGATTTTAAATTGTTTTACTTCGTGAATATAAAACGGAGATGACGTCATCATTTGAAGGTCTAGTGATGATGTCAAAGTTTCAGTTAGGCTTTCTATATGTAGGAGGTGTTGATAAAAGCAAGTGTACTTTTGTACAGTTTTATTCAAACGTTGCCAAACTTGAAGTAGCTTTGTGCAATTAATTCTGGTGTTAACTCTACAAGGTACCATATGTGTAACAACCAATTTAATTATTCCCCTGCGTCTATAATATACTATTATAGGCATCTGCCGGGTTTTTTTTAGAGTATTTATGCATAGGCAGCAACGATATAATTCAAGCTGTTGCGTTTTTCTTACTCTCAAAACGGACACTACAACTTTGGAGTTTTAAGTACAATGACTGTGATCATACAACGCTACTGAATAGTTATATTACATTTATATGTCTTATTATCATATTCTGTTGGATATTTTGTTAATTAAGTAGTAGTTCTAGAGATGAGTATCTAATTACTAATCCATAATTTATAAATTCCGAATGTGAAATTTTAGATATGTAAGCAGTATTTTAATTGGCTGAATTTTTAAGATGGTATAGAGCTTTTGAGCAGGTTGTTGGAACTAGCATCACTTGAGATTCTTTGAAAATAAGACACTTAATAAATTAGAAGATATTGTTTTCTTTCTCCACAATTATAGAAATTATTTTTTCAAAGTCAATTGAAATTTATAATTATAGAATATGATTATTTTAGATAAAGCACTTTCAAAAAGAAACTTTTGAATTAGCAAATTGATGAAATCAATGCCTATATTAACCACTAAATTTCTATTTATGAATATAAAATATTAAGTTTCTGACTTAACAGAAACAGAGATATTTAAATGCTACAAAATGCTGAAATACTAAAAAAATGACTCTTTTATTTTTTATTCTGCCAAAAGAATAAAATATACAAGCGGATTTAAGAATGTACTTTAAATTCACTAAATTTCTTCTAGAGCAAAAAAAAAAAAAAACTTTTGCAGTTCTTTAATGAACACAAAGTTTGCTTTAATACAAATAATACTGCTTTCTGTGTTTATAAACTGCAGCCATTACGAAAATTTGCTTGATTGTCTAAAGTATTCTCTAATTTTACTCATTGCACAAAAAATAGCTTTTAAAAAATAACATTTCAGCACATTCTCAATTCCTCCTAATAAATCTCAAAAGATAATAAATGAAATTTCTCTTATAAATAATTACAAAATTTTCGAGATTACAATCTACAGCCTGCTGTGTTAAAACGCCGGGTCATAAGCATGACAGCATTAAGCATCTAAAATTAATTATAGGTTTGCTTCCCCAATTTGGACGGCTTCCAAGTCCGAGGCTAAGAAGCTGTTTTGTGAAATGAAGTGTTCAAAAGTCTCATAGGACAACAGTTTAAAATAATGACATGGTGGAAGAAAGAGAAAATTTCGGAAGTTAATTAGAATAGTGGTGTAGTAAAATTTATTACCTGTTTTTTCTGATACTATGATATATTTGGAGGGGATAAATATAACAGTCCAGCTGAATACGTTATATTCCACACTTTTAGAGTCACATAACTACTAATTATTGTTCATATTGAAATTTTAAACATACAAGACATACTGTTTGCTGTATATGTGACGCTTGATTTTACTTACGGACTTTTAGATATAATAGGAGTACATAAAATAATACCGTTTCTTCGTAAGTCAATATTCCGTCTAGAAACTAACACTACTAGTAAACTACTGAGGCTAATGATACGAAATTTGGCATGTAAGTGAGTCTTTTAAAAATGTGCTAAATTTGAGAACATCTACCGAAATTCATAACCTATGTAAGGTACTGGGATCAAACCGTATCTTTCTATCTCTCTAAAAAGATGATGATATCCTTAGAACTTTTGCAGAAATACAACGCAAACGAATACTTCAAAATTAACTTAGGGATGTTTTAAATTTCGTTCTCTAAGGATTCCACAGACAAAGAAAAAAAAAAAAAAGATTGCTAGACTCTTACTTTAAAATGCCAGAAACCTGAACTCTATCTTTAGACAAAGCTTGTTTCTAGCTTAAAATTTGTTGAAAATGTATTTGTTTAGATTAAATTCATGTAAAAAGACTATCTTACTTTCCCGTACATCTATAATGCAAGTATATACATACACACAAAAAAAGCTATACGAATTATTAAAATATACAGAGGGTGTTTACACATTTTTAGAACGATTTCGGCACCGTTTAATTAATGTTTAAATGTAAAGACTATTTTTTTAAATGTTCGATCTGATAGTCGTTTGCTGGTCAATATGTCTGCATCGTGATTTCCATGATAGAAGAGCTTTCCGTAAAATTTACAGGGATATTGCTTTCCATTCCTCTTCCACTAACTTTCCAGAGTCCATCTATCATGGTGGGTTTGCGTTTAGAAAGAGCTCTTTTTAACAGACCAAAGGTACAATAGTCCATAGGTGAAACGTCAGGGGACTTTGCAGGAATATGTTGAAAAGGTATATATGCAATACCTGTATCAGTCTTCATTTTTTCAAGGAATGCAATGGTAGTTTTCGAACTATGACGTTTTGAAGTTTGCGTTGAGCCACATGTCTCGGCAAAAGCTGGTGAACATTATGTTTTTAAGTTGTAAATCTTGGTTTAATATTTTATTTATTGTTGCTACAGACAGTATCTAAAGACTTTGCAATTGATCTCTGCGTTGGCGAATTTTCTCTTGTTACCAGCGATTTCACTTTAGAAACATTTGAAAGAGTACGTACCTTTTTCGGATATTCGTTTGGATTCTTCTTTCCATGTAGAAATAATGATTGACGGTTTTTACATTGCCGATTAATAATGTTGCTTATTTTGCACTTAGAAATTTTAATACCGTGCATTTCACAACGTTTTTGAATTATGGAATAAGAATATTTCTCTTCGGAAAGCGCAAAAACATATCCTTCAATCCACAGCTTGTTTACATATGACATTTTTAAAGAAGAATAAATTTAAAAGTAGCAGACGACATTTCTCATTTCAAATAATAAGCTGCTGCCAAAAATTTTCATTCTGAAACATTTACTTTTTTAAAAATTCTTTATCGAAATCGTTCTAAAAATGTGTAAGCACCCTCTGTATTTTGTTTGGATAGCGCGGTGATTTAAGTCTGGTACTTGTAATGTTTAAAACATATGAAAATGACTATTCAGTGGGGCTGAATTGAGTTGAATTGTGGGATTACGGCCAATTATCTACAAGAGGGATCTAAGCCTATAAGTGGGTCTTTCTAAGGGGTAACAGCCTAACCCGTATTTAGGCTATGTTTCGGAGGAAAGAACGGCAAAATCCGAAAGGGGTAGGTCGGCGGACCCAAGCAGCTTTTGAACCAGGCATCTTCTCTCAGTTCAGAACGCTGTGCGCTCGGCCACTGGTCGGGCCTGTTCATTGGGAAATAATTTACTTCAGAATTTTGTTTTTCGTTAGCAGTCAGAGAAATTGCATTACGAGTGGGCATCCATGTAAACTCGAATGGATAACACCGTAAAATGCAATGGAAAACATCGCATAAAATGTCATTTACAACATTACCTCCTTGTTAGTACCTACTGCTTCTTAACTCGCATTTCTAAGCACGTTTTGCTACTTTAAGAAATGATTTGGCTTAACCTTCCAGCAGACGAACGTACGTGAGAGATAAACTAAGTAAGTAAGAAAAAAGTAGAAAAAAATGTTTTAAGCATTTGTAATTATTAACCCTAAGATAATTGCAGCAGAGTTTCCAACTGCCGGAATATACTTAATCACTTTTTTGAAATAGGAATGTTTATCTTAAGTTCTCGCAAAATTTCGAGTTCAGGCGTTTGACATTTTTGAAAATTACTTTAGAAAAATTACTGTTTACAAAAAGCGATTAGTTACATGCCGGAGCAGTTGGCAACTCTGATCACAGTAGGATTTCAACAGTATATACACTCTGGAAAATGCGCATTTTACGATTTCGTATTTAAGCAATACGCGCGATCTTTTATTTGGGTATTGTAGGCGCGCCCGCTGAAAGGTTGAAATACCCGTTATCTTGAGGTTTCATATTTCTTTCCTGTCTTAAATAAGTCATGTTTCTTTTTGTCCTTCTGAAGTTGATTTATTCCTCTTTTGTATTACTCACGATTTCTTGTGCTTTATTATACGTTAGCAGAATTGACAACTGCTTCAATTTTTTTTTTTTTTTTTTTTTTTTTCTTGTTGTTGTTTTCTGTAGGAACGAAAATCATAGTACCGAGAATTTAGACCAAAAATTTCTATTTTAAAAAGTGGTTAATTATATTCTGGAGCAGTCGTCAGCTCTCCTTTAGCAAGTTCTTATCGTATATTCTAAACGACGGGATTTTTCCAAGAGGGGTTAAAATAAGTTTAGTTCCTTAGGGAGTAGCAGGTTTTTAAATAATAGGTAGAAGGAAAAACTCTAACTAAATTGAAGATGTAGAAATATCTAAAAATGGAACAACATTTCTGTTTTTTTTCCTTCCTTTCGTGATCACTGCGTTCGATAGATCAATTCGAATGGAGATGCCGAAATGAGAATGCCTGAAGCAAAGTTTATTTCATTGAAGATAGAACTTTGTTTTTATCACATTATGTTTCACTTACCTTACAGGTACGTAAAACACGTATTTTTACTGATGTATGACTTATGTTCATTTTCTTACTAATATCGAGTATATTTCTTACTAATTACAAATATCGATAGTTTTCAGCATGAGATTCTTGGAACCTCACTCATTTTATTAAACGCGGTTATTAAAAATAATCATCGGATAGTATATAATTACTTGAGAAACGCAGAAATATTTTAAGATTCGAGATTCCATACTTTTCAGGATTTTTTATTCGCTATTTTTTAAAATTTTTGAATCGCTCTTTTTCAGTATGGTGAAATGAGTGGTTGTTTAGTTATTAGCTTAATGTTTCTCGAAAAATGTACTGCATAATTCTCCTAGAGACTAAAATTTTAAATTACATAACTAATTAAAGTGTAAAATCTTGTGTTATTTTAAATCGAAACAATCGTGACTTTTTTTTATACTCTGCCAAAAAAAAATATTTAAAATAAATAAATAAAATAAAATAAATAAGAAAATAAATAAAAATAGTTTGAAATATAAAATTGAGTTTTTCGCTCTAACGAAAAAAATCTTCTAACCAGTAAAATTTTAGTGATGCATTAAATTATAACTTCTTATTAGTTCGGTGCAGTGGTCTTTCATTCAGCGCTTTCTCTGTGGGGATCACGAAATCGCGTCATCTTCGAGTGCCGCGAATGATTATCCATACGTATCCCGTAATTGCGTTAGTGGCAAAGCGAACGCTAATTTTTCTTACTGCGATCGTAATGTGAATGTGATGCTTTGTTCACAGATAGTTAAGAAAATTTACAGTGACGCTAAATTGGTTAACGAAAAAAAAACTCGTGAAAGACCTGCTGCGACGCTGACATTTTGCTCACACTCTTTTGCCCTCTAATGGCTCTGTAACGTAGGGTTAGTACCCATCTCAGTACGACATAGGACAACACCTCCTAAATATAGAAGGCCTGAGAACAGAAGATTTTACGTTATCAGAAAGTCTTCGATGATGATGTCATCACAGTTCTACTTTCACAAAGTAAAACTATTTAAAATTTCTTGTGAACGATACAAATTTTAGAAATTATCTTAAGTTGAAGGTAATAATTAAAATACCTTTCTGATAAAAAATAATTTATTATGATATATTTCTATATCATATTACTAGCTGAAGTACCCGTCGTTGACGGGTTAGTACTGAATGCAAATTTCCAAAAAGCAAGAACTTTCGCCAGCATTGTAGGAGTACAGAGAATGGATGTAGTATGTTGCCAAAGTAAAAAAAAAAAAATATGTATTGTTAAAATATTACAGGTTAGAGAGTAACTAAGTAATATCATTTCATTTGATTTATTCGGAATTATGTGATGCGCGAACGAATATTTACGCATATTGAAATAATTTTTGCAAAATCTCAAAATCTAATCAACATTTTTGAAAAATTGGAAGCCTAGAATTTAAGTTGAGTGACAACCTATCACATGTCACCCAATTTCGTTTCCTTCCCTGCAGTCTTTATTTCGTGATGCTGGAACAAAAACTTCAGCAAGTTAAAACGATTTTCACAAAATCTCAAAATGTAATCAAAATATATTTAAAATTCAACACCTATAAATTAAGATTAGTAAGTACCTATCATATCACCAAATTTCGTATTAGTCATTATTACGCGATGCTTGAAGAAATTGAGCCGCATTTTGGGAGAATTTTCACAAAATCTCAAAATCTAATCAAGATTTTTAAAAACTTTGACGACAATGTTTTAAGTTGAGTGACCACCTATCATGATACCAAATTTCATTTCATTCACTTTAGTCATTTTTACGTGATGCTCGAACACAATTTTAATTACTTTGGAATGATTTTCGCAAAATCTGAAAATCTAATCAAGATTTTTTTTAAATACGCTGCCTAATGTTTAATTTGAGTGAGTACCAATGATGATACCAGATTTCATTTCAATCGCTTCAGTAGTTTTTACATGATGCTCTAACACAAATTAACGCAGTTTGAAACGATTTTCGCAAAATCTGAAAATCTAATCAAGATTTTTTAAAAATTCGACGCCTATGTTTTAAGTTGAGTGGCCACCTATCATGACACCCAATTTCGTATCATTCGCTTCAGTCATTTTTACGTGATGCTTAAAAAAAAACGCGTCACGGACAGAATGACAGAACGACAGAACGACAGACAGACAAACTTTTTTTTGAGGGTCGCATCGGATTCCTGGGTGCTTGAAACCGATAGAAATCGCAAAATTTTTGAATTCCAAGAAATGTACAGACAAAAGTCTAATTTATTTATAAAGATATAATTAGTGATACTTAAAATTTTCTATTTGTCGTAGAACTAAATTTTCATCTTAAACCATTAAAATGTTTCATGCGGAAGTAAATTCACCACAAACTTTAAATACATTTACTTCGTGAAAATAAATGTGTGATGATGTCATTTTCAGTTATCGGTGAAGACAAATTTAGGCGTAAAACGAAAATTTGAAAGCGAAATTCAAATTCTGGTAGTCTGGGTTCTTTTTCATCATTTTATCAAAGTTTTAATTGGTTAAATATATGTTTTCGAAAATAATTCAAATTACATGTATTTAAAATTTGAAGCAGAAGTCACGTTTTATAGATAAACTTCAGCATATTTAATCAATAATCAGTAATAAAGCGATATAAACTTAAGAAATAATAAATTTTATGAAATGGTATTTTTATAAGGTGGCGTTATCAGCTCCGAAACAGTGAAAAATTGGAAATCAAATATTCCCTTAAATATTCAATCAGCAATACTGTAAACACCGTCTTAGTTGCAATATGCAAAATTTACTGAAAGTTACAATATCTCCCAAATAAGCTCCCAAATATGGGTTGTCTAGTTCAGATGAAATTAAGCCAATCGTTTTCCATATTCATTGAATCTCATGTTTTTTGGAAAATCACCCTCCGGCCATTCTCTGCTACTTGAGAATAGTTGTTCGTTTATGACCAAAATTATGGGCATTAAATGTTTGTTTATGGCCTTATATTTATTTGCATTAAGCACATTTGTTGTGCATTTAAATAATAAGTTTTAAATTAATGCATATACATATGGTCAAAAGTTAATTTTAAGCTGAGCAGGCGAAGCTATAGAAAATACTGTTTTTCAAAGAAAATAAAATTCAATGTATATTTTGAAACATTTGGCTCAATTGTTCCTAAACTAGACAACCGATATGGTCCATTGTTAGTTTAATTTAAAACTATTGAAATGGACCAGTATTTAGTAAACTTTGTCTATTATAGTTGATACGGCGTTTGAAAAATCGCGATCTAAACATTTCTGCGAACTTCTGATTTTACATTCTTCCACTATTTCAATGCTTTTAACTGATTATTTAATTTAGAAACTGTCATTCATTTGAGTCATTTTTATATGGGTTTTTTTTTGTATCTTTCTTAGTAAGTCCCTTTATGTGTAATTGTATAGTAAATTCACAAATCAACGATATTGAGGGATTCGGAGAATTTGCATTTTAAAAGCAATAAATTAAAACGGTTAGTGGTCGTTTAGAGTTCCCATAATAATTTATGTTACCCATGAGCTCAGCTGCGACTCGTCTTAATTTGACGGTATTGGGAGGTAATGCTGTCTAAAGACTAATCCTGTCTAAAGACCACAGCAGATGTCTTAATGCTGCCTGACACCCCGTAAAGCTGTCCAAAAACTTTACATGATTAAAAGCATGAATGCTTTATTCAACAGAATGTCAAATCAGTAGTTGCAAATCTTTCTGGAATATAACTAACCAAATTTTCAAAGAGTTTATTTTTTAAAACTTTTTTCAAAACATTGGATGTTTGTCAAGGTGAAACATGCTAATTGCAAATAACGTGGATTTTGCTTATTTTTGAAACCAGTTAATAAAAGTATCCGCAAGGTTTGCTGCGTACCTGACGCGCAAGATGGGATGGGGTGCCGAAATTTTGGTCACTCATGTATGCCATCGAAGAGCCGTGTGACTGTATTAGTCTGAGATAACCACTGTCAGGATGGCCCTTAACCCTTTAACGCGCAGTGTTCCCGCTCTGGAAACACCAAACTCTGACTTTTTGACTGTTGCCAGTCACGAAGAATGGATTTGATATCTATAAAAATAGTTGCGGGTGACATAGCTCCACGAGAATCGTTTACGTTTTAGCACGTCATTTCCCGTAAAAAATTGTCACGATTATTTTTAACAGCACTGACATCTGCTGAAAAAATGGAAGAATGCGAGAACAGCTGGTTAGATTGCCCAATGCTGAAAAAAGGGCAGCCGTTGCCATCACGCGACTTAACTACCAGCAAGATGGCGGACGATTGAAACGTTCATCGCGTGCCACAGATCTAGAGACCTTTTTTGACGACAGCTGGCTGTGGTGACAGCTGAGAAAAAGCGTGATAACATCTACGTCGTTTAGACGACCCGCTTGAAATTTTTCATAATTATGTATAAAAATATTTTTAAAAAATAATCTGTGCTAATTTAAAAATCTGAAAATCCACCGGCTGTCTAGTTTTAAGCAACATTTTGCTATTTTCAGCCCCATTTTATTTCCGAGTAAAAAACATTTTAGAGTAAAATTTCCATTTTAGAGTAAAAAACATGAATCATTTGTGTGACAAAATGAGCTGTTGCAATGGATATGACATCCTATTTATCACGATCACCAGGCTTTGAAGGATAGTGTGATTCTAATTCGCTTCAAATAGTTTTTTCAGATTACAGAGTTTAATTTTTTTTTCACGAATAAATCGTCTGCATGAATATAAGAAAGTCTGTGTACACTAAACGACATCTTTCGAATGCCAAAAGTTTCCGCGCGCTTCCAGAAAAGCATGAAATTCGATTTGTATATATAATGAAAAACTGAATATGAATTTATTTATTTTAGGTGGTTGAAGATTAACTATATTGAGGATAGACCTTTTCGTCATTTTTTTTTAAAACGCCCGTTGTAATTGCCTCCACATCGGGCTTTTTCTTCCAGTGTAGGAGGATTTTGCAACGCTAACTTTTTCTGAGCAATCTAGATTTGCACTATATGCCCAAATTTTTAATTTAAAATAAAATTGCTTAACAATCACAGTGGGAAAACTTCCGATTTAATCGGAAGTGTTGGCAAATTTGCCGCAACCTGTCTTTCTCGCCAGCCAAGGACGTACCCAGGGGGTGGTCCAGGGGGTCCGGACCCCCCCCCCGAAATTTTAGTTTTTGTTAACAAAATAAGAATTATGACGTCTTTTTGTGAAAAATTCTGCCTTTTTCACCGTTTAGACCCCCTTCGAAAAAATTTTCTGGGTACGTCCTTAGCCACGGGTTTTTGGCGATGCGAATCACTAAGACATGTGATTTCGCAATCATTGAGTGTTAGTAACATCTTTAAAAAACGAAGAATGAAAGTGAATTGTTTTATGTTAAATGAAGTTTACTGCTAAATTATCAAGTTTTTTAAGGGCAGTTTATACAAAGATAATCTTTATTTGACAATATATATTTAATGGAGACAAAAATGAGAGCATCGCTGCCTGAAATCTTATTATGTTTAACAGAAATATTAGGAAGTCGTAATATCTAATTTCATGCGACTTCGTGAATGTACCATCCGCAGATAATAACTTTGTACAATTAACTAATCTTTTTTTCAGTTAGAATATTTTCACTTTGGTATAAAGGATATTTTCCAGTGATAGAACATGCTTTAAAAAAAATAGCTCGTAAGACAACGCCGGGCAACGGAATTTTACAAATATTAATTAAAGCGTAAATATTAACGTTCAAGAGTGCGCGTGCATCTGACAGATACAACTGCTTAACTATTTTTTTAGCTTCTTTATTTTACGTAGATAGCGCAACCAGGCTGCATCTATCTTCCGCTTTTATAAGCATGCCACAGCTTGTAATATTACTTAGTTTTTTCAGTCGGTCAAGCGATATTGTTTTAAGTATTTTATCAGTGAGATACACCGTGCCCATCTATGTAAGTATTGAACTTTGTATTGAAATATAAAATTATCATGTTGTAACTAGTATTAACATACCTTTTTAACAACGTATTTGAAGTGTTGAACATCATATTTGTAAAAATTATGTGACGCGCGCCTACTTATGCAACATGTGAATTCCTTCTTTCCCCATGAAGTCCTAAAAGTTTTCTCTTCTTTAGGAGTTAAAATGGCAAATAAGCGTTTTGATTTAACCAAAAAAGAGGATTTGGATGAAGTCATGAGTATGTTTCTTCGTGGTGACAGCGAAATTGAGTCCGATGACGAAACAGATACTGACATTTTTGATAATGTATCAGGGAGAAGTGAAGACTCTGAATCAGGGCAGAGTCATGTTGATTCCGAGGATGATATAAACGATAATGCTGATTGTTTCGTTGCAAAGAAAAAAGTAAAAGGGAAAGTAGAGTCTTCTTGGGAATGGAGAAAAGCGCCTTTGACACAAAAAAGGGGTAAACAAAACATTTTAATTTATCTCCCGGGCACAAGAGGCTCCGCCAAAAACGGAGAAAATATTTTTGACTTTTGGAATTGTTTAATTGATGACTCCATGTTGATCAATATAGTAGCCTATACAAATGAGTATATTGCAACATTCCAAGACAGGTTTCCTCGTGAAAGAGATTCCCGATTCACCGATGTTATCGAAATCAAGGCATTCTTTGGCTTCCTATATTTAGCTGGTGTATACGGAGCTTGTCGTCTAAATTTAGAAGAACTATGGGACACCCAGGGTAATAGAATTGAAAAATTTCGTCTTGTAATGGGCTTAAAGAAATTTATGTCTTTAAAAAGGTATTTAGGCTTTGATAGTAAATTTTCACGAGCAGAGAGGAAGGAAAAGGACAAACTGGCAGCGGTTAGAGAAGTCTTTGGACAATCTGTAGAAAATTGAAAAAAATCATATTGTTTGGGAGAAAACTGCACCATTGATGAAATGCTAGTAGGCTTTCGAGGTAAATGCCCTTTCAGGCAGTACATACCATCTAAACCTAATAAATATGGTATTAAGATTTTTCCTTTAACTGATGCCCAAATGTTGTACACTTACAACACGGAATTTTATGCAGGATGTCAGCCAGATGGTCCTTACACAGCAAGTAATAAGCCAAAAGATGTGGTAAAAAGGTTGATATCGCCAATCAAAGGCCGTGGACGTAACATAAAATTGGATAATTGGTTTACCAGTTTTGAACTGCTGACTGATTTACAGAAAGATAGATTGTCGCTTGTTGGGACAGTTAGAAAAAATAAAGCATTTGTTCCTGCAGAGCTTAAAACAGCTAAACAGCGTGAAGATTTCGTCGAGAAGGAACACTTGTAAGTTACGTTCCTAAGAAAGGAAAAAATGTAATTGTTTTATCAAGCATGCACTTCGATAAAGCTATCGATGAGCAACTGGTGATAAACAAAAACCAGATCCGATCACCTTTCATAATCAATCGAAAGGTGGTGGTGTTGATGCAGTCGATAAAATGTGTGAAACATACACTGTGGCAAGGAAAACTCAACGTTGGCCGTTGACTGTATTTTTCTCAATATTGAATATCGCTGGCATAAATGCTCAAATAATTTGTATGCGTAACGGTCATTCCATTAGTAGTAGGCGAAATTTCCTCCACCAATTATCCAATGCTTTGACATATGAACATATTAAACGGCGATCAGAGTCAGGATATGGTTTTCTGCAATCTATACAAGAAGGACTGAAAAGTGTTAGTGACAGACAAAACAGGGGAGCCCAGAACGATGGAGAAAAAGACAATGGAATCAGTAATAGTACTAGAAAAAGGTGTGTCACATGTGCAGTAGATAAGCATACCAGACTGTCAAAGTATAATTGCTTAAAGTGCAAAAACTATTTGTGTTTGCAGCATGCTTCATTTATCTGTCTATCATGCAGGAAAAAAATTAGACAACTTAAAATAATAACGGAATGTCTTAGAATGTGACAGAATGGAACTTACAGCAGCTATAGTATTTTTTAATTAATTATTAATCGTAAAATCTGTAATTTTGTCGAAAATGTACTCTGCTTTTTACGTACATGTTGTATTGTAATAAACAGGTGAAAAAGTCATAAAATCTGGCTCTCTATATAACATGTATCTGTGCGATACAGCGCGCCCATCCACGTTATTTTTTAGGCGCACCTTCTTAAAGATTAATTTCTAAGGCGATACAATTCTGTTATTTGAATGCAACAAATAAATATTTAAATAAAAAGAAATAAACTGCCATTTCTCCTTTCAAAATACATAATTCAATAAATTAAATAAAGATATATAATTGAAATCAAAACGTATTTCTCTAACGGAAAAATAATTTTTCTAACCAATAAAATTGTATGATGCATTAAATATTGGATTTTAGTAAGCGCTGGTTAACTGTGGTGAGCCCGCCATGCTTAGGGCTTCTATTTAAACACAAGATCAAAGAACTCATTGATCCTACCACGTACTGTAGATAAGCACCTAGAGTGCAGGCACTCCATTGTATATTCCTCAGTCAGTCAGTCAGTTAACTGTGGTGCTCGTGCTGTTAAAGCAATTGTCCAGAAAGGGGTTGTTTCAGTAAGGAACTCCGAAGATTATGGAGATGATTTCGAATGTACTCATAGGTTAAAATTCGCCCTTAACCAAAGCTTCCTAGACAGAAAGAGCCGCGCAACTTCCATGTCACCAAGCTTAGAAGTCCTTCGCAAAATAAGACTAATAAAAATTTCTGGTGAATTTACCCATAAATAGCAATATTTTAATAATTTAAGATAAAATATATAATTTCACGACAAATGACAGTTTTTAACCAGGACTAATTACATAATATGATGAGGAAATAGATCATATTGAATAATTTTATATGAGAAATGAATTTTAATTATAAATTTTAATTTAAGATATTTTCTAATATTTGTAGCATTCACTGGAAATTTTAAATAGTTTTACTTTGTGAAATCAAAACGTTACAGTTTTGATTTCATATTGACGCTACTTTCGTAGGTCTAGTGGTGACGTCAGAGCGTGGTGACGTAGAAGTTGTAAGGCGTTCTATATCTAGGCAGCGTTGCCTCAATGTGGCTTATGTGGAGTACAAGTTTAGTTATGCCATGATCAGCGTGAGGTAGTAAAATTAAAAGTTATGCTGGAAGGAATGTAGGAAAATCTCTAATTTTATTGCAGATCTAAAAATCCCATGATGGCTCAAAATATAATTTCTCTTTCTTTTTTCCGCAGTATATTAGACAGTTACATGTTTATGCAGTTTTAGACTTACCAGAGAGGAAACTAGGAGCAAAATGCATTTTATTCTACTCATGAGTTTCATTTTGAATAGTATTTTACTACCAGACAGACACATATTCACGTTATAAGATGCATGAAAGAGGATACTTCACTGAAATTTCTCACCAGATATAAATAATTTTACTTAAACAATTTCGCATTAACGGTAGTTCTTTCCGGAATTAATCACTCAGATAGGTATCACGCAATGACTGCTGAGTTACAAACTTTCAATTAATACAGTTAACCACCTTCCGAAGAAGAATAGGTTTCATCTTGCAACACTGAAAACTTACTCAGTTAAGCGAGTCCGCGTGCAGCTGCTTTTAAAATTTGACTGTTCATAAAAAGTAGTTACTCATGTTAACTCTGTGAAATACTGTAAATAATTGTAAATTTTTACGAATATTCTTTTTACTTATAATACATACTATTTGCGCAATTAAAACTTTTACTGTTCGAAAGTTTATTTAGGGTTTTCAGGATTTATTCATTACAAGTCATGTAAATGAAACTAATTTAAATGCACTGAAATCCCACTGAGATTGTTTGCTTTATTTTATGATCTTCATTCTGATATACTTTAAAAGTGAAATATATAATGCTTATAGCATAAGGTGCATATATATATATATATATATACATATAATATATAAAATTCTCCTGTCACAGTGTTAGTCACCTAACTCCTCCGAAACCACTCGACCAATTTTAATGAAATTTTCTATGTATATTCGTTAGGCCTGAGAATAGGTTTTTAACTATGTCTCATACCCCTAAGTCATAAGGGCGGTCCACCCCAATATGTTTAGCCCCAGAGTGCTATTCATTTCTATCAGGATTTCTGTGTAGACATTAGCGTGTCGAGTCACTTTTCAAATATGTTTGCCAGATAATGTGGAGAGGGGGGGGGGTTAATAAAATGTTAAAAGTCGCACAAGGTTTGCAATTTTTTATAATTGATCGCTAAATGTGGTGCCAAAACGTGACAATTTATTATAAATATATTTCGCGTATAGTTAGAAAACGCCTGGCGTATATTGTAAAAGAGTTTTATTAGGCGATTTTAATATAGATTTCTATTCCAAAGAAGTGCTTTATGGAACAAGAAAGGAAAACACGGTACACTCATGGATTATGATGCCTATTCCAAACAGCATTTAAAATGTCTTTGCGGTATAGTTGGAATATGCCTACAGGAAGAATATGCCTGGCGAAGATTGTAAAACTGTTTCAGTAGGCGATTTTAAGATAGATTTCGATTCCAAAGATGTGTTTTATGGTACAAGAAAGAGTTGATTCCTATTTTAACGCCCCCACTATCGCCAACCTAAAAAATCCTCGTACTTTGGCGAGCTTTGCAGTCATGGGTCTCTGGGAGTTATGCACAAGTTTCAACTGTACTTACGTATTATCCCGGCGGTCCGCCAAGACAAGCAATTTTTCACCAAGATAAATGCCGGGCACATGAAATTGTTGATGGTTTGGAATACGATTGGCAACGCATTTAAAATCTACGAAAAAGTAGTTTGGCGGAAGTGACCGCCGGGATAATACGTAAGTACCGTTTCAACGCAACCAAAAGAACTAGGTGATAACTAAAGTAAACAAACTAGCGATAAACGCGCCAGTTAAGGAATTTGAAGACATTTAATTATTAAAACTACATTAATTGGTAATGCAAAATAAATAAAAATGTAACGGCATGGTGTACTTACATGTTGTTCCAAATCGCCATTTTAATTCTAAATTACGATTTCCACATAAATGCAAAAAATCGTCATGGTAACTGCATATGTTTAATCATCGCCTCCTTGGCGAGAGTCGAGGCGTTAAAGTAGGAAACAATATATAAAACGGTAAAGTATAGTTGTGATATACTTGGCGAAGATTGTAAAATAGTTTTAGTAGGCGATTTTAAGATAGATTTCGATTCCAAAGATGGGTTTTACGAAACAAGAAAGAAAAATACAGCACAGTCATGAATAATGATAACACTTTCCAACTTAATGGAATAAGAACGAAAAATAGGGACGACGCATAAATTATGATACGATTTTAATATCTAGCACTGTAGTGCGTATTTAAAATCTGAAAGTGTTTCAGATTTTCATCCTTTTTTTTTGGAGAGGGGGCAAAATTTTTTATGGAATGACTATCAATAAGTCTCAAGGCCAAACTATGTCTGTTTGTGGATTAGATTTGAGCACACCATGTTTCTCACACGGACAGTTATACGTGGCATGCTCTCGAGTGGGCAAACCATACAGTGGGCATCCAGTTTGTTTGTGTTATCTAAAGATGGGATAGCAAAAAATATTGTATACTCTATTGCGTTAAGGGATTGATATTATTTTTTAGTAAAATTATTGTAATTAGCGATATATATAAATTTAAAGAATAAATTACAATGAATTAAAAATATAAATGTTTGGTATTGTGTTATTTTTACATTCCAGCATCGTTCACAGCGCCCAATGGCTTTTCCACTCATATACCACATCCTCAGAAACTTACAATAAGTTAGTCATTTCTTTCTACTAAAATAATCCTAGGAATAATTTATATGGCAAAACAACGTTTGCCGGGTCAGCTAGTATATATATATATATATATATACAGTGGTGGCCAAAATTGTGGACACTTTTGGAAACAATTTATTCTTTTCTAAGTTCGTATACGTATAAAAAATGTTACGTTTCACAAAATGCAAACTCTTTTACATCATTTAAAAGGTAATTTAATACTGATTTCAATACAAAAAGCAAAATTAAAATATTTCTAATATTAAAAATGTTAAACGGCAATAATTATCGAGATGCATTAGTTATTGAAAATCCCCTTCATCCCTCTATTTGTGTATCAGATTAAAGTAATTATAACTTCTATTCTATTGGACACATTGAAATTTAGTTTTGTGCATTGAAATCAGAATTAATTTTTTTTAAATGATATATGAGTTTGCATTTTGTGAAACGTAGCACTTTCTATAAGCATGCAAAGTTAGAAAACCTAAACAGTTCCAAAATTTCCCCCAATTTTGGCCACCACTGTATAGCTGCCAACTACTGCGGAATATAATCAACCACTTTTTTCAGACAATAATTTTCGGCTTACAATACAGCAAAAAAAAAAATTGTATCACGTGTGTGAGCTGTTTACTATTTTGCAAAAGTTCTAATGAAACTATACTGTTTACAGAAGGCGGTTAGTTATATACCGTAGTAGTTGTCATCTATGATATATATGTACACAAACTTATTTATTTACTTATTTGTTTCTATATGTACGTATATGAAAAAAAATTCAATAAGAGAATCCTTATTCCTTATATGGAATAATCTGAAAATTTATGTTAATCAGAATTCTTAGTCAAAATAAAGACCGAGTAACCTTTCCGACGTACAATCACGGAATAATAATATCCATTTTTTCGAACCAATACCTCCTAGATACAGAGTGCTCGAAAACAGAAGCTTTTGAAACATCAATAAGTCTCCCGGAGTAACATTATAACAGTTTTACGTTCACAAATAAAAATTATTAAAATTTCTGGTGAATGCTACAAATTTAAGACAAAATCTTAAGTTAAAGGTAAGAACTGAAATACACTGTTGCAAAATAATTCACAATGATATATACTTCTGCATCATATCATATAAATAGTGATGGTTAAAAGTTGGCTTTTGTTGTAAAATTAAATTTTGTATAATAAATCATTAAAATCTATTATGCGTGAGTATGTCCACCACAAATTTTAAATAGTTTTTTCTTGTGACAACAAAAGTGCCATTTCAACCTTCAGGTATATTACAACATCTACTTACAAGATGAAAGCCGCCTTTGAAAGACTGAGGCCCCTCTTCTATAACACTTAAATTGGCCATACCAACAAGACTTCCCTTTAAAAAACGTTTGTACGACCCACTACCACTTACGCTGCCCCTGTCTGGGCATGCTCCTCTAAGTTCAACATTGACAAACTCGAATCCAAGTAGTGCGCCATCCGACAGAAAATCCGCAACGGCCACCACTTCCTGTCAAACACAAACATTCGAAACGACCTAAAGCACTGCCTCCTAAACACAGAAAGCCTGAGCGCTGAAGCTTCGACGCCATCATTCACTGCCTCCTAGAGTAGAAAGCCTAACCACTGATACGTCACCAGCCCTCTACGCCATCAATTGGCCTTCTAAAGGTGACGTCATCACAGATTAAATTTCATAAAGTAAAGCTATTCGAAATTTCTTGTGAATTTACTCTCTCATAATAACATTTTAATGAATTGACATAGAAAAATTAATATTACAAAAAAGAGCAGTTTTTAACTGTAATTAATTATATAATGTAAGAAGGGAGTTAATCACAATGAATTGTTTTGTGTCACGAACGTATTTTAATTTTTATCTTTCACCTAAGATGCTTTTTAATATTTGTAGCATTCATCAGAAATCTGAAATAGTTTTACTTTATGAGAATGAAAATGTGGTGTCGTCATTACTCGAAGGCCTAATGATGACGTCAAAGCTTCAGCGCTCAGGCTTTCTGTGTCTAGGTGGCGGTGGTAACATTCGCTCCAGTGCATAATTACAGTTAAAAACTGCTCTTTTTTGTAATATTAATTTTTCTATGTCAATTCATTAAAATGTTATTATGAGAGAGTAAATTCACCAGAAATTTCGAATAGTTTTACTTTATCAAATTTAATCTGTGATGACATCACCTTTAGAAGGCTAACTGATGACGTAGAGGCTTGGTGACGTAGCAGTGGTTAGGCTTTCTGTATCTAGGAGGCAAAGATATCAACAACGCGAAAGCGCCTCTTTGTTATCACGTAGAACTTTTAGAACAACTTACACAAACTGCCAAACGAGATCTTGGCAGAAATCCCGGACTATGATCACACCGACCCTACTCACAAGAAACGACCCAGGACTGCCTTGGCTAACTAACTTTGTCAGACAGTCGAGCAACCCTTCCGTTGAAGTCCGCTTGTCGGGGGGAGGAAGGGTTGACACCCGTATCTGCCAATCCCCACCTTTCATCTTAGCATGCATTCTTTTACCTTCACTTAACTGACTTGACTGATCTTTTTGCCCAAACTTACGGGTCTTCTACTACACGATACCAAATGACAACGCTGATATTACACACTGGAGGTAAATGCTTCGCGCAGGTGCTCCCGTAATTTCCCTCTATCAGTCAGTTAGTCAACATTCTGGTGTACCTACTCATAACGTAAAAGTTTCTGCACTTAAGCATTCTGTGTGTAGGAAATATTGTTTGTACTCTGCTTTTGAAAAGTGGGATGTGCAGAGGGGTTATAATTAATCTTCCCCTATACAAAACATTCTGCAGATGTAACCGTTGAGTAGATTACTACGAAATTTTACAAATGGACTGTACCAACACCTCCTAGATATACAATGTCTGAGAACAGAAACTTTTACGTCATTACTTAGGCCACTAAAATGACGTTATCGCACATTTATTTTCGCAAAGTAGAATTATTCAAAGTTTGTGGTGAATTTACTCCCGCATAAAACATTTTAGAGTTTTATGTAGAAAATGTAATTTTACGACAATTAGGAAATTTTAACTATCACTTATTATATAATATGATATAGAAATAGATCTTAATAAATACTTTTTTATCAGAAAGGTATTTTAATTGTATCCTTAGATATTTTCTAAAATTTGTATCATTCACCAGAAATTTTAAATAGTTTTACTTTGTGAAAGAAAACTGCGACGACGTCTTCTTAGAGGGCAAGGACAGAAACGAAGATGGAAGCATCGCTGCCAACTCTTTCCACCACTATTTTTTACTTAGGCATTTACACTTAAAATAAGTCCAAAATTTTATTGCAAAATAAAACTGTTTGAAGATAGTGGTGAAAAATCTTCCGGAAAAACCGGAAGAGTTGGCAGCTATGGTGGAAGCAGAGCTACCAAGTCTCCGGCTTTTTTCGGGAGATTTCCCACCACTAATTTTTACTTTCAAATTTATCCTTAAAATAAGTCCACATACTGAGTCCAAAATAAAACTGTTTAAAAATTGTGGTGGGAAATCTCCCGGAGAAAGCCGGACACTTGGCAGCTCTGTGGAAGGATATGACGTAAAAGTTTGTGTTCTCCGGCCTTCTATATCTAAGAGGTGTTGACTGTACACCAGATGCGACTAAGGGAATTTTTTAGAACTTTGAGTTAAAAAAATGCACACTAGATGGCACTTTGGATGGTGAAATTGGCTCAAATATTACCGAAGTTAGTGAATAAATGCCCCAAAACTATTGAATGAATGTTAAAATCATAGGTGCCAAATATTGCGGAATATAATTAACCAATTTTTGTGAACGGTAAGTTTCTGTTCAAAATATAGCAAAATTTCTGAATACACGTGCCGTTTAGTGATCAGGAAAAATATTCAATGAGTTTGCGGTTTAGAAAAAGTCCTTAAACTGAAGGGTCAACGGGAAGAACGATGAGAGTCCACTTTTCGTCAATGTTCAGGTTTCTACTGAATTCTGTTGTTCATTAGTGGTACTATTTATATCCGAACCCATAAGAAGAGCTGCCAAGTTTCCGGCTTTTCCCGGGAGATTTCCAACCACAATTTTTAGACAGTTTTATTTCACATTAACTTTTTGGACTTATTTTAAGCATAAATTTGCAAGTAAAAATTAGTGGTGGGAAATCTCCCGAAAAAAGCCGGAGACTTGGAAGCTCTGCATAAGGGGAAAGAACCATGAGAATACACTGAAAAAATAGCCCAAAGATACAGTTTACATGGGGAAGAATGATAAAGTACCGTGCACCTTTCGATTTTTGGAAAATCAGATGTATTCAACTCTCATCGTTCTTAACGTGGACCCTTCATATATTCCTTAATTCTTAGCACCTATGGTTAAAATTGTTTGAAACACCATCGACATTTGTTTTTGTGAACATGTATATCGGATTTGTGTGCTTGACTCGAATACCGCTTATAAATCCGCGTCAGCAACACAACACAAGGGGAGTGCCCTCCGTGGGGTCTTTCTACAGGGTCCTAACCCGTATTTACGCTAAGTTTCATAAAAAACCACAGGAAACTACGAACGGTAAGGTCGATGGACGCGCGATGGGGCCCGAACCCGGGACCTTCACACTTCGCCCGTCTACATTTCCAGTGATATAACCACTTGCCATGGTGAGGCCTTAAAATTTGTATATTTCGAATTAGCCATTTCCATCATTAAATTTGCCGTTTTTGAAGCAAAACGCTACCTAGTGGATATTTTTGAACTATTTCTTTTTTCGAAGTTCTGTGACAGCATATCATGCATAGCCAATATACCAATTTTGCTTACAATACGTTCGCCTGTTTTAGCTATAGAGTTCTGGTCATAGGAAAAGTTTAATTATAACCACCCTATATTTGTTCTGGGCAACGTTTTTGCTTTACTTTCTTTTGATGTATATGGTGCAATTTTATGGTTAATATTAGTCTGACAATTTTATGAAATATACTGTAGAAAACAGGGTGACTGTAAATCACAAAGAATGTAAGCTCATTAACTTTTTCTGAACATCAGTGGGGGCTGGCCATTAGGGGCCTGGCCCAACGCACTTATCGACATCTCAATCAAAGCTTCTTCCTATTATGTAACACAGTTCTTTCAATAATTTACCTGTATTGAAAACATGCACGCATTTTACTCTATTCTAATACTATCCATCAAAAAAAACCCTTTAATAAGCGATAGTTACGAGTTTTCCCTATCTAAACAATGTACGGGCCAAGGGCTTGTTTGTCCTGAACTTGGCGTCTTTTCTCCGTTTACCTAGTTGACATACTTTACGTTCAGCCCAAAAACCATATTGACGCGGCATTAACTTGGCTTCCAAATGGCTTGTTTGGAGCTGTCTTCGGGACCTCGCATGGTGACATAACACGACTATACGGAAAAATTTCGCCAATCAGTAGGTATTGGCAAAATTTTCGGTTCAGAAGGAAATCATTTTTTATTTGCGTGATAGTATGTTTGCAGTGCAGTCAGATATTTTTCTGTTTTGTTTTCTTGACTTACGAAATGCGATGTGTAAATGTATTTCATGTGTTAATATTAATTTTAAAATAAATAATTCATTTAAAAAGGATGAACAAGCTGTTAAAAAGGACACATATGCTAAATAAAAATTAAACGTGGCTTTTTGATTAGCAATAGAGTAAACATTTCAATATTAACATAATTAAGTACAAAATAGCAAAAGTTTTGTATAGTAATTCTGATAATCATTTGCCAATTAAAAATTTTTATGTACTTCTGTGTGCACGGGGGGGAATGGTAAGGTTGTTCTATATTTATACACATTTTCCTGATTTTAATTGGCACATTTTTTTTCTGGGCCCCACTACTCAAACTGGTCACGAGCCGCCACTTCTGAACGTCACACTTAAAAGTGACTTTAAATGTATGAAAATGTTTCAGTTAGATAATTTGATTAACTGTCTTAAGATATTTTTTGTCTCACAAAATGAATATGATCATAAATTTTAGTTGATATTTATTTCCTGAGAAAACTTCCCTGTAGGTAATATATACTCTCCTGAGAGAAAAAGTGGAATATCTTAATGCAATGCTAAAGTACGAGTGTTAATGACGTAGAAACAACACTCAGAAAAATGATTTTTAAATAGCTGAAGTATTTTTTGCACGTTGTATTTTTCCCAACCAATAAAATGTTAAACTTAAAATTAGTTTAAAATTTAGGATATTGCAAAAAGTCTGCCAGTATGTCTATGGAGTATGCGATGTCAAGAATTGCGTTTCTTTAAAGGACGCGGAAAATCCTTCTAAGACTAGACACAGTTCATACGGGTGCAGGATATGATGAAATTTCCGAGCTTTTGAAATGTCTTGAAAAGACCTGATAATTTAAAAGGAGTCTTGTTTTTTTATGAAACACGGAAGAAAGGTTAGTATCTGAAATAGTAGAGTGTTTCAGCCGTTCAGGACAATTTTTCAAAATTCGGAATTTTAGCAAATTACGAACCCGCAAAAGTTCCGTCATATTCCACTTAAACGATATGAAACAATTTGATTATAATAGTGGTTGCGGGATGAAACTGGTTTATGTCCGGAAATACCATAGCTCTCTCATAATTTTAAAAACGGTTTGGTGCGAAGTTGGTCGGGGTTGCTTAGTCCTCGAGTTGGAAGGTTTTTGTGACGGGATCGCTCATTTTTATTGATATGACTATTCCATACTCTAGATAAAATTTGCAAATTTTTGACTCTGAAGTGTTCCAATGTCTAGTTCTAATGGTTAAAAAACTCTTTCGTTTGAAATATACAAGAACAAAAAAAAAAGAAGAATCAACATGAGAAACGAAACGTCAGTGTAGCACTAGATTTACAATCTTTAGTTTGCTCTTTATAAGACCAGCTTACTGTTTAAAATTTGATGAAGATTGCAAGCTATGTCAAAAGATCATAATTTAAATAATTTAACTTCATGCAAAACGAAAAAAAAACTTATTGCCACTTAGTTACATGTCTGTTTGTTATGTTACGAAAAAAAATCATTTTAGGAAGATGGACTTCTTTATTTTACGCTGCTTTTCCATGTGCAGGTTATGATATCCATGAACTTCCACGCTATCGATAAATCAAGTGACTGCATATTGTCTGAAAATATTGCAAAATGGTTGTTTTAAGCAACACAATACAGACAAAATCTGAGCGTAAACATAAAATAATACGTTTAAACTGCCTAACTGTAAGCGCATTTATTTTTACCATAAAATATTAAAAATACATTAATGCTAAATTTCAGGTTAGCAGAGAACGTCGGAGCAACTGCGCTACAGTGTTTTGTATCAAGTAAAGCATTCTTTTGGTGGCCGTGTAAAAAGGGATGTAGAGACGGAAGAGAAGCATAGATATTTCAAGTGAAAGTGCACCGTAGCATACTTACGCTCATAGCTGTTCGAAACATTGTACTAAGGCTAAAATAATACAGAGAATGGTTATAGTTAAACCCCACCTATAAACAGCATTCTGGAGTCGGTTAGCAGATTGCTACCAAATTTGGCTTATGGATGACACGAGATGCTCTCAAGAGAATATTTTAGAACGCTTAGGTAAAAAAAAATGTCCACTAGATGGCACTTTTCGTGGTGCAATCAGCTTAAATATCACCCAAATCAGTGAATGAATACCCAAAATATATTGAATAAATGTTAAAATTGTTTCAATATTTTGAATTAGCCATTCCCATCATTAAATTTGCCATTTTTATGCAAAACGCCACCGAGTGAACACGAAGTTTTAGCATAATATTTTGGGTACCTTGGTTTTTAGCATAATATTTGGTTTTTAGCAAAATAGCCTTTGGTTTTTAGCATAATATTTTGAGTACATATTGATTCCATCAATATGTACTCTTACTATAGTATGTGGAATTATATGCAAAAAGTGCTTGCATCCGCTCTTCTTTATTCAATGTTTTTGACTTATTTTTATTAATTTACTGAATATTTTTTCCAAATATATGCTATTATAATCACAAAAGAAAGTTTGATAAAAATATTGACAGCAAATTTCCAAGCCTTTCGCTAGTATATATTTATGAATTTTTATTTTACTCAAAAGAGTGCAAGAGCGTATATATATTTCATATTCACTTTTCGACAAACATCTACACATAAAATATTCAATTCGTTCCTTGTTTACATTTTCATAACGCAAGATAAAAAGGAAGCCTGAGCCAAATCCATTAGATGAAAGTGCATTTAGACTTTGCTTCCGATTTTGCACATTTATTTTTTTCTAGGTATTTTAAAGGGGAAAAGAAGTTCTCACCAGATTGTTTGAAATTATCTTAAAGCCTTTTGAAAAAGGAAAATGATATACAAATTTGATGTGATTTCGACGCTTTCTGCATATTTTACTATAATTTTCTTGCAAGGAAATTTGTAAAATTTGTTAAAAAAAGAGGAACAAATTTGATTTCATTTGAAATAAATAAATAAGCGAACAATATTTGTCATTCATAGGAATATTTTTGCCAATGTGCAGCATCGTTATAATTTCTGAACCCCTAAATAAACTATGTATTTTTTTCTAAAAAACATTGGTTAAATAACAGAAAAATTGAACTTTCGTATATGGAAACACTGTTTTAGTATTTTTTTATATTTTTTAAAAGTTATAGATTCTAATTAAATTATTTAAAATGTAAAATGGCACGGTGAGTCTTCATGTAATAAAATAAAAAAAATAACAATAATCCTATGAATAAACGCAAAATTTATATAAAATATTAGTTTTAAAGTTATACGGATGTTTCAAATGAGCACTGTTTGGAAGGATGTTAAATATGACCATAAGCCAGACAGCAGCTTTTTTATTTTTTTTTTTTTAGTTTATGGCTAGTGGATCGCAATCATTACCTTGTGATTTTTTACAAATAAATTGTTCTTGAGTCCTTCAGTCCTGTCATTAAAAAAAGTAATATTATAAGAAGTCACCACACAGTAGTCCGGAATATCATTTGTGTCGTGTTTATTAAAAATTATCAAGGTTACGGTTAATTTCCTCTGAAACAGTCGTAAATTTTACGATTCCTTCTGGGGTGACTTCTATACATAGCTTCTAAGTACTACGGAATATAACTAATCACTTTTTTTAAACAATAATTTTCGGCTTAAAATATAGAAAAATATTTTCTCTGTGAGCAAGAGTTCAAGAGTATAGAGAAAAAAATATGATGTCTAGAGAAAGTGGTTAGTTATATTCCGCTGTATTTTGCATATGTCAATATATTTCTCCTGTAGTAGTGTATTTTGCACGATTCGAGTTCTATCCAAACTATTTATATACTGATTTAATAATAAATTCCTACTTTTCCCTGCATGTCTGCGTACACAATCTTCATGTCCGTTTTTCTTTGAACCCTTAGTTGGAATACTGTTTTATATGTGAAGTATTTCATTCCCTCAGCTTTCAAACTAAATAAAATATAATTTGTTGCTATACTTTACCATTTTACATGATATAAATTACCGCACTTCTTACTTTAAAAATTAATTAAAAATATGCATGGACATATAGTACTTGAGTGGAACACTATCTATTTATGGTGAAAATACAAACTGATAGGAAGCAACGCGGAAATACTATTTAAATAACTAAAAAAATCCAATCATGCGTCTACTACGGACGCTTCTGAAATGTACTACTCTAATAGCAATATTTTCTTTTTATATGCTGAAATTATTTTTTTATCTTATACTGTCGTTTTTATGAATGTGGTTTATATATGTTCTATATATAACATGATTTATTAAAATCGTCCTGTGTATAAATTTGGAATTTTTTATGTAATGTTTTAGTTTGATGAAATGCATTATAAATATGTTGTGAAACTCTGTCAATTCAAAAGCAATGAAAGAATTATTGTTTTAGAAATTAATTCAGAATATTTTACATCAACAATTTTACGATAATTATACTTTGCACCCTATTTTTTCATTTCCCTCTAGAAAAGGTAATTTCATACCTAATGACCATATTAACCATTGAAATGCAGATGAATGGAAGACAAAAAAATGTATGTTTTTTGAAAAGCTTTTTATTTGCAGATTTAATATCTTTCGCTTATAAAAAGAGTATTTTAACTTGGGTAAAGCTCTAGTTGAGGTAAAACCTTTTTTTAAGTTTGTAACACTTTTAATATAATATTTAAAAAGTAATAATTAGATGATGTATTTTGTCGTCAAAGATAATTGAGCTATTTTATTAAAACTGAACAGCTATTAGTAAATATCAGGGAAACCAATTATATTAACTATAGAAATATGGTGATAGAAATTTTTAAAAATTTGCTTTTTGAAAATAAAATGACCGGATATTTTGCATTAAGAATTCTAATAGTAATGAACACTAAATTTTAATAAAAATAAACGCAAATAAAGTAAGATTAGAAATCTTTCTGATTTACAATGAAAATATAAAATGATTGGATAAATAAGGAAAGAACGACAAGAAATTCAAATACATTAAAATGAGTTTCAGGTGAAGTAAGAAATACCGTCCACATTTAAGAATGTTAGCGAGGTTTAATATTCATCAGAGTAATTTACCCAGATTTTGTTACGTAACATATAATGAAATCTTTTGTAAATCTAATGTAAAAACGTCAAATGATAGAAAAATCTTAAATGGTGTGGTATAACGTTTCAATAATTATGTATTACTTCATAGGAGATATTTTCTTTAATGTCACTTAAGTCTATAGGTTTGAAAGAATATTTTGAATGTATTAAGAGTTATTAAAAGATTTCATTTAATTTTTCAGAAATTCCATTATTAAATAAAATTAATTTTACTAAGATCTCTTATCAGGAACTATGAAGTAATTTAACAATCCATTTTAATAGACCTGCATTTATGAATATGTAAAATATTAATCATCCCTGCATCTGTATTTCTATATACTTATTTTCGAACTTAATCAGGGGGTAAGATCAACTATTCAAATTCCTTTAGCTTTTCTAAATATATTTGTATTCCAAAACCTCTTGTAATTTTCTGTACCATTTTATTAAAAGAGATGGCTCATTATACTTAGCACCAATTTTTGTATTTTTTGAAACTAAGTAGGTATATTCTAATGAGCTTAAATGGAAAAGTTTTTGATTTTTTCTTTTATGCCGCCAAACATTAAATTTGCATCTCATTGGGTTAGTTCTGTAATTAATTATTCAAGGCATTTCTCTCTTCGCCAAAGGCGATAATCTTAAGGATTTTGTCAGAATATTAATAGATTTCTTTTTCCCTTTTTAAGTCAGGGATTTATTTTATTCTTATATGGTTATTGCTTAAAAATGGAAAATAGAATTCGGAATTTCAAATCAAAAATGGAGCAAATGGTAAAGTCATCATTGGTAATCAAAATTTTTCCTTTTAAAGATTTCAAAATTAAGTTCTGTTGAAATAATCAAACGTATGACAGATTTGCTTTTTCCATCTAGAGTTTACAGCCCCTCCGGGAGAAATATTTAAAAGAAATTGTTTATGAAAAGTGGTTGATGATTTTCTGGTGCATGGTTAACAAAGTTGGCAATTCTTAATCTAGTTTAGAATGGACGTACATGGTAATGAATAAGGTTTTTACGGCTAACATTTTCATGTTATTTAAAATATTTAGAGCGTTTCAATTTGTTCAGATAATTTAAATTAAAATGATAATATATATGAACGATTAAAAGAAAGTTTGGAGACACTATTTATAGAAGTGCATATATAATTTGCTATTGTTCAATCATAATTTGTTAAAATTTACAATTTTTTTAAATAAAAATGATAGTGTTTTCACTAGAGAGTAACTATCCTTGAAAAAAAAAAAAACGATTGTGCGAAAGCTTTAAAAAATCTGCAATTTCACGAGTTCAATTTACTTTTCAAAAAATGTTGTCAGTATCAGACTTGCTTAAAATATCTCCTGATATTTCATTTTTGTCTGAATGAATTGCGTCATGTGCTTAGTTCGTGAGATATATTTTGCGGGCATTTACCAGAAGCAGATTTATTCGTTTCAGGTAAGGAGTAGAGGGATTTAAATGTATGCCATATCCATCAGCTTTAATCTAAAGAATGGGTATTGCTTCTAGCCGTTGACGTATTTTATTGTCAGTTCGTATTCTATGGGTATATATTCTATGCTTTTAGCAACCAAGAAAGATTTCTGACATCATTTTTCAGCTTTTCAATTGCACTTTCCATTTATTTAAAAGATAAGAGATTTTTTTGAAATTATTATTTTCTAAAGCTTAACGACTTGATGCAATGAGTAAGACTTTAAGTCGGCATGCAGTAATATATTTTACAAATATTTACTCTCAAATGGAAATGTGGGTTACGCCCTATTATCTACACTAGGGATCGAGGCCGGGGATGGGATTGCCCTCCGTGGTGGACTTTCTAAGAGGCCCTAACCCGTATTTACGCGAAGTTCTGGAGAAAACCACGGACAACTCCAAATGGTTTATGTCAGCGGACGCGTCCTGGTTTCGAACCAGGCAGCTTCCGTCTCCCAGTTCAAAGCGCTAGCGTTATGCCACTGATGTGCTCCATAATTACAATATTTATTTCAAACTAATGTACGTATTTTAATTATTAAGAAACTCCTCAGAATGAATGGTATCGTGTTTATATTATTTACATTTGTATTAGTAAACAGGATGTCTCAAAAACACTGACCTAGGCTTTTATGCCTTAAAAATGCTGTGATAGACATATACAATAAATTACAAAGATACGCGAAAAAAAAAAATAAATAAAACATTGAATGGTATATATTAAAATTTCCCAAATATTAACTCTAAATAAATTCAAAATTAAAAAAAAAAAACATTGAATGGTATATATTAAAATTTCCCAAATATTAACTCTAAATAAATTCAAAATTTAAATTGTTGCACGGCCGCTGTGCAAAAAAAAAAAAAATTCTATATAGCAACATATCTTCATCCATTGATAAGGAGATGTACAAAATTTCACCCTCTCATCATAAAAAAGACTCAGATACCTTTAAATAAAGTTGGTAAGTGAGATTAAGATACCAATAATAGGAAAAGTATTGTTTATTTATGCAATCTATATAAATAAAACAATGTGTAAACTGTCCGTTAGTTTGTCTGCCTGTCTGACTGCGTCTCGCGTAGCTTCGAAACGGGTGATCGTAGACCTACCAAATTTGGTACGGAAATTCTCCAAGACGGGTCTCGACACACCTCGAGCGATTTTTTCGAAATTCGAATTAAATGTTTTATTTTATGTTTTGTCCGATTTTTAGCGATTTTTCTTGCGTAATACATAATAACAACGGTAATTGGACTCTCAAGAAAACGATAGATACATCATCGTATAGAGGAGAAAATTTTCTTTTAAAAACTGTTTGTTTGGACTGTGTAAGATAATTTGTAGATTTTTGGGAATTTTTCAAATAACATTAAATTTGACGCTGACTTTCGTAAAATATTTTTTAAAACTGCTGCATCTTGAATTCTATCTGTCATAACTTTTTTTATTTCGGCAAAAGACGGAGCACACAATTCGCGAACTTTTAAAAGAAGAACGGAGGGAAAATATAAATTAGAAGAATTTTTACGAATTTTTAAGTAAAGAAGAATTTTCATTTCAGTAGCACCTGCTTAGAAATTTCGGTTTGATATCTTGTGGTTCGGTTGTCATGGATACAGTAAGAATGATTAAAATTGCTAGTTGAAAAAAATAAATAAAACCGGGTCCCGCAAGCAGACGATTTATTTTCTTGGCTCGATTTTCGATAAATACTGAATTTATTTCCGAGAAGAAAAATTAAACTGCATAATCTAGAAAAACAATTTTAAAGCCTTTATAAATAGCGCAGTCTTATCTCTTATCTCTTTTCTTTTTGTAAAGGGTTGCAAGAGAGGGTGACGTATTTTAAAATAAAATGTCCATTTCATGTAGTGTCTGAGGTATTTAACGCTAAAACGTGAACCTAAAAGACAGCATGTCTGAGGAAATAAGACATTTTGAAAGTGAGAAGTTCACTGCAAACGGTCCATTTTCACTTTTTTGATACCGAATGACGCTGACATAGTTTTTTTTTTTTGTGTGTGTGTGTGTGTGATTATATTGCAATGATCTCAGGTTATTACATATATGACGCAAATTTTAAGTCAAGAGTGAAATAATTTTGCTTTTTCTAGATTCCACATCACTGGAATTAATTCGAAGTACACATGTGATGAAATTTTTCGTTTCCTACCGTGCGAAGAACGGGCACGCAGCTAGTCATTAATAATATCATGTGTTTTCTAGTTTGTGTACAGCCCCTGAAATTCTATCGTCGGATGTGATTTTTTCCCTTCGAGAGCCACAGAAAAGTGATTCAAAACAGCATCTGTTTATTGAGACATTATCTCTGAGCAGCTTTATGATGAAAAACAAAAATTTAGCACATTTCTTAATTAATAAACGTGGAAAATTTTACTAATTAGAAATTTTTTTGTACGGGCGCAGTATAAATATTTAAATTTTGTATTTAATTAGATTTAATTTCCTTAAATCTTTTATTGTTATCATAAAATTCTGTACCATTTTTACGCAAATTTTTAATTTTTATATGTCTATCATCAATATTTAAGGAATAAAAGTCAGTGTTTTGGGCACACCCTATATATTGTTTAAGTATACAATGTGTTTCAAAATAATCTTGACAAACTTAGAGCGGAGGTAATACACATTATAAGGAATCAGACTCATATGACAATGTTTGGTCGAAAACTACGTTTTCACTTACCTGTAATTAATCAGTTTGTGAAAAGCGTAGAAGTGCGCGACGTATTTCAGTACGTTTTATAAACAATGGGCTTGTCTCCAAAACTTTCGTTAGTAAAATTAAATAGAATTTTTTAACTATCATTTTTGACAAATTCTCTATGAAGCATTCATTGGTTTTTGAAGAGCACTTTTCGCAAAATTTACTATTGTTTCAGCACTTATTTGAATGTGATTACTAACAAGTATATTAAGACGAAGTTTGCGACCTCACGTTAATATTAGATTCTGAATCCTTTTTATATGCTTGACCTACTGTAACGCTTGGCGAAATCCTTTTAAAATACCCTGCATATTGTTTCAGTTTCACTTTATTCAACTATTTAATTAGCAATTAACTAGGGAATGCAATCCCGATCCTGCGGGAACGGGATCCTCCGGGATCCCGCACAAATGTTTGCGGGACTAGTCCCGCGGGATTACGATCCTAATCCCGCGGGATTGAGACTTAGAAAAAAAATTACTTTTTATTACAATTTCACGCTGCTTTTCGAATCAATATACCGAAAACTTTTGCATATTTATGTTTCTTATCTAACAATAAACGAATAAATAATTACAAATTTTAATTCAAAGTTTTATTTTTTTAATTATCTTCCAATGGGAGTCTGGATCGAACATCTAAATATAAGCATTGTAATCTAAATTTTTCGCAAAATTCCCATTCTCTAAATGAACTAATATATTTCATACTATTTTATCTCTTAGCGAAATGTCACGAATTAATTATAAAAAGTTTTCATTTTAGATTTTTTAATTTTTTTATATAATCCACACTTTTAATTATTTTACTAAAATTAAATCTAGACTAGGAAATGATTCACTGGATTTGTTCGACTTTGTCCATTCTTTTCTCATCAACTAAGAAAATAACGTAAATATGTGAACATATCTATAAATTACATATTTCTGTAAATTCCTCATTTTTAGCAACTAACATAAGACATAACTTAGTATACTATTCTGAAAATCATGGTTATATTTTCATATTTCTGTAAGTAATTGTATTAACTATCTCATTAGATTAATTATTATTATTAAATTTAAACTTCATAGTGCTTAAAATCTTACTTTTTTCTACATTTCTCTGATGAAATGAAGTCCTAGCTAAATAAAATGTCAATCCCGCGGGATAAATGAATCTCAATCCCGAAATCCCGCAACACGAAAAATAGTGCGGGATTGCATTCCCTACAATTAACCATGTATCGTTATCTTACGACAGCTTTATGTACGGCTTTGCGCACAAATTTTGCACTTTAGCGTTGTAAACTAATTGAGTTTGGTTTCTCCTTTAGCCACTAAAACGTATGGGTGTTACTTTAGCTAGTAGCTTCATTTTTACGAAAATTATCTAATAAAACAAAAGGAGTATATACTAAAATACTTCAATGCTTTGAGTTTACAACTAAATTACCTGTAAACACGTGTCTGGCGTGATATGCAGGCTACGGTTCTGACATTTTGGTCACTCTTTTGCACTCAAAAAGTCATGTTACCAACCGTGTGTGACCATCGCAGTCTGAGAGAGTCGTACTAAAATAGTTGCACTCATTAGGCCACATCATCCATCGAGTGCAAAGGGGTCTGAGAAAAGTGACAGCGCCTTAGCCTATGTTATTTCGTCAGTCACACTGCAAACAAATGCTTGGGGTTTTCAGAGGTGCCTCCTGATCCAGAATATAATTAACCCATTTTTGTAAATAGCAAATTTTTTAAATATACTTTTTGAAGCTGCAATCTGCCCACATGTTTAATTTCGTTGTTTCACACATTTTAAGCCAAAAGTTACTGTTTAGAAAACGTGGTTGATCATATTCCAAAGCAGTTGGTGACTGGATTTTAACTAAACAAAATCTTTTACGAGTTTCCAACTGCTCCGGAATGCAACTAACCACTCTTTGTAAACAGTATTTTTTTAAACATATTTTCAGAATAGCACGTTAAAGGTATGTTCAGGTTCTAAATTTACCTATGATCGAGGCCAAAAATAATTTTTTTAAAAAAGGGATAAATTCTGTTCTGGAATAATTGGTAGCTATCGGTGTAGGGAAGGTGAATCTGAATGACAAATAAGCCTATTAATATTTACAAAATTACAACATGCACATTTATATTTACTACATGCAAAATTGGTCTACTTCGTGATTCTAAAAATATTTTAATTGAGAACATAGATCGATTCATTTCGCCGGGAAAGGCTCGCTTATGTGTCGATAAAATAAACAACACACGATTTTGAATTAAAGATCCCTCTGATCAAGAAAGTAATCACTTTTGTCTAAAATCCAATTCTGTTTCATCAAGTTAACGAGAGTTTAAATCAGCTCATTGTATTTTCACTGTAATGAAACACGGCTTCATTGTACAGTTTTGAGATTAATTATAAAGTTACTATGTTTCAGAACATTAAAATTTTCACTTTATTTACCACAGTTATCGATTACACGTATTCAATATTTGGATCAATTTTTACGGTACATTGTGTTTATATAACTGAATTATTCTTATATTTGAGAAACGTAAATTAAGTTTTGAAGTTAGATTTATTTTCATAATCCAGCCGATATTTTGTTATGCGACACTTACTAATTTTAAAAATTATTAAAAATTCTAAATCAGTGTGAATTTTAATAAGTAACTTTAATTTTTCAGGAAGAGACGTAAATATGATCACTTTCTGAATATTTATGTAATTTCATAATATTAACGTAATTGTTTTAAATAATTCGAGGAAATTATTGGTCGTTATTGGACACTTATTTTTTTCCGTCGGCTGCCTCTGTGCCTGTAACAATAATGGGGTGATCAAATTCTTGAATCAAAATCACAGACCAGTTAAAGAGAGGGTGGGGCACTTGTTACAATTACATAGTTTTGTATTATAATAAGTATAGTGCAAAACTGTAGTAAACTTAATTCCATTTCCCTTTTGACTAGTACGTTTGAACTTATTTGTCTTTACGCTTAATACAATTAGAATATATTATTGAGGCATTCTTTGTCCTTTATCGACATTTTCACGATTAGCTTTTTAACAAATACTACATATTGTACAATCAAATTTATAACTATCCAGATGTATTCCTCTGTCAACTTCAGGAAAACGCATACATGTAGAGTCCCATGTTCTCTTTTACATGTTTGGAAGAATTGCAATCTCTGAATATTTTCAGCATACAAACTAACAGAATTTCTGAAATACGCAGCTTAGCAGAAGACATTTTCCCAAAAATATTCAAAAAAGTTTCTATCTACACTGCGTAACAATTGCTTTGGAACAGTTATGTTTTTCGGAATAATTAAGAATAGACGATGATTAAAGAAATGAAATAAAGTACATATTTAGTAGGGACGATGTGCATTTATTACAGTGCAAAATGGTACAAATATCGCCACATCGAAGAATTAAAAACTTAAAATAAAAAATATGCTCCTTGGATGATTTCCAGACAGCCCCAAAAAATTGATCTTCAGGTCAGAATGATGCAGACATGAGTACCTTAGTAAGATGTGTGTTGATCACGGACACCAATACACATTTGACATCTGTTCTCCGTGCTCTTCTTACTAAGTATCAAGGAGTCCTTGGGGGATATTGTCCCACTCCTCTCTCAAGGCGGTTTTGAGCTCTTGCACTGTTCTGAAAGGGATGGTTCTTTGTGCAACACGTCTGACAAGAGCATCCCAGGCATGTTCAATAGGATTAGGTCGAGAGAGTAAGCAGGCCATTACAGACGGAGAATATTTTCACTTTGCAGCTTTCCGATAGCTTAACGCTTCTGTGTGACAGCGCATTATCGTCCATAAACAGAAAGTCTGGACCTACAGCACCCCTAAAAAGACGAACATGATCCAGAATAATCTCTCTGCAATACCGTTGGGATGTAACACTTCCTCGGTCAAAGATGTGAAGCGGTGTTCTGCCATTGTGCATGATTCCTGCCCACACCAACACGCTGGGCCGTACCGATCACGTTCACAAGCAAACTGTTGTGCATAACGTGTTCCACGCTCTCTCCACAGTAATTGTTGGCCAGAATCACTTGTCATACTGAAACGAGATTCATCGAAGAACATTACTCTAGACCAATTTTGGTGATCCCAACCAACATCTTCCTTACACCAGCATAATCTCTCTCGACAATGGCGTGGCTGAAGTGGGATGCAACGAACAGGCTTCTGTGCATACAAACAACACCTCCTTGATATACAAGGCCCGAGAACAGAAGCTTTTACGTCATCACTAAGACTTCTAAGATGATGTCATCACAGTTTTACTTTCACAAAATAAATCTATTTAAAATTTCTGGTGAGGGATACAAATTTCAGAAAATATCTTATGTTGAAGATAAAAATTAAAAACCCTTTCTGATAAAAAATAATTTATAGCGATCTATTTCTATATCATATTATATAATTAGGGATAGTTAAAATTTCCTATTTGTCGTAAAATTAAATTTTTCATCTTAAATCATTAAAATGTTTTATGGAGTAAATTCACCACAAACTTTGAATAGTTTTACTTACAGAAAATAAATGTGTGATGACGTCATACTAGTGGACCCAGTGATGACGTAAAAGTTTCTGTTCTCAGGCGTTGTATATCTATAGGAGGGGTTGATACAAACCAACTTGATTTAATCGCCGAGAGATGATTCTTACTGGAACATGCGTATCGGTGGCGGTTGAAAGGTTTACAGCTATCTGGCCAGGAGTGTAATTTCTGTTCCTTTTTGCCTCGAGGGCTACATAGCGATTCTCTAAATGTGTGGTGTTCTTACCAGGACCCCCGGCATGCTTTCGCAAAACATTTCCACCTTCAGCAGTCTTCTTTAAACGTGAGATGACACTCTTCGATACACCCATTGCAGCAACTAATGTGGTGATACTTTGACCTGCTTCCAGTTGTCCAACTGCTCGTCCACATTAGTAGTCACTCAAATGATGTCTTACTGACATTTTGCTCTCAATTATTGCAAGAACCAAGCAGAATTTCAGAGAAAAAAAACTTTTATAACACCCAGCACTATTTTCGTCAAACATCAAACAGCATGAATTTTCGTATGTATCATGTGCTTGTATGCACTGTCTTTTATACAGATAACAAGTCTTGGTCTACCAGGTGCTCCGAATTTGAATTTACTGTTATTAGTCACCTGTCTGAGACGCAATTTTGCATAAATCACTTGTTCCTTAGCAACTGTCAAGCAATGTACAAAAAGTGATTAATTATATACTGTACATGTTGGGAGCTATGCGACTGTGCATAGTAAGTTAACATATTTGACATTTTAGTAAAATACATTTTTTATACTCTAGAAGTATACATTAAATTATATTAAAAACAAATAGCCTATTTATTTTACAGTAAAATATTTGGTATATCTAAATCTTTTTTTTTTTTTTTTTATATACGTATATGAAGAAAATAAAATCAAATGATTATGCATTCTACCTACTTTCTATTTCAGAAAGATATTTCGGTATCAAAAAACGAATTATCTCACAGAGAAAAAAAAATCTCATTAGCCTATGTTTTCTTATATTTCGGAGTCGTTATTAGAACATTCAAATTTAAAACTTCTTATTAAAGTTAGAAACTTTTATATTTTATAAGTTTTCTGTTACATAATCAAACATTTCTTGAAAATACGTGGCCTTAAGATATTTAATTTCTTGAGTTTCTTTATTTCTTAGACGTTTAGAACTTATAAAATGTTTCAAAATATATTGAAACTTTAATATTTGCTTTTTAATATGTTGCAACGGATAAATTTTTGATACTTTATTTACACCTAACTTTGTGTTTTCGTGTTTTGCTGTTTTCGTATTTTTCAAATTTAGTTTTGACGATTATATTTCTGTTTAAACAAGGTTTCTAGTAAGTTTTATAGATTATGACTGAAAGTATTAAAAGGTACAACGGAATAGAAAACATGCATAGTTGCCAACAATTCCAGAATAATAACCAGAACCAATCCCAGAATAATAAACCACTATTTGTAGACATTAATTCTAACAGAAAAGTTTTTGTGATAAAGCGTACCATAATTTCTGAGTTCATTGGTGTACATTATTGCTATTTAAAACGATAAAACTTTTCTGATGTTATACTATAGTGCCGATGTTTTTTTCTGGGAAAGCTATTCGACACTATAATTTGCGGCATTTACAACCAAAGCCTAACTATTTGACACTATAATTTGCGGCATTTACAACCAAAGCATAACTATTTGACACTATAATTTGCGGCATTTACAACCAAAGTATAACTGTATAACTATTCGACACTATAATTTGAGAAATTTATAACCAAAGCATAGCTTTTCCGCGCTTAATTAAGGGGATGGTGGACACCCAAATCATCAATATTGGCCCCAAAAAATGTGTTTTTTCTTTTTTACATACTAATATTCTAAAGTTAAAGCTGAACCATGGAGGAAAAACCGCATATGTCTACGGCAATTTTTTAAAAAGATATTAGGGTTTGAAAAAATTAAAAGGGACAGTTAAATGTTCACAAAAATGCAAACAAACGCGTAAATAAACATGTCACAATTTTATTGAACGTTTTACAAAATAAGCTAATATTCGAATGAAATTATTTTAAAAATATGTTTTGTTAAGGCAAAAGCATAAATAAAATTATTCAGACGAGACGGTATTCAAGGTAAATGGAAAATTATACTTTAAACTGTATTTTCTCCAAATCAAGATTTTTGTGATTTTCTTAAAGATTTTCTGATTTTCTTGCCTTTAAAATGCTCCATGCGACTTAATTTTGGTCGGAATTGTACAAAATTTACTACAAACATTCTTCTCATATATTACAATAAATCTGTGTATCCTTTTTAAATATGGTCAAAATTTCGATTATGAAATTTCACTTTTATTTATGAAAACTGAAAAATTTCGGGAAAGTTGTGTATATATCCATGAAAATATTTCTAAAAAATTAACTACTCGGTCGAATCAAAAACCGATACACAGACTTTTTTTAAATATATTTTTATGCTATTATAAAAGAAAATTACTAAATGAAAAGTTAAAATTAAAACGCATGGAGCATTTTTCGAAACTAAAAAATTAATTAATTTTTAGTTAATTACTAATACTTTAAAAATTTATTTTAAATTTTTTTCAGTTGTTTATAATGCTTTTAGTTTAATATATTAAAATACAAAATTTCATAATCCTATCTTATTAAATAAAAAAAAAAACTTTTTAATGTCTACCATCCCCCTTAAAGAAAACAAACTTCAGATGAAATTTTAGCGTAGTGTTCTATTATAAAACAAAATGGCCGTTTATTGCAACAGAAAGCATTTCCGATTCAGTCAGTAAACCTTAACATGCCTACGTTTTTGATTATTAATCATAAAAACGACAGTGTGTTTTTATTTTTTTTAAATGTCTCTTATTACATGTCGACTCACTTAGTGACATTTGTGAAGTCCTTTTTACTCTCTAATTCGTGTTTTAGATAGCTTTAACTTGTTTATCAAGCCTCACCATGGCAAAGTGGTTATGTCACTGAATATGGTAGATGGCCGAGGTGTGAAGGTCCAGGGTTCGGTCCCATTGCTCAGCTGTCTATCTAACGGTGAGGAGTTTTGGTAGGTTTTCTCCAGATGTAACGTGAATACGCGTTAGAACCCCTCAGAAAGTCCTCCTACCAAGGCACTCCTCATCCTATGCAGATACCCCGCGTGCAGGTTTGCCTTAAAACACAAACACACTTAACTTATTCAATAATAGGACTATAAGGATTAAATTCTACGCAAGGATTGAGCAATCGCGAATCATAAGCCTGAAATTTTATCATGCGTGAAATGGAACGCAATTCAATGTTTTAAAATTTACCTTTTTTAAATCAGTGAAGATTTAAGTGAGCAAAGCAATTAATCATATGAAGTATCGAATATTTTCTACTTAACAATTATGTTAAAATGAACATAATAAAACCACTATGAAGCAATAGTTAAAATTAATAGCTATATTATTTTGATAAATTTTATTTTTATTTTATCTGCTAGATTTAAGTCAATATTAATTAACATGTAGTTTTTAAATATGAAAAAGTTAATTACATTTAAATTTGAATAAAAGTTATGTAATTTTGAAGCCAAATTTGAATTAAAACTAGCTTGTTGATAACAATAGTATGAAATAAGTTAACATAGTTTTCTTAAAATTACCCTTTTTTCACTAATTCGCATGAAAACTTATTACCGCAGATATAGAAAATACTACTTAACACTTTAAAAATTTTAATTTATTTTTTCGTCTTTATAGCAAGTAAAAAAAAAATAATACACATGCCATTTTAATCGATGAGTTTTAATAAAACTGTGGCAAATTTTAGATTTGACAAGGATGATGGATATACTTTCCCTTTGAGTTGGCGATACGCCTGAGAAATTTTCTGTGTAAGAAAATCTAACGCAAATAACTATATGAAATTGATTATGTTATGTTCGGCTGGACACATTTCATCGTATAATTTTGTATCGGCTACTGCATCATTTGTGAAACAGATTTACATAAAAAAAAACCTAAATGACAACCAGGATGAAATATCCTTATACTGATTTTATAGGAAACTGAAAATAGTATATTATTCTCATTTAGAAACTATTAAGGCAAAAGTTCATTTTAGTTGGGCTTTTTTTTTTTGTAGATTTAAATGTGTAAGCTGTTTTTACCCATTTTGAAGTTGGGAATCCAAATACGACATTCTTACCTTTGAATCCCGTCAAAGTTTTGTGATATTGGATAGGATCAATGTTCCTGGAAATAAGTACGAATTTTATATACCGGGTGCGCCAAAAGTTCGTTACAACTTAAAAAATTCATAAAACAGGAAGAAATGAAGATAAAGACGTGCGGTTTGTACGTAAAGTCTTAACAGGAAGTCGGATTTTTTTTAAGGAACAACAAAAATTTTAGTTAAAAAAGTCACCGGTAGAGGGTGCTGATATTCGACAGATTCAGCCGTATTATGCAAATTAAACCGGTGGCCTGCACGATCACCTGACCTCATCCCGGTTGACTTCTGGTTGTGGGGCTACTTGAAGTCACTTGCTTACCGTTCATGCCCTTCAACATTGGCCGTATTGAAACATTCTATCTGTCGAGATGTTTCTGCTATTCATGCCGACCTGTTGCATTCAGCTGTAACGGGCGTTATGAGTAGCCTTACTTGTGTCGTAGAATGTTCTGGAAGTCATGTTGAACATTTGATATTGCCAAAATAAATGAATGAAGCGTACTGTTGTCCTACATTTTGTGTTTCGGGTCGTAAGCGCACTCTACCGGTGACTTTTTTAACTAAAATTTTTGTTATTCCTAAAAAAATCCGACTTCCTGTTAAGTCTTTACGAACAAACCGCACGTCTTTATCTTCATTTCTTAATTTTTTATGAATTTTTAAAGTTGCAACGAACTTTTGGCGCACCCGGTATACGGAAGCAAAAAGAAGTATATTTTAATGTGCATTATTAGCAACTAATTTGTTAATGCACAGACTGCAATATTCATCAATGCACGCTAATGCAAAAGAACTTATAGGACAGTACCAACACCTTCTAGATATACAATGCCTAAGAATAGTGACTTTTGCGTCATCCCTAGGCCCACTAAAGTGACGTCATCACACACACATTTCTTTTAGTCCTATTCAAAGTTTGTGGTGAATTTATTCCCGCATAAAACATTTTAATGATTAAAAGTAGAAAATTTAATTTTACGGCATATAGGAAATTTTGACTATCACTAATTATATAATATTATAAAGAAATAGATCATAATAAATTATTTTTCTATCAGAAAGGTATTTTAATTTTTATCTTTTAAGATATTTTTAAAATTTGTATCATTCACGAGAAATTTTAAATAGTTTTTCTTTGTGAAAGTAGCTGACCGAGCTGTACGGCGGGTAAAGCACCGTACTCCGGTTTCGTGTTCAACCAACACCTCGTAGATATAGAAAGCCTTACCACAGCTACGTCACCGAGCTTTGACGTCATCATTTGGCCTACATTTAAAAGTTTGATTGTGATAAAATAAATAAATTAAAAATTTCTGGTGAATTTACCCATGATTGGCAATATTTTAATAACTTGAGATAAAAAATATAATTTTACGACAAATGGCAGTTTTTAACCATAACTAATTAGATAATGTGATAAGGAAATAGATCATACTGAATAATTTTGTATGAGAAGGATATTTTAATTTTAATGTTTAATATGAGATATGTTCTAATATTTGTAGTATTTACCAGAAATTTTTAATTTATTTATTTTATCACAATCAAACTTTTAAATGTAGGCCAAATGATGACGTCAAAGCTCGGTGACGTAGCTGTGGTAAGGCTTTCTATATGTAGGAGGTGTTGGTTCACCTCGCGGCGGTCAGGGTTCAATCCCCGACTGGACGTGGTTGTCATGTCCGTGCCTTCATAGGGGCCGACATTGGTCCACCTATTAGGTGTTCCCATAATAAAGAGACCAACTATTCCGGCCTGTTGTGGCTAAAGCCTTCAAGGCAGAAGGCGGCCATTAGGGAAAAAAAAGAAAAGACCTTTGCGAAAGCAAAACTGTGATGACGTAAAATATTCTGTTTTCAGGGCTTCTATATCTATTAAGTGTTGGTAGTACACGTGGCTGATGATGTTGACATTTTCCTCATACCTTTTGGCACTCTAAGAGCCATGTGATCTAAGGGGTGGGGACATCATACTGTAACAATCTCTGGCAAGACACCCCTAGGTCACATGGCTCTGACAAGGCAAAAGGATGTGATCAAAATTCCATCACAGCCAACACCTCTACATACAGAAAGTATAACAACTTAAGCTTTGACGTCATTACTGGGCCCACGAAAATGACGTCATCACAGTATCGTTTTCACAGAGTAAAACTATTTAAAATTTCTGGAGGATGCTACAAATATTAGAAAATATGTTAAATTAAACATTAAATTAAAATACACTTCTCATACAAAATTATTCGTTATGATATATTTCCTCATCATATCTAATTATTCATGGTTAAAAACTGTCATTTGTCGTGAAATTATGTATTTTATCTTTACTTACTAAAATATTGCTATTTATGGGTAAATTCATCAGAATATTTTAATCGTTTTATTTTGTGAAAATAAAACTCTTAAGTGCAGGTGCAATGATTACGTTAAAGCTTGGTGACATAGAAGTTTGACGTAAGAATTGTTAAGCTTTCTTTATCAAGGAGGTGTTGGCGTGTTAGCCTGCAGATCGTCAGACACGGTAGTATGAACCTTAAAAAAAAGCGATACTTTAATGGCGATAAATTTCTCTATCATGAGTTCATTTAACATTAAAATTTGCGCTTCCAGTTTTTACAAGAATATCCCTTTTGTTAACATTTTTGGTGAATGTTCTAGAATTAATCAGGCAGCATGTGAATTTCATCTATCCTGTTCCGACGAAGACTTTCCAAAGTTGGTGAAACATTGACATTTTAAGATCTTCATTAATGGCGGCGTCAAGATTTCCCTAGGAATTTCAGGTGCAGATGGATCACAATATCGGTGCAATTTTTTGCACATTGCAAGAAAGTTTTGTTGTTGTTTTACAAAAAGCATAGTTGTCGTCTTTTACGGAATATAACTAACCACTTTTTTTTCATGGTAATTTTCTGCTTAGAATATACAGGTAAAACTATGGTTACCTTTGCTGAAGTTCCAAATTTTGTCGCAATGTGTTGCGGTATTCTAGCGGGTTTCCTATTTCTTATAAAATGCGGAAAGTTATTTCCATTGTTTTCAGACAGCTTTTCAGAAGTTCGGAAATTTGTCAGTTCAAGGACCGTTATGAGCCCTGATGTTGCAAAATTTGGGTTCAACATGCGAGATGGTTTCAATTTTCAAAACTTTTTTCAGAAAATGTAATGTTAAAAGTGTAGTTAATGATATGCTGTTACGGTTTTAATTAATCACAGCCGCAATATTTCCATTGTCAGCTATGTGATAGCCTTAAAATGATAGCCAAGAATCATTCACATTCAAACATTGTTCTTTTACGAGCTACTGAGTTTAATCTGAGGGTCATCAAACTCGTCGGGCTCTTTTTTTCCCGTATGATAGACTAGGAAGCTCCTTCATGATCTGCATGAAACCACAGAGAAGGAATATTCAGATTTTTAACTTGAATTTAACACTGTCCTACTCGGACTATTAAACTATTTCAATGATCACTCTATAATCTTCGAATTTTTCGTTTGGCATGGTCCAGAATGTTGGCTGCAATTTGGTGATGATCTGGAGATTAGCGTGCAAGTGAATTAGCTTTATATAGGTTTTCAGTTTGTTTATTTCTGAGATAGAAATAGATAGCGTCATGCGTATGTTTGTAGAGATAGAGATTGTTATGAGGTAAACTTGGAGGAATAACACGTGCAACCATCACGTTCTTTTTTTTTAATTCCGGACCTTTTTAACATTTAAGTTCATAATATAAAATGTGAAAAAAGATGTATTTTTTTCCTCAATATGTCGCCAAAGGTGCGATAGGCGAGTAAGCATGGTAATCGCTGCAGGGTTTCCACATCCCTGATGGCCCGCTGCACCATTGCTAACTGCTCGGTTATAAAAACCCCTTTTTTTAAACAGTGGTTTCTGGCATAAATATAGCAAAATTCTGCGGTTGTAGGTGTGGGATAATTTCCATTTTAAAAAAAGAAAAGAAAAACACAATAAAAATATAACCGTTTTCGTTAAGTGTTTAATTATATCCCGGAGCAGTTGGAATCCAAGTTCCCTGTTTGTGGAAATTTTTAATAGTTTGATTTTACGAAAATAAAACTTTTACATGCAAGTCATATGATGACGTCGAAGCTTGATGATGTAGGAGTTGTAAGGCTTTCTGTATCTAGGAGGTGTTGGTAGTACCCACTTACATATATATTTTTTTTCAAAGAAGATAATTTAACGAAAACAAAATCTTTGTCGAAGCTTGATGATGTAGGAGTTGTAAGGCTTTCTGTATCTAGGAGGTGTTGGTAGTACCCACTTACATATATATTTTTTTTCAAAGAAGATAATTTAACGAAAACAAAATCTTTGTTATGATAGATAAACCTACGGAAAACTAAGATGGAGCCAGACGGTTCTGAATTAATAATTTATTCCCCGGTACTTTTCCTCATATACACGTGCTACCTAATAGTTTTACTTTTCATTTCTTTTTAAGATAGTGACACGTAAGATATGATAATGTGAGATGTAAATCATTTAAAAATATGCCAAGTGCTTGTCTCTGAACCTAATTTCATTATTCTGAATTTTTTTAGAAATACTGTGAAGTACACTTTTTTTTAATACCATAAGCGGAAATTCAAAGAACGTTCAAAACCCAGAAGCACTTTAAAATATCTTGAATAAAACACTACCATCCTTTGATAAAATATTCAGATTTTATAACATCAAACTCCTTATACATTTAACTTGGAAATATAAGCCTTCTGAATTTATCTCACGTCCTCTTAAAAATAAAACATTTTAACTGTCAGGACAAGAAATGTGAATAAATAAAAACCTTTTAAGAAACTTTAAAACTATGATAAAACAAAATTTTGAAAGTTTTTTAACCACATTTCTTAACCACAATCTTTTACGGTTTATGCAAAAATAGCTCTTTTTTTTTTGCTTGGAGCCTTTTAAAAGTGCCTATCCCTGTTTATCGCCTCTTTTATGCTCTAGAAAATATCTTCTGTTAATGACATACATAGTATCACAATTGCTAGAGGTAACGTTAAGATGTGAGATTTTATATAAAATTTTATTTCCTTAAAATTTTATTTACTTTTAAAGTACAAGGGGTAAAATACTTTGTTTAGAAACTGACGCATTTTTTCACACTGTAACACTTAGTAAATGTTTCGGTAGAAATATGTTGAGAACAGAGAGAATCAAAATATATTCTATTTTAATAAATCAAAAGTACGTTTTCTTTTCTCTTTTTAAGAATAACTGATTTTTGTAAATCAATTATCTCTAATCATCTTTTTTTAAACATTTTAAAACGCATTTTTTAAAACAATTTCAAAGCTTTAAAGATAAATGTGTGCAGTTTTTAACTGAATGATCCATGATAAAATCAGATTAACTTGAATATTCATTTTCAAATTATGAAGTTTTAAGTATTAGGTTGTAACGAAAGTTTCCCGCCGCCGCAAACATCGTCAGCACACAGTTCTCGTTGGCGTATTTGCTCATATTTTGTCGAACGATTTTTGGCATTTGAAAGAAAGAGGTTTACTTTATAACACTGTGTTGTGAAATCTGTAAAAAATATAGTTATCATTAAGTATAAGGTGTCTCAAATGGAACTATCACTCTAGAGGATTAGAACCATCATTTACTTCCAGTTGTGTTGCAAAAAGTCAGCTACATAATATCAACGAATTGTGAGTACAGCTTTAAGTACTAATGTTGTATCATGTGACACTGTGCAGGTTTGGTACCGAAAGTTCGAAAACAGTTATCTAAGGAGTTAGAAGTTAGTTTTTCAGGCAGATATGGCGGAAAACTTTCGTTACAACCTGATACTTTAACTACAAATCACTTTAGGATTTTACTTAAAAGCTTCCATCTATATGCATATTACATACACGGTATTTCAAACTTTTTCATAAAACCGGCACATTTGTAAATATTGCCTTTAGAGATGCACTTTCGAATTATTTTAGTAATGTCATGCAGCTTTCCTTTGTGACATAAATTTTATAAAATGCCGTACATTTTAAAAAAATTAAAAAGCGTCAGCCGCAGTAATAATTTGAGCTACACCAAAAATCCCTGCTTGACAAAAGTGGTTATTGCTCTTCAGGAGAAGTTGACAACTCTACAATTGCAGGAAGACAATGCGCCACCATTTAATGTGCGTTAGAAAAAAGTGACTGAAAAAAATATTTACGAATCCCAATTAATAAAATGTATTTTTATGTAAGATGAAACATATAAGATTGTTAGTAGCTTTTTAATGAAGTTGTATTTTGCCTTCGCGTCATTGTCAGAAGCTTTTTAACGAAATCGTATTTTGTGTTTCCGTCATCCTGTCAAACTTAAAAACAATAGGCTTCCACTTTATGGAAGTTAGAATTATTGAAGCTGTTGCTAAATCCTACGGTGTCTAACGGTTAGGTTCCTGGCTCTCAACCAGAAGGACCGGGTTTGATTCCCGGCGTGAGAAGGAGGTTTCATGGTGCAGCAGTTATCACTTTGGGCTCTAAATCCAACCATTCAAGTTCAAATTTCGGTAGAACCTTTATTTTTTCAAGCCAACTGGTACAATAATTATTCAAAACCTGGATAAATTGCTTGATAAAAATGAAGATACGAAAGTTTTTTTAAGCTTCTTTCTGTCAATGTAAAACGAAGGAATCCTGCGCTCAACTTCCGAGTTACAACAACAAAATTACTTTAGAAAATAAACACAATATGGTTCTTTTTAGTTTTCGATTTGACTCGCAATTTGGTAAAATTGGTTTGGTACACTTTGGTGGAACTCAAGCAACAGTTGTTCTGTTTGCCATAAATCCACGAGAAAGCATATGAGAGACATGAAATTCAGAAATGAGACACAGCATTTTGTACTTAAACGATGACGAAAGCACAGTTGCGCAATGTTGAATGCAATGAATTCAGTATGAATCAAACAAAAACAGTCTTTGCTTGATGTAACGATATGTATTGATGAACAAAAGGAAGAGCAACGAGCAGATAATCCTTAGTATGAGATATGCTTTTACTGATGACGCCTGAATCATACTGCCGTAACTTAAATTGCAGGGTTTTCTCTAAATAGAGGTAGTCCAACTATTCAAGTTTCAAGTAAACTGAAAAAGTTTGGAGATTCAAGCCAATAACGCGTTATAACCACTGTTCGTGGTTAAGGCATTTGCGTGATTAATCCTATTCATATGTTTGCGCTAGGAGTCGCAGGACGCCAAGAACATATTTTTTTATGTAAAAATCACTTGATAGGATTGATAACTTAAAATAAGGTTTGCTCCAAAAAGGAGGTAGCTCCAACCATAGGTGCCAAGTATTACGGAATATAACTAACCTCTCATTGCAAACCGTAAATTCTTTGAATATTTTTCCAAAATTGTAATCAGCTCACGCCTTTACCTCAAACACTTTGTGATATTTTAAAGAGAAAATTGCCGTTCACAGTGGTTTATTATATTGCGTAGTACTTGGCACCTATTGCTCCAACAATTCAAGTTTGAGGAAAGCTAAAAATGATTTGAGATTCAAGACAAACTAATGAGACAGACAGCTTCATCTATTGAATATGTCACGAACTAACGATTAGAGGCATATACTTTTCGGACGAAACGAAAGAGGGTTTTTTTCCCTCTGAAATAGTGCATGTAACTGTAAATTATTACGGGACGGAGCTGCCTCGTTTTGTCAACAAACCCTTGAATGTTTAACCCATTTGTGCCTGGATATTTTCGCGACTTTCTTCGATTTTTACTGATAACAGAAATAACAGATATATTTCTGATGTCAATTTCTTGAACAAGGGATGAGTTCTTTTAAAATCATTATGCATAAAAATCGAAATATCAACATCCTACTTGGTCATGTTAAAATATTTTGTAGAGTTGAGGCTCAATACTCATGAATAAAGGCTAGGAAAAATAAATAACGTTTTCGACTAATAGCGAAAATGCCGTCCCAAAAAAGGGACACTAGGTATAAATGGGTTATTGCCTCAAATGACTAAGTTGCCAACTGCTCTGCAATATAATTAACCAGTTTTTGCAAAAAGCATTTTTAAGAACTTCTTTCGAAATAACATCTGTCCGCACGTTCAACGTTAATATTTCGCTAGAGTATGAGCCAAAAATTACTTAAAAAAAAGCGGTTAGTGATAGCCCGAAGCAGTTGGCAATTGAGCCTGTCCAGCCAACAACTCCTAGGTATAGAAGGCCCGAGAACAGAAGCTTTTGCGCTATCACTAGGTCTTCTAAGATGACTGACTGACTGACTGAGGGGTATACAATGGAGTGCCTGCACTCGAGGTGCTTATCTCCAGTATGTGGTAAGATCAATGAGTTCTTTGATCTTGTGTTTAAATAGAAGCCCTAAGCATGACGGGCGTTAGTTCAATCAATCAGATAGTCGATGCAGTTGTCAGTGGAGGATGTCGAGAGAGGTCATGGGCCTTTTTCTGTTCATTGGGAGCGTCGGATCGTAATCCGGTAACTCAGCCACAGTTTCATTCGGTAAGTTTCTGTTCCTTGAATAGAACCGTTGTGATAGTTTGTGCACAGTTTTTTTGAAGGTTGCGATCTGGAGGTCCCGTCGAATAGTCTGGTTAGACAGGAAATGGTGTCCGTGTCTGATGGATCTTAATATGATGCTTTGACGTCGTTCAAGAATGCTGAGGTTCGATTTAACAGTGTTTGCCCAGACCGGGGCAGCGTAAGTAGCGGTGGGTCTAATGATGGACTTGTAGAATAGCACTTTATTATGTCTGGAGACATTGCTGTTGAAAATGAGAGGATGAAGACGGCGGAAGGCTGCCGTCATTTTGTTTCTGGCATCAGTGATATGCGCTTTCCAAGTTAGATTCTTATCTAACGTAACACCAAGGTATTTGGCTTTACTAGTCCAGTCGATGGGATTATCGTCGATCATAATTCTAGAAGGTGGTAGCCTATTTGAAAAGTAGATTGCCTGGCATTTGTCAACATTGAGTTTGATGTACCATTTGGCAGTCCATTACTGGATGAGATTAAGGTGGTGTTGAATTGTTTATTGTAACGTGGTCTTGTAGGTCGATCGGCTGATAATAGCCGTGTCGTCCGCGAATAATGCTAAAGTTGTATGTTCGCTTTGTGGAATATCGTTGGCATAAATATTGAATAATGTGGGCCCAAGTATGGATCCTTGGAGGACCCCGCTTGAGATGGGCTGCTCGTCAGACAGGGCATTGTCAACCCGGACGACGAATCTGCGGTTTTGTAAGTAGTTATGAATGAGCTTAATGAGGAAATTGGGGAACCGTAGTTCGATAAGTTTGAAAATCAGTCCGTCATGCCAAACCTTGTCGAAGGCTTTTGCAAAGTCCAGTTGTACGATGGCTGTGTTTTTCTTGCTGATGTACGCGTCTGAAATATTTTCAATTACCCTGTGCAATTGGTGGACGGTACTATGTTTTGCGCGAAATCCGTACTGTTCGGGGATCATGATTTGAGCGTCGATGATGTGTCTGTTCAGCCTGTTGACTATGAACCTTTCAGTAATATCTTCCCAATACTGCTGAGGAGACTGAGGGGTCTGTAAAACTAGCTACAGTAAGGTCCTGGCCCGGCTTTGGAATTGGGCACACTATGGAGGTCTTCCAGGCTTCTAAGATGACGTCATCACAGTTTTACTTTCAAAGTAAAACTATTTAAAATTTCTGGTGAATGATACAAATTTTAGTAAAAATCTTAAGTTGAAGATACTTCTCTGATAAAAAATATTTTATTATGATATATTTCTATACCATATTATATAATTAGTGATGGTTAAAATTTTCTATTTGTCGTAAGATTAAATTTTCTATTTTAAATCATTAAAATGTTTTATGCGGGTGTAAATTCACCACAGACTTCGAATAGTTTTACATTGTGAAAGTAAATGTGTGATGACACCGTTTTAGTGGAACCTAGTGATCACGTAAAAGTTTCTGTTCTCAGGCAATGTAGATTCATACTCGGGGCAAACCTAACCTGATTGTGGGGTGCAAGACTAGAGGGGCATTTCACTCATCTTCGCGTGTAACGCTCCGACACTCGTTTCTCCTTCCAATTATCTGGCTGTCAACATTGCAAAGCAACCTAATCACAAGGCAAATCCGCACTACTCAACTTCGCGCAATCCGCACTACTCAACCATTGCTCAATTTCATTTATGTATTTAGCTACTTCTCACATTTTTGAGTGCATTAATTAAAGCTTTAGTACATGAAAAAAATTTACGATGTTCCTTAAACGATTACTTTAGTCCTATATTTTTCTTACTATAAGTTTAGAAACATCCAATTATAAGACACTTTTTAAAACCGAACTTCTCTGTGAAATAACAAAAATAAGTATATACGAACTGTTTATTACACACAAAGCTGGATCTAGCACAAAGTTTTCCCAAAAAATTAATGTTAAATTTTCGTGTAAACATTAATTTTTTTCGGAGGAATTTATTTTACATGTCACAAAACATTTCACTTATATCAATCAGTTATTGAGTTTTATTTCCAATTTCCTATCACACAACTGGCATTACATTTAGAGAAAAACATAGCCTGTCATTTCTAGAGCATTTTCATTCAAATTGGGACATTCAGTATTGTACCCTGAATGTTCTCCAACACAATTTCTACTATTTTGCAAACGTAGAAAGACAATCTGTCACTTCTTAAAGCCAGTTTGACAAAAGAGGCTCTTGGATAATAACTAAAATCTCCGAGAAATGAGAATGGAAGAAAATAGGGTAAAATAATAGTTCTAGCAGTATTGCTTTTACAGGAGTATAATACTAGTAGTTCTTTCACAGGAATACTCAAATCAAATACTATGCATAGCAATTTTTTAAGGTTTATTTTGAAGACGTAAATATATTTTATATAAAACAAAATGGACAGTGCTATTGAGGTTTAAAAATTAATATTATTCATTAAACTGTGTGCATGCAGGATTAATAGTTCTTTTGCAGAAGCACATAAAAGAATTGAAGTACATTATAGCCTATGGTCGTTTACAGTGTATAAATTTTGTAACACCTTAATTTTTATTTAAATAATGAAAATAACATTTAGTCCTTTAAGATCTGAATAAATAATTTCTCTTTGAATAATATAAATTTTCTTTTGGTAATAGAGATTAAATTTTTAACAGTTTTTTAATTAACGGATTGGATCTTGCCGGATACGCCTTCGCCACTACCAGGCAGGAATATATTGGCCATTCTATTATAGGGCACCCGATAAGCTGCCTGCATTGCCCTCTATGAAAGGACGGAAGAGTTAACACCCAACCCAAATCGGGAATCAACTCGGACCCAAGGCGTGATAAATTGGTTCTTTAGTCACTAGACCACATGGGCGTTTGTTACTAAACGAATAAAATATAAAATCTTGATCATTAAACTTTCAAGTGAAACTGATTTTTCTTTATGTGCGTAAATTAGGATACCCATCGTGTACAAAACTATAGGAAATATTTTGGCATTCAATTGTGCACGCAAGGTTTGAAAGGATTAAAGTTTCTTTATAGTGTCCGGCAAAATTGCATTAATAGTGATATACAGATTTTGTTGTCATCCTCAAAATTTCACCCAGAGCAGTTGTGATGAAACGCCCTTCTTAGCTGGATCGCATGGCACAAATTCCGCGGAATGAATTCTTAATCTACGAGTGTTAAGAAACTCTCGTGATGGAGTTTGACGATTTAAAATTTATTTATTTATTTTAAGGTTATGGTTCAGAAAAAAAATATGAGTCATTTTTTCTATTGGTAAGCAAATACAAAAAAAGGAAAAAAATTACAAGAGCAGAATAATAAATGAAAATACAAAAAATGTGATCTAGTAGTAAATAGTATTGAGCAGACTCTCATAAAAAGTAATATGCTAATTCCCATTTATTTACAATAAGTAAATGATACATATTTACAAGTAGGCATTATATAAGAAACATACGCATATGAAGAATACAAATGTTCATCAAATGTCGGAATCAATTTCGATTATATATAAATTATTACAAAAAATAAATAAATAAAATAAATGAACAGATTTGAAATAATACATTTTTTTTCAATTCAATGTTTTATGAATAACCATAAATCATCTTAACATTTACTTCTTAAAATATATCAGCATATTACATCTTTGTATTAAATATTTTGTTTATTCATTAATTACAAGATTTATCATGACACTTGCACATTTTATCGACACATATCTATTCTGTGGTGATGTAGTGGTCTAATATATGTCGATTCTCATATCCTTTTTATTAATTGTGTCAGTTATAATGCTTGATTTCCCAGACATTTCCTGCCTGAGTAATAACAGCTTTTGTACTAGAACAGCGTTTACTGGCACAAAAAGAACTATAGCGACCTTCACATATTTTTCATACATTCGTTAAAGGATTGGAACAAAAGAATGATTCAATGAAAAATATAATTGCGCTGTTGGTCTTCAATAACAGCTTAATATAAAAAGTTCGCCAAAATTTTACCATACTTAGTAAATCATATTTTAAAGGTTATGCTGCGAGTTTTTCAAACACAGTCTGTTACAAAACATAAAAATAATCCTATTTTATCTTGGAATGCCTTGGTGTAACTTTAAAAAAAGTATAATAAATAATAACTTTAAGAAAATGAAACAATTTTAATCGACATTATTTCATGAACGGATCGGGCTTTTCAAGAACAAAAGTGATACAAATTTGGCAAACACTTGCAAATATTTCTTTTAATTATCTGTTTTAGATTTTTCTAATCATTTAAAGTTGTGTTTTAAAAACATGACCGATTGAAATATCAGAGTATTTATGTTAATGCTGTAACCCTGACAAGCTTTTGTTCACATTCGGAGGTTAGCTGCAATTAAATCCATTTCAAGATGCTGGCGAAAAAAAAAAATCTAAAGAATCGATATTGCCTGAAGCAGGTGAGAAAAAAATTGGCGTCCGCAAACAGAAGGGAAATTTAAAGAGGAAAAAAGTCAGTTTCCTATTCGTTCTAAAGCTTCTATTTAGAATTTTTGTTATACAAAGTAATAGTATGGAAAAACCACACCATATAGCCATGAACGATGAGCTTGAGATAATACACCCGTTCTCAGGCTCAGCCAGTTTCCTACTAATATCAAAACAGCAAGTACAGAAGTAACTTGTGACGTGTGAAATCTGGATATACCTTAAAATGTTGGAGGTATATCCAGAAGCGAAGTTCACTTTTAATTGTTCCTTTTAAAAACTGTTTTCTTCATTTAAAGTATGCTTACCCACTTAGATCATTCATTAGCAATCAATGAAAGTCGTTTTTATACAGCTGAGTGCTACATTGGCTTCATCTTGGGAGTTTATTATGGTTTGAGTTGTTGAACATTCCACCGCATTCGAGTTACTTGTCTCTCAGCCACTATCTAAATGCCAGATACTATATGAATTGGAAAAAAAATCTGGAGTGACTCCACGCGACTTTCCGAACATTTGAAAATTACCAAGCGTATGAATAAATTTCCTTCGACCGAATCGTATCTAGTATTCAGATACTAGTTATTTAAAATGATTTGCGTGTACAGGCCGCAATGTATGACAATACACTTTTGTAGCCCTCTAAAAAACTGCACTGCGCACTCTCACTAAAGTTTATGCAGTATATCAGACAGTGACGTATATTTTGCGTACCTTATTTGATGTAAATCGATTGCACCATTTAGATATTAACTCACTTTTAATGATTTGCATCCTTAGGGCGTAATATATAAAAATTACCTTCTGCAAGTATCTGAACAAACTACCCGCTCTACACGCACCAAATTCTATGGAGGTCATGTGGCCGTGACCTATAATATGCATACCCAATTTGCGCTAAGTCTAATGCACCCTATAGATTCTAACGAACTTTCAAGAATTTCGGTCCATAGACCAATGTAAAAGAACACTCATTTGTTGCCGTGTCAGAAAACTGTAAGTCCTATACGCAACAAACTCCGTACGTGTTGTGTGACGGTGACCTATTATATGGATACCCAATTTAAACTTCTTCGAATGCATCATTTAGACACTCAGTTCATTTTTAATTATTTGAATCCATTGGCCCTGAAGTATAAGAATTATTTTTTTGCAATGCCATGAACAAACTATCAATTCTACACAAACTAAAATCTATTCACATCGTGTGACTATGACCTTTTATATACATCTCTAATTTGTGGAAAATCAAATGAACCGTTTAGACGCTAGAGTACTTTGAAGAATTTCCATCCATTGCTCATAATGTAAAAGAAATATTTTGTAGCACTGTAAAAAGCTATAAGTCCTATGCACACCAAATTCAATACCGGTCTTACGACGACGGTGGTTTATAACGTATTGATATATACCAAGTTGGAGCTCAATCGAATGCACCGTTTAGGAGCTAGGTGTTCACTCACATACAGACACACACACATACATACATACATCTCGTAAAAATAGCATAAATGAATTCAGAAGACCTCAAATCTTGTAAATTGACCAAAAACTCGAAGTCAAATTTTTTCATGATTGCAATACTTTCCTTACATGATACATGTTCGGAAAAAAACAAGTTATAAGGTATGGTGGGTTAAAAAGAGAACTGGAGAATCAGCACTACGACACTGTCAGTGCCTTTTCAACTAGTCCCAATAACTAACACCTCCTACATATAGAAAGCCTTACAACACCTACGGCACCTAGCTTTTCCATCATCATTAGACTAACATTCAAAAGTTTTATTTTCGCAAAATAAAACTATTAAAAATTTCTGGTGAATTTACTCATGAGTAGCAATATTTTATTAATTTTAGATAAAAAAATATTATTTTACGAAAAATGACAGTTTTTAACGATGTTTAATTAAATAATATAAGAAAATAGATCATAATGAATGATTTTATATGAGAAAGGTATTTTAATTATGATGTTCAGTTTAAGATATTTTCTAATATTCGTAGCATTCACCAGAAATTTTGATTAAGTTTACTTTGTGGAATTAAAACTGTGATGACGCCACCTTCGTTGACCTAGTGAAAACACCTCCTATATATACAATGTCTGAGAACAGAAACTTTACATCATCACTAGGTCCGCTAGAGTGACGCCACCACACGTTTATTTTCACAAAGTAAAACTATTCAAAGTTTGTGGTGAATTTAATCCCGCATGAAACATTAATGATATAAGATTGAAAATTTAATTTTACGACAAATAGGAAAATTAACTATCAATAATTGTATATTATGATATAAAAATAAATCATAATAAATTATATTTCATCAGAAAGATATTTTAATTTTCATCTCTAATTTAATACATTTTCTAAAATCTGTATGAGTCACCAAAAATTTTGAACAGTTTTACTTTGTGAAAGTAAAACTGTGATGACATCATCTTAGAAGACCTGGTGATGGCGTAAAAGCTTCTGTTCTCAGGCGTTCTATATCTAGGTGTCGTTGCTAATAGGGACGTCAAAGCTTGCTGGCGTAGGTTTTGTAAGGCTATGTGAATCTAGGCACTGCCTCCTAGATACAGAAAGCCTAAGAGCTGAAGCTTTGATGTCATCATTAGGCCTTCAAGTAATGATGTCACCACACTTTCATTCTCATAAATTAAAACTATTTCAGATTTCTGGTGAATGCTACAAATATTAAAAAGTATCTTAATTGAAAGATAAAAATTAAAATACGTTCGTGACACAAAAGAATTTATTGTGATTTACTACCTTATTACTTTATATAATTAGTTACAGTTAAAAACTGCTCTTTTTAATAAAATTAATTTTTCTATCTCAATTCATTAAAATGTTGTTATGAGAGAGTAAATTCACAAGAAATTTCGAATAGTTTTACTTTATCTAATTTAATCTGTGATGACGTCACCTTCAGAAGGCTAACTGATGACGTAGAGGCTTGGTGACGTAGCAGTGGTTAGGATTTCTGTATCTAAGAGGCATTGCCCTAAAGCATTAGGCACTTTAACTAGGATGAGAACATGTAAAACCTCGTACACCGTTAAGAATAATGCTTTAACAATTGTGGGAATTGTGTGGAAAATAGTCAAAGCCTATTACTTCATTTTCCAAAATATAAATATATTTTCTATTGAACCGTTCCTTCATTTTCTTAAAATTGCCTAGCGAAACTTTGTTTTGGTATAAAACTGTCTGAAAGACATTATTTCTGCTGTTTACATTTCAGGTAAGAATGTTTTCTAAGTTCTTTAGCAGGAAGACAGAAAGTAGATACATTATGATTTGGCGACCTCTTCCAAACACGTGAAAATTCAGTCGGTAATGATTTTTTAGCAAAATGAGCTTTTATGAATTACATGGGAAAGCTCACGCAAGTCTAATACAGTATACACATCCGACTATATTTATACTATAGACGTAAATGCAAATTTTTGGAAAGATGTAAACTGAAGTCAAGAATCTAAGAGAACTAAAATCATAATACTAAATGTTCTAGATTTGTGAATGTGTGATTTTATATGAATTCTGTTGACTATCTGTAGGATTTTCATTCTCGCTAACAATAAAACTTGAAACTTATCATTCGATGTGTGAATTGGAAGCAACGCTTTTAGAGAAACGAAGTAACATTTCAGCATCTATCTGTCTTAAAAATTAAAGAAATTAATGCCTAATCATTTCGTTCCTGGAATAAAATAAGAACTGTGGATAATTGTCCTATTTCATTCTTTCTTTCTAACGCTTATAAATATGTAATAATTATAATTTCCAATTTTTTTCGTATGTTCTGTTACACATTTTAAATCAATTTTTTGTATATACGTAAGTTGTTAACATATTTAAAACTTCATGAACTGACAAAAGTAGTTTTAATTTTTACTAATATATTTTATTAATCAGCTACATAGCAAACTGTAGAGTTGTCTTATATTTTTCTAAAAGGAAGATTGATAATGTTAACAGAATAATGTTACAATCTGATTATTGAAGCATGCGTGTTCTATTGCAATGTGCATTCACTGCATAATTTTAAATTAGCCCAGTGTACTGCCACTGAATGTGCGAAATACAGTTGCTAAACGTTGTTAACAAATGTGCCTGTGTTCAATTTAAACGTTTATAAAGTTTTGCATAAATTTTTGTTTAGTTCATAACCGTGCAAAAATTTTCGAAATATCAGTTATTGTGAATTCTTCAAATAATTAAGTAAAATCATAAATGATCCCATTTAAGTTACATTTGCAGCGTTTCCTTAAATGAAAGTGTTTTATAAATTAAAAATATACCGCATTTTGTACATTCAGCAAATTTTATCCATTTCTAAAAGCAATAGTTTGTTTCACGGTAGATTCGAGCTATAAATAGAATATTTAAATCTGCTTCAATAATAACCATATTTCATTTAGTTCGTTAAAATATGGTGATATTAAAATTGTACACAAAAGTTGAGCTTTCTCATAATATACTTATTTGAATGTGCTGAGTCTGCGTTTCCCCACTTGCATTAGTTTATGCAATTAAAATTCTTGTTGGAGTTTCAAATTTTGGAATGTTATTCTTCTTTTTTAATGTATTGCAAGTAACATTCCTTTTCTAATGAAATATATTCATGTTTTAATTTGTTTGTTTCATAAAGAGGGAGTAGATAATATTTTTATCTTAAAAATATATAAATAACGATTGAAAATCTTAATTATAAATTTTAAAGAAAATAAAGAATGTTACTGAAATAAAACTACGTTCTCAAATGGATATCGAGCAGTTCTAAAAACAAAGTCAATGATATGAATACACTCATAATGTTTCTTAAAACACTATATTTGCCATGGTTTTGAGAAGCAAATGCAGATCACTTATTAAACTGTTAAAATGGCAGACGTGTCATGAACAAAACACAAAATCTTATAATAAAAAAGTAGTCTTTTACAAATGCAAAATTCAAAAGTTTTCAGCGAAAATAAAATGAACTAAAATGTGAACCAATATTTTAAAAAAAAATGAACTAAAAAGTAAACGAATATTTAAAACATACATATCAGAATTCATCCTGGCTTGCGTTTTAAAGCAAACAAAAGAAAAGAGCAGATATAAAAATTGGTATAAAATTAAGATTTAAAATTTACAAGAGCAATGAATTTGATGTATTTAAATGTCATACATGCAATTTTTACATATTATCTTAATTTTTTCAGCCACTTTTATTAACAATTACATGTGTCTAAGTTATACTATCTTGAGTATAGTATGTAATAGTGTATACATCGCAGAATAGTGAATAACAGATTTTTCTCACACAATAAGTAAATTATGCGTAGTCCTAAATTAACAAACCCATAAAAGGAGCATACAGAGCAGAAATACTTTGTATTGTAGGACTGTGTTTTTCAAATATGAAACCTTCTATCCTTCCTAAATTTCGAACTTATTTGCTTTGTTAAATACTTCCATGTTTGCCTCATAAAATCGGATTTAGTTCTTATTGTAATGCACAAAAGAACCTGTTTTTTTATAGAAAGCTGCAGAAAAGTCCTTCAATTCCTGCGATCGATTGCAGAGAAGGGAATTTCATAAGATTCCGCTTCTAGTTTTTTTTTTTCTCCGAAAGTGGAATTAAGGATCAGCCTTTCGTTTTAATCCTATTACTGAGAAATTCTAACACGCGTTATTCGAATTTATCCTTTTAAAGAATTTCATCTTTTAATTTTAGGTGATTCAACTAAAAACATCGAACTAAAGATTTTGAGGTAACTTTAACGATAAAATAAAAATAAACATTATGCATATCAGACGTTACGAAATAACTGGATAAGCTCTTTATACTGAGTTTGCCTATTTAGACCTAAGAAAGTAGGTACAAAGAACATTTAGGTTCAACAATGCTGTTTGGTCTCAAAAGGAAATGTGTAAATAAAATGAACATGCATTCATGTAAACAAACATTTATGGAATTTATCCTCTCTACATGGAGAGATTCTAATGTGTAACTCGAAGTAAAAAAAACAACGTAAGACGAATGCTGAACCTGTACTAATCTAAATTAAACTATTTTTTTCTAAAATGTTGGATGTTTTTTTAGAATATCATAAACTAAATAATTATATCCTAAAACTGTTTATGTACTTTTCGATTAACGTAATTCAAAATATTTTACTGTAACTGCTTGAACATTCCAATAATTCAAGACCCCATTATAAGTATCGTGTCCCGAGACATTTTTAGAGAAACTTTCATCTATAAATTTCTAAAACGAGAGCTACATATTATTCATTTACTTTAAAAACCGAAATAATATAACCTCGTTTTTCACTTTAAAGCTTAATGCGTGTGTACGGTGTAAAATTTGGTTATTTTCTAACCATACACACACAATGATTTTTAAATCTAAACATGCACATTCGAAAATTAAAAGAATTTATCAAAGAATATTAAAATGAAACGTTACACAGTACTTAAAATACGGATGTAGGATTTTAAATCTATTTTTAAAGTAAGTTTAGAGGAAATGAAATGTACAACTTTATTGAACTACTAATGGTCTTAAGAATTAGCAGAAAACATGCTTTTGGAAAAACATGAACTGCAATCCAGATGATATAAAGAAATATAATTATCTAATATAATTTGATCATTATACATACGAGTAACGTATATTTATAAAATAGTCGCAGCTATAATATTATTTTTAATTAGATGTATTTGTGTTTTCTTTTGAGACTACATTCCTACTTTATATCTCAAATATTTTTCACTATTATTAAAAATAATAAAGGAACATTCAATCTATATTAATTAAATAAATTTTAACGTATTTCTTTCTTATTAATATACAGTAACAGTACTTATGTATGAAAATTTAGTTAGTGTTTGAAAAGCGCGGGTAAACATTTAATTTTAAATAACCAATTAATAACTTTTCGGAAAATATCACGATATCTTTATAATAAATAAACGTGTAAAAAGTAATGTAACTGATAAATTATTTCATGCATATTTACATATGTTTAGAAACATTTAACTATTTTTCTAAATGCATGTCTCCAAGGTATCTGCTTCTCTATTTACTTTAGATGTTTATAAAGATTACATTTGTACATAAAATTTTCACTTTGCTTTGTGGAGACTTTTAAACGAGGTGATAGTAGCTAAAATTCATTGAACCGCGGAAGTCTCCAGGGATATTTAAAGTATAAAGAAATTTTTCTTTTCATTTCAGGAGAACTTGCACGAAATGCTTATATATATTTATCATTCTTTTTATTTTTACTTATGTTGAATTTAGTAAAATATGTTTGTTTGCTTTTATAGAACAACATTTATATTTGATTTAACTCCATTTTTAAAGTGGGTGTGCGGAAAGCTATTTAATTTTTTATTGCGCTAGGAAAAAAGCACGGAGCAAATTAGCATTTCTGTGGAAATTTTAAAATTGCTTTATAACTTGCAAAAATTTAAATAAATCTCGATTTCTTCTTGTTTTTGTTTGTAATGCCCTGGAAAGGCCGTGGTAGCTAAGTTGGGAGAAGCATTCATCTCGCAGCCGGAAGGTTGTGAGTTCGATCCTGGGACCAACCGAAGACCACCGTCTTTGCTAATGGCGACTGGGGCATGTTAAATATGTCGTGGTCGCAATGTCTTCTAAGTTCCCATCCAAATCGATACTTCTGGGGGTGGCAAAACTAATCCTTTTACCTTCTGCTTCGTATTTGCTTCGAAATTAAGAAGCCCCGCTTACGGTCGGCAGTGCTGCCATCAATGGGTTCCTGAATGAGGTAGAAATGAACTTTTCGAGAATCTGGTAGAAATTAACACCTTTGGCAGGTAATGCCGCTATAGATCTAATCTGGATTTGGGGTGATACAAAATGCTCTTTAGCAGAAGTGCCTTAGACCCCCATAATCCATGACAACAAGTCAAACAATAAGAACAAGAATGACCTGGTGGATCTGGCAACCATTGAGATGGGCGAAATCCTCCATACAGGCCAGCAATGGGCGAAGCGGGAACGGCATCTATTTTTATGAACCACGATTGCAGGCAGTCCGATTTAGCTCGTAGTCTCCTAATTTTGAGCCAATTCCAGGTGAGAGACCTACCAGCTGAAATCGGCACCACCAGAGGTATCTATTGAATATGGAGGGCATTGGAGCCTCGAAAGAATTTTGCTTGCACCAGCTCCCATTAGCGTACACTCTCCCAAAGCAGCTCAGCCGACAGCGGTGCTCACACTATCAAGCGCTAGCTTACAAATTTGCCCATCAGATTCCAATATTTTAATTAGCTATGGATAAAAACGTTATTTAGCATCAAATAATCTGCTAAATTACCCCTAATAGCACTACTTTAGCTTGTGCTTGTGACTGAAATACGATTATGCAATACAGTCACGATGGACTTACAGATAGTCTCAGGGACACCGCAGTGTAGTCTCGATACGGTCTCTATGTCAGCCTGTTGTGGCAACACATTGCGACCTGTGTAGCCACAATGCGACTCTGATACGACTTCGAAAAATTCCGAGGGAGAAAACAGTTTTCAGATAGAGGTGGATTGTAGCACCATTCATCTTGCAGAGCATGATGGAAATTGCCAGCATAGAACACCCTGACTAGCGAGTCTTTGGCAAAGTACACTAGTCTCTTCTATGCTGTGTTCGTCTTACTAGGAAAGGTTTTAAAAAGAGTTTAAAAAGTTAAAAATTTTGTGGAGAACTTCATAAATAGAGGAAAATACCACAGTAAACAAACATAGATAAAAAGAAAATTTAGAGTTTTTTTCTCATAAATCATCTTCTAGTCGATAGTTCACTGTTATATTTAATTATTCATTGAAAAAAGGCTAATGATATATTGAATTAGCATTTTTTAATGGTCAATGATTATCGCTTTTTTCTACTTTTAAGAAATAAACTCATAAAGTGCAACATATTTACAAGTTTTGATATAATAAACCTACATTTCATTTTCAGACAAATTTAAAACTCCTGTAGCAAACACCAGATTTTTTTTTCAGGGGTAGTTGAGAACTCAAAAGCTGGAATGGATATATTTATTATTAGATGTATAAGATATTTTAATTATCCTTGTGAATGTATTTAAAGTGACTCTGTCTAGTATTTAGATTTGATTGGAAAAATCCACTTAAACTCTAATACTTCGCATATATCCTTCGACATCAACAGTAGGTTAAAGTAAATCAGTAGTTCATATTTCAAGAGAATAAAATAGTTACAAACGACATGATCCTTTTAAACTTTGTACAATATGGGCAAATCTTGTGCGAGACGTGGGAAAAATATTCTAATTATCGATTCCTATAAAATTCTTTGATAATGTAAGCGATTTAGACTTCAACTGTGTGACGTAAAATGCAATACCTAACATATAGGCATACATACCAGCCAACATTACGGAATATAATTAAAAACTTTTTCTAAAAAGCAATGTTTTAAATTTTTTTCAGTGATCATCCCTCAACATTAAGTAAGAATTTGTTTCTGTATTCTTGGTGCTATGTCTATTGCCGGAATTAATTAAGAATTACCTGTGGTCAGAATGGTTGATATACAACCTCAACCTGACGGATAGTATCAACGCCTCATAGATATAGAGAGTCTTACAGGTCCTTATTTCACCAAGCTTTGACTTCATCATTTGGTCTAGCTTTAGAAGTTTTATTTTCACAAAAAAGCTATTAAAATTTCTAATAAAAATTTCCCATGCATAGCAGTATTTTAATAATTTAAGATTAAAAAAAATTTACGACAAATGACAGTTTTTAACCATGACTAATTAGATAATATGATAAGGAAATAGATCATAATGAATAATTTTGTATGTGAAAGGTATTTTAGTTTTAATGTTTAATTTAAAAAAAATGCTTATATTTGTAGCATTCACCAGAAATTTTTAATAGGAGCCTCCAAAAACGTGATGACGTCAAACCTTGGTGATTTGCAAAGATAAGGAAATATTCATATTTGGTGTATTAAGATTGGCAAAGATGCAATAGTATTACGCTAAACTTGGTGATGTTTAGTTTCATCCCTCGAGTAAATATTTGTTAAAATTTTCTTTTAAAATCTCAGACACCTCCGGTTGGTCTTTTATCAGTCGGAGGCATCTCCCGCATTTTCACGTGGAATCACTCAGTCTACTGTGTACTTGTTATTTTAAAACTAATTGTATACAAGGTATAGGTATCTCGTTTTCCGTGAACTTTTCTTTTTTCCTGTGTGGCGTACGGTTGTAACCTTCGAGAAAAAGTGCTGCTGACATATACAGTAATGCTACGTAGGAGAGTCCTAGGCGTAAAATGATAATTTATACAGAAAAAATATGATTATGTTTACTGATCACCAAGCTAAGAACTTTACCATTGTTTAAATTTACCTTTGGAAGAAAAGTTTAAATTATATTTAAAAATTAAGGCTGCAGTCATAATTTCTAGACAATTTTTTGTGTAATATCACAGTTGCCAATTGCTTATGAATATAGTTTGGCGCATTTTGTAAACTTTAAATTTCTTTTACTTTTTTTTTTCGAAATGGCAATGCCTATAATCTGGGAAATTTTGCTGTAAGTTAAGCCAAAAATTACTATTCAAAAAAGTGGTTTATTATACAGAGCATTCCAAAAAGGTGGTAACGGGCTTTAATTCTTTATCTATTAGAGATACGTGGTAAGTGTACATTGGAAAAATGTTCAAAATAAGGTCGGAAATAAGACTCCGTTAATAAACGATTCCTCTCGTTATTTTTTGAAAACTTACACTTTTTAGATTTTTATCCGACCCCCGTACAAAAAACATCCCAATTAGTAAAATGTGCCTCACACACTAATGAGTTGACGTAGCAGATTTGAGCCTTTCTTCATACGAAGTCACAAAAATATCTTTAAAGAAAGACGATCGGGGACTGTACATGATTTTGTATGTAAACGTTTATTCCTAGAGTAGGAAAAAGATTTTCTTGCATCATTTCTGTACGACCCCTGAAATGCGATCATTCGACGTGATTTTTTCCCTTTGAGAACCATTGAAAAGTGGTTTAAGTATTAAAGTTATCTCTATATCTCTGACACTTTTTAAAGTATAGTTCTCAAACGTTATATGTCACCTCTTTGGTGTATTCCACTTCTTTGGCGCCCAATTTTACTTATTGGGAATTCCATCGCGCGGGGTCTTCTAAAAATTTAAAAAGTGTAATTTTTTGAAAACTAACGAGAAGATTTTTTCTTAATGGAGTATTATTTCCGACCTTATTTTGAACATTTTTTTCAATTTTCATTGTCCACTTATCTCTAATAAATAAAGAATTAAAACTCGTTACCACCTTTCTGGAACTTCTGTATATACACATAGATTATATTTATAGAGCAGACACTTTAATCACGTTTTAGAAAAGTCTAGACTTTTCAAACTTTAATGCACTTCTCCACGGAATCTATTACTGTAACTGAATTACCCAGGTTCCTTACCGAATAGATTAAATTTATGGTCAGGCCGAGTATCTCCAACATCTTGACAAATTTGAATTCCTGTTTCTCGAGTTTCTAGAAATTATTATTTCTGGATTATGGCCGTTAGCGTAATTTCAGATGACTGAATGAGCTACACCAGGTTATTTCTTTACAGCAGAAGAAAGTGCAGGAGTCACAGGTTCTAGAGATATTTCTGTTGCCAAATTGAAAGAATAAGTTCAGGATTATAGTTAACAAAATATAATATACTTGGTGTGAGTAATTATCATATATGTGTACATAAAAAAACTCGATTTAAACTAGAGAAAGTTTTATGATTTATTAAACACTTATACCTGTTTGAGAAAAAATTACGAGGTACGAGAGAAGAGAAGAGGGAACGGGTGACGGTTGCGATTGCGTAGGTTTGATAAGCACTGCAACTCGTAGGAAGCTCTCTATTACTCTGCGCTACCGTATTAAGCCAAGTTAACCGCGTGGTTTACTCAGAAATAGCTCCGGCTTCCTCTTGTCATTTATTCAATCAAATACAGTTTATATGATCCCGTTTTGATGGCTTTTGACCGAAAACGAGGCTCGGAAATCGCCTCAGTGGGCCCGTTTACATGCGCAAAAGTGCGGGGTAAGTGAATGGATTTTCGCTGCTTTGTACCCTCGATTCCCCTACGTAGGAAATGAAAATGCGGGTTAGAAGGATTCCTAGTCCAGTGAAGGATATATGCAGAAAGGACGTCGCTTTCCCATGATGCATTGCACTTTTTTTCGTATACTCTGCTCTTACGTGGTATTTTCCATTTCCCCATGCAAACGGGATTAATGAGTCTAAAGACCTGAAAAAAAAAACCAGAATTCCAAGATATAGGGTGCGGAAATTCGGGTGTGACTGAGAAGCAAATGATATGCAGTACAGGCCCGTTTACATCCGAAAATGCAAAATCCCGGATAAAGGCAGAGTACAGGGAAAAAGGCACAATGCTTCATGGGAAAGGGACGTCATCCCTGCATTTACCCTTCACTGGACTAGGAATCTTTCAGTCCCACCTATTTCTCCCTATGCAGAGGAAGCCGAGTAGAAAGCAACTAAGTTCCGGATTTACCCCGCATTTTTGGGGCACATGTGGACGAGACCTAAGTTTACCTTTTTCTTAAGCGAACGAAATCCAGACTACTTTATGGAATCCAAGCTAATTTTTACTATACCTTTATGCATCACATATATACAGCATGATTCCAAACTCTAGAAAAAAAATTCAAGAGGTAGTAGTTCCGTTCAATATCTCATTACTCCGTAGCACATGTTCAGTATCGCAAAACAATGTAGACTCGAAAAAATCGTCGTTCTCACTTTGCTAATAATAATTATTTTGGAAGATTTATTAAAGTAGTAGTAGACTTTCTGACCACGATTTCTCAAAAATTAATACACCAAAGAAAACGCGTGTTTAAAATGGACAGTTTACAAACTATACTTCATTTTATTGATAAAAACGTGGCTGACAAGAAAGACAGGCTGCGCTACTGAAATTTTGGGCATACACGTTTACCAACTAAGAGACGTGTGGGTTCGTGGGTGTAGTCATCGTAATCCGAGTCAGCGCCAGTAAGATGGCCACATCGCCTAGGTCACATGACTCTTAATTCGCAAAAGGGTGTGACCAAAATATTGGCACCGCAGCTTGTCTTTCTCGTCAGCCACAGATAATACTGTCTGAGGAAATCGCTTTGTTTATGAAACTCGATTTAGAAATTAGACAAACATTTCAACACTTCTTCCAAAGTAATTGCATAGGTACCAAGTATTAAGGTATATAATTAACCACATTCTGTGAACGCTCATTTTCTATTTAAGATGTAGCAAAATTTGGAATTTGAATGCGCAGTTTAGTTACTGTTGTGGAGAACTGTTCAAAAAAATTTCCGATTTACAAAAAAAATGGTTAATTATATTCCGTAATACCTGGCACCTATGTACACCCCCAAAAAAGTATTCGAACAAGAGAGAAATTTCCTACGTTGGTTTCGTATATAAAAATTATTAATCATAGAATATGAATTAGGCTATGTATAAATATGACTTTCCATATTTCTATCAAGTAGTGCGTTTTTCAAAAACTCAATTATTATTCGCAAATCTAAACTAGGAAATTTCTCTCTTGCTCGAATACTTTATTGGAAAGTGTAATTAAGCAGTGCAAGAAGAATCCTACTATATAGTTACACTAATCACTGACTCACTGACTCTCTAACAATTCCGGTCAACCTGCTACAAGTTGTTACTTTCACCACCATTACTGAAAAATATTACAAAGTTAAGCAGAGGAAGCGTAATAATATCTACACCGTTTGTGCGACCCGCTTGAAATTTTTTAGAATTACGTACACAAATATAGAAAACAGTCTGCGCGACTTTAAAAATCTGAAAATGCACCCGTTCCCTTATTTTTAAGAGATTTTTGCGTTATTTTCAGTTCCCTTTTACATTTGGGATTCAAAAAAAGTGTTTATCACTTGCGTGACAAAATTAGGAGTATCAAGGGACAGTTGCGTCTCATTGACGTCACGGTTATCTCGCTTTGAAGGAAAAATTGTGATTCACTCGTTTAAAATAGTTCTTCCACATTACGCAGTTCTTTTTTCACAAATAACATGATTTTCGTCTTGCATGAAACATTGATATAAGAGGCATTATTCCCAGAGAAACGAAATCTTTCGAATACGAAAAGTTTTCGCACGTCTTTAGAAGAAAATCAACTTCGAGTCCTGTATAAAACAAGCATTGAATATGAAGTTATTTATTTGAAGCATGCAAAGATTAAATATATTGAGTGTAGAGATATTTTTGTCGAATGTTTGTTCTAGAGCCCGTTGTAATTACCTTCACAACGGGCTTTGACTTCTACTGTTTATTATATTTTCCCAAGACTTCGTCAGTTTGAGACAAGGATATTACTCCTAGCTTCCAGGGCATTGGCGTTACTACCATGCCTAGCTTTCAGGATAATTTAAACTCAGCATTCTGATAATTTTCATCCTGACGCCTGTGTGTTTAACAATACGCTATAACTTTCAATCGCCAGCTGAGCACTTTTCCGCCATGAAAAACTCAGCGGACTATCACCCGTATTCACGAAACTTTCTACGAGCTGGTAACAGCCGGATTACCATAGAATCGGATGGTTAAAAAAAAAATGGTATTCACAAGGCCAAATCGGCTGGTTACATCTCGTTTTTAACAGACGAATGTAACCAGCCGAATTCGGGTGGTTACCGGCCTGTTACATTCGACGCATGCGCTGTGAGGCTCTAATCTGTTTACAAACATGGCGGACTACAGCGCTGTTGAAGACAGAAGATATGGAAATTTTAGAATTTATTGATAGATTTGCAAAATTTATGTGTGAGGAGAAAGTAAACGGTTTAGAAGACTTGTGTGTCAAGGATTTTCCAATACATTACCATCAAAGTAAGTAAACGGTAAACAGGCAATAAAGGAAATGTTTTAAATTAACAGCAACCGTGTCAATGAAATTATGGCGCAGCGGTAAAGCGAGCGATTGGCAAGCAGTAGTTCCAGGGTTCTGGCCTCGCTGCGGCCAAAGTTTACTTCTTGCTCTCTCACCCCCCCCTTTTTTTTTTAACATCTCTTTTTTTTTTATTTCTAAAAAAGTAAGGCCCTCTGGGATGAAGTACTTAACCATTTTAATTAGGTGTATAAATTCGACATTATACTACAATACCATCAAAATCAATCATGATCCCAATCCTGTCAGAAAAAAAGAAATAATTTTATTAATTTTTTATTTTTTTCCCAGCAAGAGCATTGCAAAATTTAATAGACAAAGCCATTTGAATTAGCAGGGGTTAGCTGGGCTGGAACAGCTTTCTTTAATTAGTCCCCTTTCTAAAATTCCTTTAATTGATTTCCCACCCTCCCCCGAAATTTTAGTCAATGAAATTAGTAGTTTTTTTATTTGCATTGATTCTGCAGTTCAACTATAGGTAAAAAAAATTTCAGCGCTACATACCCCCCCATCCCCTCCCAATTTTTATTTGCCTACGATTTTGCAAAAGAAGAACATGTAGCTTTGAGACAAAAATTCATTGACATTTGTTTTATCTGTTTCAAGGGGGAAGTAAATGTAAATTTTAACAGAGTCTGTTATAAGCTTATAGTATTAAATATTTATTTACATACATCTGATAAAATAACTAATATAATTCTTGATTTTTGCATTATTCCATTAATAAAAATACATCAGAGGCATTATTCACTATTAATATTTAAATTGAATACTCTTTTTCCCCGTTCCTGGTTTATTTAAATAAGTTGTACACTTCGTGCTAAGTTATTACTCATAAATTAATCACATGAAAAAAAAAATCTTATTTTTAATGTCTGACTACAGAGTGATTAAAATGTCTTTATTGTGGGAAAAAACTTGCAATTTCGAGTGGAGATCTGCAATTCCCTTTTTTTTTGGGGGGGGGGGGAGGGTCCAAAAATTTCTAGTCCTTGATATGAAAAATCAAGAGACAGCCTAGTTCATAACTTCAGTTAAAAATTGAGTAATTGCTACCTCATAAATCATTATTTAAGCAGAACCATCTCAGCACAATCACATTTTAATATTCACGTATATATTTACCCTTTACTGTATAAAATTACAAAAAATTGCAGAGCTGCTCTATGATCCATATTTTTGTGATTAAAGTATGGTCACCAGTAGGTTTCAACATTAGAATTATTACAATTGTATTAAAACATTGTAAAAATATTTGTTTTTTTTATGCATTTGAAATTTTAATTATTGATACTCAAAAAAAAAAAAAAAAAAAAAAAAAACCATACCATCTCCTACAGTAAAACAAATAAAATATCCCCAGAGTAAGCTCTTAAGTATGTATTCACAAATTTTTAAACAATCGTACTGTTTTTGTCTGTCAGATACATTAAAAAATAAAAATAGGAAACCTTCGAATACCTTTAAAAATTATCTTTTAAAATCAATATATCTTTTAAATTCGTAGGAGTATATAAATAAAATATCAGTTTTTAATTACAAAAAATTCAGCAGAAATCTCCGAAATAAATAATTGAAGTATTTGTGATTATAAAAATACATGAAAACACATTACACTCCTGCTTATTTTCAACTATTTTGGAGCGTTCGCGAAGAGGGGTGAAGTGAAGGGTCGGCAATCAGCTAGTTGGCCAATCACAGACGAGCTTACAAAGCAGAATGCACAAGTACAAGTTAATCGGTGGTCAAACGTTGGTCAGGAAACCAGTGGTTTTAAATAGTTGGTGAATACCGTTCTGAGGTTACCGGTGTGTTACCAGCAAGTAACGGTCAAACGTTAGTTTCATAATCAGGCGGTTACTAGCCGTTTCGTGAATACGACTGTATGTTTTTCATAAATCTGATAAAGTTAACTATCCCTTCACCGAATTTCAGCTTTTTTATTATTGTTTTACTTAACGGACATTCTTTACATGTTGACGTGTGTTCCACCGATACAGCCGAATGCAGATCATCGTCGGCAGCTGACGTAAAATCCACCGCTATAAAGTCAGCTGATTACTTTTTTTCCATTTGTATACAATGTGATAAATACATGTACAAAGTATCAACTTTTTTATTATAATATTTTTTTTAAAATTATTTTACATCTGGGTGGCCGGGGCGGCTACACCCACCGCTTCTCAATCAGGTGACATTCATTTTCTTTACTGCCGCCCAGGTAGTGTAGTGGCTAGAGAACCATTCTATCACACCGTGGGTCCGGGTTCGAATCCCGGCTTGGGCATGGATGTTAACTTGTCCGACCCTTCATAGGGGGTAATGCTGTCCGCCCACTGGGTGCTCCCTTAATAAAATGGACAGTGACTCGGGCCTTTGTAGTGGCGAATGCTTGATGAGCAAGTGCCCACCCATTGGAAAAAAAAATCATTTTCTCTACTAACAATATAAAATGAACCAAAGTACAAAATCTCAGCTTTTTTTCGAGGATGGCCCCAAAATGGTAGCTGGATCCCGGACTACAAGTACAGCTGAACAATTCAATATGAAGAGCAAGTCTTCAATCGAAAATTAGAAAATCACTCTTTACTCTATTAATTTTATAAATGGCACAGCCTACGTCGAAATTTACACGTAATACATAAAACATCTCGATTTCGTGAAATGTAAGCGCCACAAATATTTGCGGTTTATTTACAGATTTATTTTTGCAGATGTTTTGCCTTCGATCTAAACAGAAGAATATTTACCCTAGATAGTGACCGGAAAGTTATTTTACCAAATTTTAGAATCAAAGATTCGTTATTGAAATTTACGAGGATGCAGGGAAATTAAAAACATGTCTCATACAAAGAGGTGGAGGGGGAAGCAGTTTTCGTTAATTTATTTCGTGTTTTTGAAGTACAAATGCGTGAAATATAATGTACGAGATATAGAGAGAGCGTGCAGTCATTAGGTTACGTGCATCACAGAATAAAATGTTCTCACACAGATTGCATTTAAAAGAATAACCCAAACTGAGAAAGTTAGTGAATGATAAGAAAAGTATGCAGTCTGCATTATTTCTTGTTTGAAGCTACAGAAGGACGAATCGTGGCACATACTAATTAAATGGGCAGTTGATTAATTTCGGAAGCTTGATTTAGGTTAGCAATTACATACATGTAGCATAACGGGCGACATCGGTCTTCCAGTTGGTCCCTTCTGATATGTGTTTCTGAAAATCCCATTTTTAATAGTTTTGATCATGATTCGTTGACGTTGCCTTTAGTTGCATTGTATAACAGTATTATAATTCTGAAACGAGCTTTACGGTATACGGGCACACTAAGAAAAAGGAATGGAAAACAAAATAAAGAGAAAAATAGGTTGCTGGTCTGTCTCTCCACACACGCACATTTTCATGCTAATCGTAAAGAATATATGTTGATGCTTTCCTTTACAAACTATCTTCTTCATAACCATTATTAGCATAACACCGGAAATATTTTCAAGAAGAAAATCATTTGTGAAATCCAAAAACTCGGACAGTTCAGTTCATGATCATGCTGCTGGTCGGATCAAGATCACGCTCTTTAATGTGTGAGCGCTCTCTAAATAGCCAAGTGCAAGAGTCTCCAACCTCTACAGAATTTGATTAACCTTTTTTTTTGTTAACAGTTCGACCCCCATGCATCAACCAGATCTACCAATTAACTTTTGTGGATTTAACCAGGCTCCACATTCCTGCGATAAAATAGTTGTCTGAATAATAAAGACATAATAAGATTATTATGCTTTTTGAGCGTTGAACTAAACGCAATAATTTTGGAAGGAGGAGATGGGCGTGGTATAATAATGAAGAATTTTTTTCTCAGATGTGCGGATCACAGTGCAGAGTTTAAGCTTTTTCTATTCCAACGGGTGATTTAAATATAAAGAAAGAGCGCGGCACTCCCTACATTGCACCTGCTCGACTGAAGGGATTCTGGAACCGGAAGCGAGGTAATAGTCTAAGAGCCAGCGACCGCCAGAATTTCGTTATTGTATAAAAGCTGAAACTTTCTCTGCGCATACCCCCCAACAGAGGTAGGAACAATCGGCCACTATAAAGTTTGGATGGCCGTGGCTTTGGCAGGTAACAGGTGGCAAAGGTGTATAAAATTCCAGAATATTTTCGAAATTTCATAAAGCTTAATTTTTTTATATGGTCTTCTTCGCAATACTAGAAATCACTTTATCCTTGCTAGACACTTTTCCATCGTGGCAAACCACCGCCAGACAACGTCAAAGTCATGGAAAACTGTTGTGTTCGTAAACTCCTGCGACGAAGTACGTCAAACTGTCACAAAGCCCCAAGCACATTTTAGACTGCTGTACTTCTGAACTTTCTTACGATGCTGCAGCGCGCTCGTAATAGAATTACGTTTTCCATGACTTTGAGATTGTCTGGCGGGGGTTTGCCACGATGGAAAAGTGTCTGACAAGGGATAAAGTGATTTCTAGCACTGCGAAAAAGAACATATAAAAATATTAAGCTTTATGAAATGACGAAAATTTTCTGCAATTTTATACACCTTTGCCACCTGTTACCTGCCAAAACCACGATCATCCAAACTTTATAGTGGCCAATTGTTCCCATCTATATTGGGGAATATGCGCATAGAAAGTTTCAGCTTTCATACTATGACGAAGGTCTGGCGGCCACGGGCTCTTGCTCTATAAGACCTAGAGGAGAAAGCTGCTGACTTGTCTATTACGCTCGATGATATCTTTTTGAGAAAGAGGCCGGCAGAGTTTTTGAGAAATTGTCCAGAGACTCACCGAGAATTCGAGCCGAAACTTCGGGTCCCGTGCAACGAAGTCCATCAGGAGTGTAATAAAACTCCGGACATTCCGGTCAGTTTTACTTCAAGCAGCGGACCACAAGTCACCCGGAAAAATTCGATCCCATTTACAAAAGTACCTGTGAGAATTACATATTTAATCAAGAATTTGTAATATTGTTCATCATTAAATATTGTAATCGTTATAATCGAGTCTCTCTGGACTTTTAAATTGCTAAGCTTACTCCAAAACGCTACAACAGCATTAAAATTAGTCATGAAAAAGTATGTTTTATATTTATATCCTTTTTCAGGCATATATATATATATACAAAGAGAGAAACTCCTTTTCTGTCTAAATAAGTTAAAGACTTTAAAATTTAATAATCGGATACTGAAAGTAAATATAATGCTTTTATATAAAAATAAGGATAAAATTACGTTCTCACAAGGCAAACAAAAAATTTTAAAGGCAAAGAAGTAACGTCGAAGTTAAAAGTAATCCAAAATGTGAAATAAATATGCTCTTGTCTTTTTAAAAATGTATACTATATTTTTTCCTAAGTTAAAATGCCTAAAAATCCAGAAATACAGCATTTTGAATCACTATGAAATTGTTACCATATCTGCCAACTTTCACGGAAAATAACTAACTGCTACTTCCAAACAATAGTTTTCTGTTTACAATATAGCTCAATTTCATATTCGGTCGTGCGAGCTATTTGCTAACTTGCAAAAATGATTAGCAAACTTTACTGTTTTTCAGTTACTGTTTTTTACAGTTTAGAAAAGTGGTTAATTGCATTCCGTAAAAGTTAACAGGCATGTGTTACGGAGGGCTTAAATGAACACTGAATTAAACTTAGAGCTTCTATTCTTTTAATTAACAACCATGTAATATGTACAATTAAAGACAAAGAGGTGCATTGAACAACAGCTATTCGCATGGATTTCTTTTCCAAAAAAGTTGTTTGAACAATTACCAATTAAAAGTACTCTTTAACTTCGTTTAATAGAGGGATTTTCTAATGTTCATGAAATATCCTCAACCATTTTTACCTTCAGCAACTTTTCAGCATAGGATCAAGCAGGTTGCTCGTCTCCAGCAACGGATTTCGCTAGGCTCTATTAAAAATTATTTTTAAAAATTACTGCCTACAAAAAGCGTGACGCAATTTGCTTCCCATATAGCGCATCTTGTGCTATGACGTCTGCGCTTCTTTCCCCCCTGGGTGACCATGAAAAACCCAACTCACACTTCGAACAGATTCGCCAGAGGAGCAGACCAATTTCTACTTGGGGGCCCAAAAAGGGCATGATATTGAATCTGTATTTTTAAACGTTTAAACTATACCATAGTAATTTGTAAATAAATTGTACATAATTATATTAGACCTGATTGATTTGGATTATTATTGAAAAATAGAATTTATGCCACACTGAACCGCCACGATAACATAAACTGTACGGACTGACTTCCGTCAACATGGTGCACGGCCGACAAAGTGTGCCACGGGCCTTGAATGGATAAGGTAATATTGAAATACTTAATATTTTGGAATTAGCACAATCCAGTGTGCGAAGACTGCTCAAGGAAGGATTTTTCCTTTATTTTTTATGAAAAATTGCTGACGAACTATTGAAAGTAAAAGCGAAACGAAAAGTATTAAGAACGGCAGTTTCGAAACATTTTAAGAACATTGAAACTGAATTTGAAAAAGAGGCTGCCGATTCTTCACTTCTTGAAGAATATTTAGAACTATTAACTAGTAAATCGGATGAGTTAAAAGTTATCGATGCGGCAATTGAACCGCTCTTAGAATCAAAAGACTTTGAAGCTGAAATTACAGCTAGTGAAGAATACAATGAAAAGGTTTTATTATGAAAATTTAAATTAAATAGAAAGTTGAACAAAAGCAAAAAAGTCGAGGTTAACGTAACTAAAAATGATGTTTCAGAAATAAAATCTGAACAGAAACGAGTTCGTCTGCCAGAATCAACCATTCCAAAATTTTATGGTGATTACTTAAAATGGAATGAATTTTATAATTCATTTAAAGTATTAATTGATGATAACGACTCTTTAAGTGAAACTGAAAAATTTCAATATTTGCGTTCGTTCCTTGGAGGAGCGGCTTTAAACGCAATTGAAGGTTTCGATATTTCAGACAACAATTATGATGAAGTGATTAAATTGTTAGAAAACAGATTTGGTAAGCGAGAAATAATCATCAACACGCATATGAATAAATTATTGAATTTGAGTCCAGTTTACAAATCGAGTGATGTATCGAAACTTAGAAAACTATACGACGCTATCGAAACACATGTACGCAGCTTAAATTATTTAAATGTAAAACCGGAATCATACAGTAATATGTTTATACCAGTTCTATTTAAAATACTTCCATCAGATTTAACGCTTGAATTTAACAGAAAAAATCCTAACTTTTCTACGATGTATAGTGTGGAAGCGCTGTTAAAATTCCTTCATACTGAAGTTTTATCTAGAGAAATGAACGCCTTACTGGTTCCCCCCTCTTCAGTCCAGAGAGAAAATCACGGGCGACTGGCGTCAAAAAAAAGTCATAATTTAAGTTCCGCGGTGCAGCTTTTGACACCTTCAAGTGGATACAATTCGCAGCCCGCTAACGATAATCTCTGCGTGTTCTGTAAAAAATCAAAACATACTGGAATTTGCGATTCGCTCTCGGTTCAGGAAAAACGAAAAATTATATTTCGAGAAGGTAGATGTATGCTCTGCTTAAAGCGAAAACATAAAAAATATGACTGCAGATCGAAACAACAATCCTGTCCTCGTTGCAAAAAAAGACATAATTTAGAGATCTGTTTTGACTTAGAGAAAAAAGGCAGAGAGAAAAATAATAATGCAAGCTCGCGCGAAGAGGCGAGTGAGGAGAATGCAGTTGCTGAGAGTTCAAGCGGGAATGAAAAAACGCAAATCTTTACGGGTGTTTCACACACTAGTTCGGCATCTATTTTGCTTCAGACGTGCAGTGTTGTGATTAAGGGAAAACGTCGTTCAATGCAGGGAAGAATTTTACTGGATTGCGGCACAATGAGATCCTTTGTAAACAAAGAAATTTTTCGCGAATTAAAACTTACAGTAATTAGAAAAGAGACTTTATCAGTCTACAGTTTCGGCAATGAACAGCCCATTCAAAACACGTTTGATGTTGTAAAGGTAAAATTAGAAAATAGGCGAGATAATGAATCTAATATCCAAATTGAAGCCCTCGTAAAAGATCGTGTAACGGTACGGAAATTCCACCCGCTGACTTGAAATCGGAAATTATACTCTCGAAATTAAAAAACCTAAAACTGGCCGATTCCTTTGAAGCTGAAGGGGGTATTGACCTCTTGATTGGGTGTGATTATTATTACAACATAGTTAGTGGAAATTTGAAAAGAATAAACGAAAATTTCGTAGGGACAGAAACAATGTTTGGCTGGTGTATACAGGGAAAAACTGATAACACTCCAGGATCTACGGTTGCGTTAAACGTAATGGTTGAAGAAAAATTTATTTCGGACCAGATACAAAAATTTTGGACTCTTAAAGGGTTGGGGATCCATCCAGAAAACGAAATCGTTGATTCTTCGGACGATAATGTTTTACACAAATTTGAATCGGAAATTAAATATGAAAATTCTCGATATAAGGTTAAATTACCCTGGAAGCCAAACACAAAGCATGTTTTAGAAAGTAACAAAGATGTTGCTCTAAAAAGATTTCAGAAATTAAACAACACATTTAAGATTGATAACACTTTATTCGACCAGTATAAAGAAGTTTTAAAAGACTATGAGCTGAAGAATATTATAGAGCCTGTTCCAGAAAATGAACAAAATAATAACACCACATTTTAGTTGCCTCACAGGGCCGTAATTAGAAGCGACAGAACAACTAGCAAATTGAGAATAGTTCTTGATGCTTCGGCTCATAAACGAAATACGCTTTCTCTTAACGATTGTTTGAACACAGGTCCAGACTTATATCCAGATATATTTGAATTACTGGTAAAATTTAGGCAAGATTTAATAGTCTTTACGGCTGACATTAAGCAAGCATTTTTACAGATCGAACTAAATGAAGAAGCCAGGGACGTTACACGATTCTATTGGAAAGATAATCCCTTTGATAATGATATAAATTTAAAAATGTTCCGATTCACAAGAGTTTTATTCGGGGTAAAATCAAGTCCATTTTTACTCGCCGCTACTATTAAACACCACCTTAAGAGGTACACAGAAACCCATCCAGAAACATTCGAAATCCTGAGCAACAGTGTTTATGTAGACGACGTCATTAGTGGTCAACCGGATGTAGAACGCGCGTTCAAAACATCACTTGATTGCATTAGCATTTTCAAAGACGCGGGAATGACTTTGCATAAATGGCAAACAAATTCGAAAACACTTGAAAATTTGTGGGTTAAGGAAGGTATCACTACGAATGAAACTCCGAAGGATTTTAAAGAAGTGAAGCCTCCCTTCAAGGTGTTAGGAATCGCTTGGGATAGTGCAGAAGACGTTTTGTACTTCGACATTGACAACTTGGTGACATTTCTGACTAAAAGGAAAAAAACCAAACGTTTCCTTCTACAAGTTATTGGCAGAATTTTCGATCCTGTGGGTTTCTTGAGACCTTTCATTTTGAGAGCAAAATGTATAATGCAAGAGATTTGGTCTTCTGAAATCGACTGAGATGATGAGCTACCGTCTGATCTGAGTTTTAAATGGAAAGCTTGGTATGAAGAAATTGATGAACTGAATCATCTCAGAATCCCCCGTTATTAATTAGGAGGAATCACACAAGCTGATGTAAAAGAAATAGAGCTTCATAGCTTTTCAGATTCTAGCTTAAAAGCTTACGGCTGTGTAGTATATTTGAGAATTATTTTGAAGAATGACACTTTCCAAACAGTATTTGTTGCCTGCAAGAGTTGCCCCTCTAAAATCTCTTACTCTTCCAAGATTGGAGCTTTTAGGAGCACTCTTGGCCGCTAGATTGAGTATCAAGATCGTAAAATGTTTGAAATATAAAGTAACGCCCTTTTATTGGACGGATTCAAAAATAACCTATTTTTAGGTTAGTGGAAATTCCAAAAGATTCAAGCCCTTTGTCAAAAATAGAGTTGAAGCAGTACAGAAACTAACTGAAAGCAGCAACTGGAGTTATTGACCTGGGAAAGATAACCCCGCTGACCTTATATCACGAGGAACTACAGTTAGTAATTTGAGGAATTGCCAACTTTGGTGGCACGGACCACCTTGGCTTTTGCAGTCTTCTGAATTTTGGCCCTCTGGCAAAGTCGACGTTATAAAAGAAGAAAATTTGGAGTACAAAAAGAAATTTGCTCATTTTCAACAATATGAATGTGTCGTAAAAGAAAAAGACGAATTATTCGATATTTCCAAATATAGCAGTCTCATGAAAGTAATTAGGATTACAGCGTGGGTGAAAAGATTCGTTATGAACCTTAAATGTCCTGTGAAAAATCGTGATCTTTTAGCTGCTGAGGAAATTATTGATGCGGAAAAATTTTGGATCCAAAATGAACAAGACACTTTTTCAAAGAAGAGCATGAAACACTTAAGAGCAAAAATTTCATAAAAAGAAGTTCCTCTATATTTAATTACATGCCTTATCTACACGAAAACGAACTGCTTCGATTAGGAGGCAGGCTTGAATTTTGTGATTTGTCCATTAATGAAAAACATCCAATTATTTTGCCCAGAAATTCTTGGTTGACAACTTTGATGGTGCGCCAAGAACACGATAAAGTCATGCATGTAGGAGTGGCCAGTACTCTAACAAAAGTTCGATCAAATTACTGGATACCCAAAGGACGACAGTTTATCAAAAAGATTATCAAGAGTTGCATTGTCTGTCAAAAATATCTGTCCAAACCTGGTGATCAACTTACAGCTCCATTACCAGGTGATCGAATCCACCAGACTCCTGTATTCTCTGTTTGTGGACTTGACTTCGCAGGTCCCCTTTATGTGAAACATTCTGCAGAATTGAAAAAATCGCACATTGTTTTGTTTACATGCGCTGTCTCGAGAGCGCTGCACTTAGAATTAGTTACTAATATGACAACCGATTCCTTCCTGCTTGCCTTTCGGAGATTCCTAGCAAGAAGAGGAAACTGCAGAATAATATATAGCGACATTGCCAAAACTTTCAAAAAAGGGAAAAAGTAAATTGAAACTTTGACGGCTATCGTATCCAACAGCTCAGTTCAAGACTATGTCGCTAAAGAAAGAATTTTATGGAAGAATATAGTAGAACGATCCCCATGATGGGGAGGATTTTATGAGCGTTTAGTTAAATCCGTCAAAGAGTGTCTACGCAAGGTTCTCGGGAAAGCACTCCTGAACTTTGAGGAAATGTCGACTGTGCTTGCTGAGGTAGAAGCGGTGCTCCATCTTCCTCCATTGAGTTATGTGTATGGTGAGAGGGATGAGCCAGGCCCTCTCACGGCCATGCACTTTTTGAATTTCGGTCAAAACCAACCGACCTATCCAGTTACATTTGCCCAGATCATCGAAAGTGGAGCCGATAAGTCTTCTCTCCTGAAGAGGAGAAAATATCAGATGTTGCTTTTGAAGCAACTGTGGCTGCGATGGAAACGACAATACCTGTTAGACCTCAGAACAGCACATTCTGTGAAGAATCCGAGATCACACTCTGAATTCAAAGTAGGTGATGTCGTACTGATCGAAGGTGATGCCAAAAACAAGCTTCTGTGGAAGCTTGGCAGAATAGAAAAGGCCCTACCTGGACGCGACAACAAAATTCGCTGCTATGAACTGAAAACTAGCAGTGGACTAATGAAACGGACTGTACAGCATTTTTATCCTTTTGAAATCTGAAAGCTAAAGTTTGCAAAATTGATAACCTAGAACTCTAAAATCTCATATTTTCTTGCCATTTATATTTACTGCCTACAAAAAGCGTGACGCAATTTGCTTCCCATATAGCGCATCTTGTGCTATGACGTCACGCGCTTCTTTCCCCCCTGGGTGACCATGAAAAACCCAACTCACACTTCGAACAGAATCGCCAGAGGAGCAGACCGATTTCTACTTGGGGGCCCAAAAAGGGCATGATATTGAATCTGTATTTTTGAACGTGTAAACTATACCATAGTAATTTGTAAATAAATTGTACATAATTATATTAGACCTGATTGATTTGGATTATTATTGAAAAATAGAATTTATGCCACACTGAACCGCCACGATAACATAAACTGTACGGACTGACTTCCGTCAACAAGCGATTATAAATATTCCGTTATGGTTGACAACTCTGTTTTATGTGCCGATTGTATGTCAACCATTAACTTGAAACAGGCACCCATTTCTCTCATAATAAGCAATTAAATTTTCTGCTAAGCTTCTATAGAATGATACTCATTACAGAAATATGTTCTATTTGTAGATTCTTGCTTTTACAATATGAAACCTTTTATCGCACCTAAATTGCAAACACTCAGTCGGGTTAATATTCCATGCTTGCCTCGGACTACTGGTTATAACTCTTGATGTAATACACCCAAAATTGAATCCCCACGATCGGTTGAAAGGAAGGACATTTTATAAAGTTCCCCTTTTTGTTTTTCCACTTTGAAAGTTGAGTATAAAAGCAGCTTTCAGTTTTGCAAAGCTACCAACACCTTCTAGAAGGCCTAAAAACCGAAGCTTTGATGTCATTACTACATACTCTTAAATGACGTCATCACAGTTGTATCTTCAAAAAATTAAACCGTTTAAAATTTCTCGAGAATACTATAAATATTATAAAATATCTTAAATTAAATACAAAAAATTAAATAACTTTCTTATCTAATATAAATAAAACAATGTGTAAACTGTCCGTTAGTTAGTTAGTTTGTCTGTGTCTCGCAACGGTGTCCGAAACGGGTGATCGTAGACCTACCAAATTTTGCATGGAAATTCTGCACGACGGGTTCCGACATACCTCGAAGCGATTTTTTCGAAATTCGAATAATTTTAGGAGATATCGATAAAAAAGATCGTGTCGCAAAAGGCTCATTTTTTCGCTTGTCCATTTCGCAATTGTAACCCCGCGGTGGAATGAGTGAGAATTTAAGCATATCTAGGTTGCCATACTTGATTTTTTTAAATGATTTTTATTAAATGATTCAGACTCTTGAAGTAAAAATAAAAGAATAACGATTTTTTTTTGTTTAGATTATTTGTAAGGTTGTTTTTTAATTAAAATATCGTGTGCATGTAAAATCGGAGCAGGAATGAAATGTTTTATACTCAAAAGAAAAATAGGATTTGGGAATTTTCCGAGACTAAAATGTGCAACTTTTTAATTTGGCGAAAAATAAAATGGTTGATGTGCGATTATGAGGAGATAATTCTAACGCTTGGCGATATTTATCGTAATTATATCGTCTGCTGAATGCACCTGAGAATAAGTTTTTGAAATTTTCATTCAGTTGGAATTGTGCATTTTTCTGCGAAGCTTTTTTCCATCTATTTCTAATGTATTATATCCAGAAAAAGGATGTTAGAAATATCAATTTTAATTTTGTTTAAGCACACTCATGAATAATGATATTCTTTCCAACTTAATGAAAGAAGGAACGAAAATAGGGAAGATCCGTGGATTATAATACGATTTTAATATAAAGCACTTTATTGCTTATTTAAAAATCTGAAAGTGTTTCAGATTTTCTTACTTTTTCTTTTTTCCTTTCCGTTTTTTTTTTTGATCAAGGTCAATATATCCAGAAGCTCTTCAGAATTAATATAGGACGAAAATAAATTGTTCCTTTTTGTAGGTTTTTATCATTTAACCATATTATTTTTACAACCAGGGACGGCCCAAAACAGTAAGCATCGCATTTGGGAGCCGGCTTCGAAGGGGCGTCATTTCGAACACAAAAACTAAGTAGAGGCGTCTTTTTTATATTAGCAGGGGGCGCCACTTACCCTATGGCCGCTCCTGTTTTTAACCATCTTAATTTATAATTCCATTCAGAATCTGAGAGATTTCAGTGCCAAGGAAGCCGGTAAGGAACAGGATTCTCTCCGAACAAGATTTATTAAGATGGCGAACCAACTGGTCGCCGGAGGAAGCTAGTAAAAAATAATTCAGTGTGATCTACTTCTAGAGCGGATAAAAATTATCATCTGAAACATCCTGTTGTCCGCGAAGTTACATCATCGGAACATTCTCCAGATCTCAGGAGTGACGAGAAAGTCCGGACGGACCAGTCAGCTGATAGCGACATCATACCTATCAAGGATATTATGGAAAAATCCAGCGATAAGCCCAGTTCGCAAGAAATATCTTCATGTAGTCCGGCAACGAAACATACTTGGCTTTGTGGGATTCACTTCGTCTGAGAAACGGAGTCCTGTATCATAAATGGGAGTTGGACGATGGCAAGATACTTCGACGGCAATTAGTACTCCCTTGTTCGAGGATTCCGAAGGTTCTAGAAGAGCTGCATAATGGCTTGAATGGGGGCCATTTCGATACTATGAAGACCTTGCGGAAAGATCTCGAGCGCTTCTACTGGAATAGGGTTCGAGACGATGTCCGAAAGTGGTTTCAAGCTTGTGACGCCTGTGCTGCCCGTAAAGGCCCGCAGAAACGAAGCCGTGGAAAATATATAGTTATGATGTAGGAGCACGTTTCGAGAGAATTGCCCTCGACATCCTGGGAACTCTTCCGAGAACTTCGGATGGAAACAAGTACGTTCTTATTTCCATTGACTATTTCTCAGAATGGCCAGAAGTGTATCCTATTCCCCATCAAGAAACTACGACTGTAGCAGAGGTACTGGTGCAAGGATGGATTTCCAGATATGGGACCCTTTTGCAACTTCATTCCGACCAAGGAACGAACTTTACCTCTGCAGTTTTTAAAGTATTCTGTCAGTATCTCGAAATCGACAAAACGCAGACTATGCCTTTACATCCGCAATCCAACGGCATGGTGGAGAGGTTTAATCGCATTATTTTGAACAACCTCTCGCTTCTTGTATCTAGGAATCAAGAGGACTGGGGACAACAAAAGAGTTGGAAGAAACTCCCCCTTTTCCTGCTGACCTATAAGAGTGCCGTCCATGAGACTACCGGCTTCACAACTTCCGAGATGCTATTCGGAAGAAATCTTCGTCTTCCCGCCGTTCTAGTGTTTGGCCGCCCTCCACATACTCCAACAGCACAGATACTCCAGATACATCATTATAATAGTATTGGAAAATATGGATGTGTATATTTGTATATGTATGTATATAGGGGGTTTGATAATTTATGATGCACAAATATTAGTTTAAAAATTTAAATGTGCTGTAGTGTCGCGCTTGGCTTTAATTTCCCGCTGATAGTTCCTCCTCCTCTGGCGGTGACGGTGCGGTTTTAGGTCTCCTCCGGGGGGTTATTAGTTGAAAATCGCTTTAGCGGTCGGCTCCCCGGTGGGTGCTCCCTCCAGATAGTCCATATGGAGGTGTGGACAACCTACGCTATTACAGCCAAAAAAGATAATACATACATTTTTGAATTTAATGAAAGATTACGCAATAGAAATACAATTTATCTGGCCGAACAATTGATAATTTTGAAGGCAATTCAATGGACAATCGCAAATAATTATAATAAAGTAATAATTTATACAGATAACAAATCAACCTTTGAAGCGTATAAATCTCCTTTGTCCTCAACTTCTATAATGTGCAGTAATCTAGAACTCATCGCCAATAGTCATATAGAATTTATAATTGCCCGGGTTAGGACTCAAGTCGGGGTCGAAGGAAATGAAAGAGCAGACCAGCTTGCTAAAGAGCCTTCACTTCCCGATCATAATAATGTAAATGTCAATATTCCATGTCCTACTTCATACATAGATTTACTTATTAAACAGGAAATTATAAATACCTGGCAATATGAATGGATTAACTCAAATAGTGGTCGCTATACATATAATTTTATTAAAACTGTGAAATTTTCCCAAACGATCATTTATCCTGTTATTATTCCTTTTCTAACTGGCAACGGTTATTTTACGATTTATATGTATAAGATTGAAAAGCTGAATAATGATCTATGTATATGCGGCCGTCAGGGTCACCCATTGCACTACATTTTTGAAAACTGTCCCATAATGCCACATCACTTCATATCTAATAATAATATGGATATATATCAACAATTTTTATTTTTAACGCAATGTAAGAAAGTACTTACGGCAGATATGTCTTATTTACGCTGAATTGCAGAATTTATATTCAGAATATCTTAGATGAAAAATTTACCATAACAGTACTAGTGTGATGCGTAATATGTAAATGAACTTGCTTATATTTATGGGGTGTTGCTATTTTATGCTTATATGAAGGTGCCTATATTACATGATGAATATATGTGTATAAATGTGAATATCTGTGTGCATGTGTATGTGTATATATGTATATATATTGTTATTTTTGTTTTTAATGTATTTTCAGTTGTATGTTTAGATTGCAATTTGTATCCACACAGCATTATAATAGTATTGGAAAGTACGGATGTGTACATTTGTATGTGTATCAGTGGCGTCTCGTGACTTTAAACTTAGGGCGTTGGAAACTGTATTAGCCGACCGGTTTTAAAAAGGGCAGAAATGTGCTCAAACAGCTGCGGGGAAATTGGAACTCAGGGTTAACCAGCCCATTCCCATTTTTAGGAACATACTACAGAGATTCCATTTACAGAATTTTCATAATAAGAAAAACAAATTTGTATAATATTGATCTATATTTAACAGAAAATCAGTTCGATATGCTCGTTTCAAAATTTTAAAGTTGAAAGTTAATTTAAGATACATGTAATTTATTTACCAATATATCTAGGTGTTTTGTTGTTAAAACTATAGATCGGTGTGAGCAGTTTTATGTCTCAGCTGTTCAACAGGCTAATTCGCACATCTAAATGCAAAAAAGTTCTCATTTGCCATTTTAAGAATAAAATAATAAAAATGAAAGAAGGGTGGTTATTATTATGTAAGAAATGATAATTTCATTAAAATTATTATAAGACAATACATATAAATCAAATGCATATTTACTTGTATTCATTTGAATTCTAGTTCAAGCCGCCTTTCTTTCTGGAGAAACTTCTGAATAACTGCTTCATAAAATTTGGATTTATTTTCACTTCGTAATTGAGAAAGCAGTTCTTTTTCAATAGAAATAAGATTTAAATTAGTCATTCGGTGTTCAGTCTGAATAGCGCGGCATAATGTGTGGATCCTCTTCAACGATGAGAATGATCTTTCTACAGACGATGTTGTAGCAGGTATTGTGGAAATCAATGTGGCTAATTTATAGATTTCTGTGAATCCACTCTCTAAATTAATTTCTATCAAATGATTAATCACTTCAATAGGTGTTTTATTCCGTCCTTCATTGGAAGCGTACCAAACGTGCAGCTCATTCTGCAGTTTAGAAAAATTAAAAATATCCCCATAGACTTGTTGCAGCTTTTTCAATATATCATGAGGGAAATTTTCTCTTTTGCTGAAGTGCACCAGTTTCGATGGATTTAGAAGTTCAAAATACTGCAATTTTTCAAAACTTGCATATCTAATTAACATTTGGTTTTTAATGTTGTCGATAATTTCGAAGTAGAGTCTCCGACAATAATCCTTTAGTGTTTCATCATTTAATCTTCTTTTTTTTATTTGAACTAACTCTTCGTCTTCATTAACAGAAGACCGCACTGTTTCAAAATTATCTCTTTCCTTTTGGAGTTGATTTTGAAATTCCGTAATTTTATTACTGCAGTACAAAATATCGACATTTTTGCACTGCAGTATGTCGAATAAGACATCTGAAAAAGCAAGTAGGTTAGATAAAACCTTTATTAAAAATATATTTTGTAGATTTTTAAGGAAACTGCAGAATCCTCTAGCTGTCATTGCAGCTAAATTATCAAAATCTCCACTTTCACTAACGTGATCAAAAAACGCAATTAAAGCTTCTCTATTTTCACATACCGTGTGGACAAGCCTAGAGGTAAAATTCCATCTAGTACTGGCTAATGACGGCAGTTTTCTTGACATGAAAGCGGAAAGTTCGTGTAGCCTCTTTGGAGAGTGTGAAAAAAATGTGGTTAGTGATTTTAATCCGGAGAAAAATGTTTTCAGTTCTATATTGCATTCTAATGATTGCTGCAAAACTAAGTTCATTACATGAGCATAACAGTGCGTAAACAAAGCTTTTGGGTATTTTTACAGCACTTTGGTTTGGAGTCCATTGAGATGGCCGCTCATCACCGAAGATCCATCATATGTTTGTGCAATTAATTTATTTTCACACTTATATATATTGATGATTTCACAGACATGGTTGAAAAGAGCTGTTGCAGTTTTATCAGCGCTCATGTCGCGAAATCCAAGAAACCTTTCAACAATTTTTTTCTCGTTTTTGGAAAAATACCGCAAAACAGTTGACAGCTGAGATTTGTTGCTTATGTCAGATGTTTCCAAGCATAATAGCAACAAAATCGGTGTTCTGGATTTCTTCATAAATTTGATCCCTTAGAACGTCGGCAACTGAATTAATTAAATCGTTTTGAATGGTTGCTGAAGTGCCGCGGAAAACTGTGGAAGTCTGTAAGTGTTCTTTTAACGTGGAATCAAATTCAGCACTTGCTATAAGAAATTCCATATTGTTACCCTTATTTAAAGATTCTGCATGCTCATCATGTGATCGGAAGGGTAGCTCCTGCTTTGCTAAATAGCAGACGGCATTAATAAGCCTCTTCAATATTTCTCGATTTTTTTTAACTTTCTCATTATGAAACTCAATTTCCTTTCTTCGTTGGGAATCTAAAAGAACATCTATTCTCGCTGGAGTTGATCCAAAAGTATTAAATTTCATGAAACTGGAAAGATGCATTTCAGATTCGCCATGCTTCTTCACAGCGGTATTAAGATGGTTTAGATCATCATAGCCTTGATTATTCCAAACGTTTTTCTTGTTTGAGAATAGTAAGCATGTCCAACAGAAAAACTTATTTTCTTCACTGCATCCACAAGGCCAGTCTGATAATTCATATAAATTCATTCGAAAGTGTCTCTGAAGTCCAACACCACTTTTGCCTTTCACATTCGACGAAATTGTGAGATTAGGGCATGGTCGACCATTCTCAATTATTTTCTTTTTCTCAACATAACTAAGTGACGAAAAAGAACTTTTTTTAATAGTGTTTGGATAACACTATTAGAAGCCATCTTTAAAAGCTGAAAATCAACGCAGGAGAGGAGATACAGAACTGGTCAGTACGAATTCTCAAAAAAGAATGTTTTTTGCAGGAAGAAAACTGAGAAAAGGAAAGGAAATGCGTGGGGGTGAAACCTGAAGCCCAAAGGGGACGGGTAGTGTTACTGAAGTGAGGGTGTTTGTGACCCCCTCTGGCTATCTAGCTGAAAGCGTTGGATTTCATTTCAACGCCTTGGTTAGCTTAAGCAAGAGGTAGAAGACGTAAAGCGCATGCTCCAATTAGTACAAGTGCGACTAAATAACTGGGAATATAGCTGCTAGTGCGACTGGGAATATAGCTGAGTCGTCTCCAACGCCTTGCTTATCTGGACAAGCATGTTTTACTGCCACATAGGAAGGCTGGTAGTCTGGTCATTTGGGAGCTGGGAGGGGAGGGGGGTGTGAGGGAAAACATTAGGAATCTCACAATAAAGTCAAGTAAATTGCAGGATTTTTTTTTCTGTTTTTGATTGGGCGTTAACACACGACTTGCACACCCTGAGAAAACTCCACTGATGTGTATGTATATAGGAGTTTGATAATTTATGATGCACAGATATAAGTTAAAAAATTAAATATGTTGTAGTGTCGCGCTTGGCTTTAATTTCCCGCTGATAGTTCCTCTTCTTCTTGTCAGTGGCCATGGCGGTGCGGTTTTAGGTCTCCTCCGGGTGTCATTATTTGAAAACCGCTTTCGCGGTCGGCTCCCCAGGTGGGTGCTCCCTGCAGATACTCCCTCATAGCCAGAGGAGTACATGGAAAATCTCCGGTACGAGCTTTAGGGACGGGACCAAGGAACGAACTTTACCTCTGCTGTTTTTAAAGGACTATGGCAATTTCTAGGAATAGACAAAGCCCAGACTACTCCTTTATACTCACAATCCGACGGCATAGTGGAGCGATTTAGTCGCACTATTTTGAACAACCTCTCGCTCCTGGTGTCTAGTAATCAAAAGGACTGGGACAAGAAACTCCCCCTCTTCTTACTGGCCTATAGGTGTGACGTCCACGAGACTTTCGGCTTCACACCTTCCCAGATGCTATTTGGAAGAGATCTTCGTCTTCCCGCCGATTTTGTGTTTTGTCGCCCTCCAGTCACGCCTTCATTGCCGGAGGAGTTCATGGAAAATCTTCGGGCATGGTATGAAGACCTGCATCATTTTGCTTGGGAGCGGATCAGCCTGAACATGGCGAAGATGAAGACTCGATACAACACGAAGGCTACGGGACACGAGTTCAACGTAGGTGACGAAGTGTGGCGATAGAATCCTACTCAACGGAAAGGCCAATCTCCCAATCTGCAATCACCGTGGGACGGTCTTCACACAGCCCTAAACACACTGAACGATGTCGTCGTACGGATTCGTAAGTCACCTAACTGAAAACCAAGAGTCGTCCATTACGATTGGCTAACCATTTATCGCGGTCGTTGCAAATTATTTTAACATCAAACCATGGTCACTATGGCGTAATTCCTTCTTTCTTTCACCTCTTATTCCTTTCCTGTCTCTCTCTTTCATTCCTCTTTCTTCAACTCTCTGTACTCAGTACTTACGCCATGTTTAGTGTGAATATTTCTGTACCTCAGACCAGACTAACGTAAGTCACACTAGACCATAGCTGCCAACCTTCCCGATTTCTTCGCGAGATTTCCCACCACAAATTTTTACCTAGAAATTCATGCTTAAAACAACGCCAAAAAATTTATGCAAAATAAAACTGTTTAAAAATTGGGGTGGGAAATCACCCGAAGAAATCGGGAAGGTTGGCAGCTGTGCACTAGACTAGCATAGGTGCCAAGTACTACGGAATATAATTAATCACTTTTTGTGAACGGTAATTTTCTGTTTAAAATATCGCAAAATTTCTGAGTTAGGTGCATGACTTGATTACTGTTTAAGAAAAATATTCAAAGAATTTACTGTTTACAAAAACTGGTTAATTATATTCCGTAATACTTGGCACATTTGGACTAGTGAAGCAAGTCAAACTTTTCAGGAGGTCATCAAAAATGTAAAAAATGAACACTAGGTCTACAACGAGACCTAATATTGAATCAGTCAGCGAAAAATTATTGACATAATTAAATTTGCATTTACTTAACCCATTCATTGGTATTTCGTTTAGAATCAACGCTTTAACCTGAAAATTGTAATACATGAACTTACGTTCATCTGTTTCTGGGGTACAGATTTGTAATATATTGTTTTTTTTTATTAACGTGTATTTGTTTATTAGGTTCATTATTTAATAGCTGCGTGCCCGTTCTTCGCACGGTAGGAAACGAAAAATTTCCTCACATGTGTCATTCGAATTAATTCCAGTGATGTGGAATCTAGAAAAAGCAAAATTACTTCACTCTTGACTTAAAATTTGCGTCATATATGTAATAACCTGAGATCATTTCAATATAATGACACACAAAAAAAAAAACTATGTCAGCATCATTCGGTATCAAAAAAGTGAAAATGGACCGTTTGCAGTGAACTTCTCACTTTCAAAATATCCTATTTCCTCAGACATGCTGTTTTATAGGTGCACGTTTTAGCGTTAAATACCTCAGACACGACATGGAACGGACATTTTTTTAATTTTAAAAATACGTCACCCTCTCTTGCAACCTTTTACAAAAAGAAAAGAGATAAGAGATAAGACTGCGCTATTTTTAAAGGCTTTAAAATTGTTTTTCTCAGTTTAATTTTTCTTCTCGCAAATAAATCCAGTATTTATAAAAGGAAATCGAGCCAAGCAAAGAAATCGTCTGCTCGCGGGACCCGTTTTTATTTATTTTTTTCAACTGGCAATTTTATCATTGTTACTGTATCCATGACAACCAAACCGCAAGATATCAAACCGAAACTCATAAGCAGGTATTACTGAAATGAAAATCCTTCTTTACTTAAAAATTCGTAAAAATTCTCCTAATTTATATTTTTCCCCCGTTCTTCTTTTAAAAGTGGGCGAATTGTGTGCTCCGTCTTTTGCCCAAATATAAAAAAGTTACGACAGATAGAATTCAAGATGCAGCAGTTTTAAAAATATTTTTCGAAAGTCAGAGTCAAATTTAATTTTATTTGTAAAATTCCCAAAAATCTGCAAATTATGTTACACAGTCCGAACAAATAGTTTTTAAAAGAAAATTTTCTCCTCTATACGATGATGTAAATATCGTTTTCTTGCGAGCTCAATTACGGCGTTATTATGTATTACGCAAGAAAAATCGCTAAAAATCGGACAAAACATAAAATAAAACATTTTCTAATTCGAATTTCGAAAAAATCGCTTCGAGGTGTGTCGAGACCCGTCTTGGAGAATTTCCGTACAAAATTTCGTAGGTCTACGATCACCCGTTTCGGAGATACGCGAGACACAGACAGACAGACAGACAGACAAACAAACGGACAGTTTACACTCTGTTTTATTTATATAGAGCTATTTATAAAGGCTTTAAAATTGTTTTTCTCAGTTTAATTTTTCTTCTCGCAAATAAATCCAGTATTTATAAAAGGAAATCCAGCCAAGCAATGAAATCGTCTGCTCGCGGGACCCGTTTTTATTTATTTTTTTCAACTGGCAATTTTAATCATTGTTACTGTATCCATGACAACCAAACCGCAAGATATCAAACCGAAACTCATAAGCAGGTATTACTGAAATGAAAATCCTTCTTTACTTAAAAATTCGTAAAAATTCTCCTAATTTATATTTTCCCCCCCGTTCTTCTTTTAGAAGTGGGCGAATTGTGTGCTCCGTCTTTTGCCCAAATATAAAAAAGTTACGACAGATAGAATTCAAGATGCAGCAGTTTTAAAAATATTTTTCGAAAGTCAGCGTCAAATTTAATTTTATTTGTAAAATTCCCAAAAATCTGCAAATTATGTTACACAGTCCGAACAAATAGTTTTTAAAAGAAAATTTTCTCCTCTATACGATGATGTAAATATCGTTTTCTTGCGAGCTCAATTACCGGCGTTATTATGTATTACGCAAGAAAAATCGCTAAAAATCGGACAAAACATAAAATAAAACATTTTCTAATTCGAATTTCGAAAAAATCGCTTCGAGGTGTGTCGAGATCCGTCTTGGAGAATTTCCGTACAAAATTTCGTAGGTCTACGATCACCCGTTTCGGAGCTACGCGAGACACAGACAGACAGACAGACTGACAAACGGACAGTTTACACTCTGTTTTATTTATATAGATAAGCAGAGCTGCCAATTCTCCGGCTTTTTCCGGGAGATTTCCCACCATAATTTTTGAACAGTTTTATTATGGATTAAATATTTTGACTTATGTTAACCATAAATTTTTAAGTAAAAATTAGTGGTGGGAAATCTCCCGAAAAAAGCCGAAGAATTGGCACCTCTGTATAAGTATGCATTTGTTTATTATGTTTATTATTTATTTATTAGTGTGTATTTGTTATTGTGCTAAATTAGGTTGGTATTATCTATGTTTGAAGGTTATATTATAAATATTTGTGCAACCACCTACTTGGGGATTGTACTGGCCTTGACGTGCAGTCCTTGGAAAGGGGGCAATGTTGCGAATTTCCCTGGCAACCCGCTGTTCTGGGGTTTAAAATAGTTTAAAATTCGCAAGCAGACAGATGCTAGACAGATTTTTCTCTCTGATTTTTATAATTCGGTGACGAGAGGGTTAAAATTCGCATTCTACGCGTCAAAGAGTTAAATTTTGCATTTTGTTGCATCAAAATCGGTCAACTAGGACTGAAGATTGGGAGTTTTGGTTTTCCCCATTAATTAGTATAGCGTTTCTAGAAATCACAAGAAATATTAGTCCTAGGCCCTAGCTTGCATCACTTTTTGGGACTTATTTTCGGTGCCATATTTTGGGATATTTCACAAAAAAATCGCCAAGCTTGGCAACATTCGGACTTTTGGCGTGATTTTTCCAATGGAACCTTTAAAGCTTGTTTTACTGCTTTAACACCACTTAATAGCCTAATATTACTCTATTTCTCTTCAATGATGTGATCAATAATCCCGCTTTATTTGGAATCATCGAGAGATACATTCTTCTAGAAGCGCTTTGCAGCTTCTGCGTCACCTATAAATACAGGCATGACAGACTCCCACTTCAGTGTGTTATCCAGCTTCCCATGGTACGCTGCTTGGTACGCTGTGAATTGTGTTATAGTTGTGTTGCTTTTTGAAGCTTTGTTGTCTAGTGCTGTGTGTATATTCTTCATTTCTGTACCTTGAGGGACTGTATACGATATTCCTCGTATATTTCCACTGAATTTTTGCCTGTGGAAGTGTTTTATTTAGTGGGAAAAATACAACATTTGTGAAGGTTTCTGGACTAAGATAACTGTTAAAAGCACGATACTGTCTGATTGTGCTTGTGAAATTTGTAGAGCTGACTGTTCGACAAAGTTATAGAAGCAAGAAAGTTCGTGTTCCATCCGGAGAAGTGGGCGCTTTACTAAAACTTTCTACACCTACTGGACTTTAGAACGAGGAACCCAGGAAACAAGCAGAGTTTTCTGCGGCGTTGTACTCTGTGGAGATACTTGACTGGATAAAATTTGAATTTTTCTTGAATTTCGCAGTATAGTGATATTTTTCTTGAACTGTTACAGGGTCCAACAGAAGAAGGAAAAATCGATGTTTTCGCAATTCGGAAGGGGAAAATAATTAATAGTAGTGTATATAGCTGGCAAACTCAACTTGTCCTCCGGCAGAGAAAGCAGAATTGTGAACGTGGATGACGAGTTACCGGGTGTGGCCCTGACACTTTGGTCACATCCCTCTTCACTCGAAGTCATATGGCCTACCGAGTGTGTTCGTCTTAGTATGGCTATCACGAACATGATGGCTACAGCCCTTTGGTCACATGACTTTTTGGGTGCAAACAGGTGTGAGTAAAATGCTAACACCGTAGTCTGTGTATCTCATCAGCCACGATCGTGAATGACCACGATGTTTAAACCAGTCCGAATGGAAATCAACCAGAATGTTACTTTTAAGTTAACTATGAAACTGATGGCCCCAGATTTGCTTTGCACTTTCAAGTGTTGGTTTATTAGTGTTTAAATCTTTTCTGTCGCCGCTGATGATTCAGCTTTTTTAAAATGGCAATTATTGCGCAGAAGCATATGATCTTAATAACACAGTAATTCAATCCGTCAGAATGTTGTTGTTTTTACCGTGTATTATGGAACATCCCTTTCAACAAAATTTCTCTTTTTTTATTAGTAGTATGATTTTTGTCTGAGAGCGACACGGATAGGGAAATATTAAAGAGGTTTCTAGCATCAAAACTCTGGACATGTAAATGCTTCAATCGATTTAAAAATTAAAGAAAACATTAAGCAAAAAATAGAAAGTATTATAATAATTTTTCTGTACCTACACTTCCTGAAAAAAACAAAATTTTAATGAGTTCCTCTGCAAACCACCTTCTGCTTCGTCATCCGTATTATAATGCCAGAATTTTTTTTACAAAGCTTGCTTCTAAGATTATATAAATCAAGTGCACAATCGTTGTGAGCAATTATATTGGTCCCAAGAAGATTTACATTAGTGGATGTTTATGAGATGAAAAATGATTCAGAATGCTGCCCTGATTTTATGCAAGGTTTATCTGTTTTCATTGTACAAATTATTCGTTCAATTATTCCCTTTTGATAGGTGTATCTGAAAATCCAACTGATTTTCAGCATGAATCATTGTAGCTGTCTCTAGTTGCATTATTTAAACATTTTATAATTTTTTTAACGAGCTTTAGTATGTACGATCCTTTCAAGTTATTAAAAAAAATTTAAGAAAGAAAAAGAGAAATGTAGGTTGCAGCTATCTCTTTCCACATACGCACATTTCTTGACGCATTCTTTTACAAACCGTGTCTTCTTCATCACGATCATTATCATTATACCAGAAATAATTTCTAGGAAAAAATCATTTGTAAAATCATAAAGCCCATCGGGAACGAATGGCAGCAGGTGAAATTCTGAGGTCAAGATCGAGCGATTGCTTTTGCGGGCGCTCTTGAACTTCAAAGTGTCAGACTCAAACTTCAATAATACTCTGGCTTCTTTTCTTGAACCTACGTTATGATGATTTTCATTCAGTTTGGAAATACAGTGTTCTTTCGATTTTTAAATGCATTGTAAACATCTTGCTGCCATTGTATGTTACCACTGCCTCCTAGACATAGAAAGCCTAACCGCTGCTACGTCACCAAGCCTCTACGTCATGAACTGGCCTTCTAAAGGTGACGTCATCAGCCATTAATTTTCATAAAGTAAAACTATTCGAAATTTCTGGTGAATTTCTCTCTCATAACAACATTTTGATGAATTGACATAGAAAAATTAATATTACAAAAAAGAGCAGTTTTTATCTGTATCTAATTATATAATGTAATAAGGGAGTAAATCACAATGAATTGTTTTGTGTCACGAACGTATTTTAATTTTTATCTTTCACCTAAGATACTTTTTAATATTTGTAGCATTCACCGGAAATCTGAAATAGTTTTACTTTATGAGAATGAAAGTGTAGTGACGTCATTATTCGAAGGCCTAATGATGTCGTCGAAGCATCAGCGCTCAGGCTTTCTGTATCTAGGTGGCAGTGATCAACCTTACAACTTCTACATCACCAATCTTCGGCGTCATTACTGAACCTACGTTTAAAAGTTTTATTTTCAGAAAATAAAGCCATTAAAAATTTCTGGGGTACCCATGAGTACCAATATTTCAATATTTCGAGTTCTGGGGTTTTAAATAGTTTAACCCTCTCGTCACCCTGAACCTCATATGAGGCTCCTACTTCAAATAGCAATATTTTGAGAGAAAACAATTGAATTTAGTATTTTTTTTCTTTTAGTGATATCAGTATCATTAATTCATGAAGAAAGTACATTAGGCTCTTATCTATATGCATAATTCGTGCCTAGATTGCATTACTAGTGAATTTAGATCATTTTTTACAGTTTTCGCTTCATTGTTTCAGGAGAAAAATTAAGAAAATATTTACGCTGCTTTTTTACCGTTTTTTTTCTTTTTAAGGTAAGTATAGTTTTTTTCATATTCCTCAACCTTTACCTAATATGTGCATCATTTTAAATTAATTTTAGCATAACAAAATGCTTCGGATATGCAGAATTTAATATTAGAAAAATCTAATATTAATCGACATTAGAAAAAAAATATTTTTGCATGATTCATAATAGTATTTCAGATGCATTAAATGCTGGACAGATTTTTTTCTCTGATTTTTATAATTCGTTGACGAGAGGGTTAAAATTCGCATTCTACGCGTCAAAGAGTTAAATTTTGCATTTTGTTGCATCAAAATCGGTCAACTAGGACCGACGATAGGGAATTTTGCTTTTCCCCATTAATTAGTATAGCGTTTCTAGAAATCGCAAGAAATATTAGTCCTATGCCTTCGCTAACTTCACTTTTTGGGACTTATTTTCGGTGCCAAATTTCGGGATATTTCACAAAAAAAATCGCCAAGCTTGGCAACATTTCGGACTTTTGGCATGATTTTTCCAATGGAACCTTAAAGTTTGTTTTACTGCTTTAACATCACTTACAAGCCTAATTTTACACTATTTCTCCTCAATGATGTTAGCAATAATCCCGCTTTATGTGGAATCATCGAGAGATACATTTTTCTAAAAGCGCTTTGCAGCTTCTGCGTCACCTATATGACAAGCATGACAGACTCCCAATTCAGTGTGTTATCGAGCTTCCCATGAGTACGCTGCTTGCTCTGTGAATTGTGTTATAGTTGTGTACCTTTTTGAAGCATTGTTGTCTAGTGCTGTGTGTATATTCTTCATTTCTGTACCTTGAGGCACTGTATACGATATTCTTCGTATATTTCCACTGAATTTTTGCCTGTGGAAGTGTTTTATTTAGTGTGAAAAATATAACATTTGTGAAGGCTTCTGGACTAAGATAACTGTTAAAAGCTCGATACTGTGTGATTGTGCTTGAGAATTTTGTAGAGCTGACTGTTCGACAAAGTTATATAAGCAATAAAGTTCGTGTTCCATTCGGAGAAGTGGGCTCTTTACTACAACTTTCTACACCTACTGGACTTTAGAACGAGGAACCCAGGAAACAAGCAGAGTTTTCTGCGGCATTGTACTCTGTGGAGATACGTGACTGGATAAAATTTGAATATTTTTTTTAAATTTCGCAGTATAGTGATATTTTTCACGAACTGTTAGAGGATCCAACAGAAAAGAGATAAATTGATGACTTCGAAATCCGGAAGGGGAAAATAATTAAGAGTAGTGTCTTTAGCTGGCGAACTCAACTTGTCCTCCGGCAGAGAAAGCCGAATTGTGAACGTGGATGACGAGTTACCGGGTGTGGCCTTGACACTTTGGTGACATCCATCTTCACTCGAAGTCATATGGCCTACTGAGTGTGTTCGTCTTAGTATGGCTATCACGAACATGATGGCTACAGCCCTTTGGTCACATGACTTTTTGGGTGCAAAGAGGTGTGACTAAAATGTTAACACCGTAGTCTGTGTATTTCATCAGCCACGATCGTGAATGACAACGATGTTTAAACCAGTCTGAATGGAAATGAACCAGAATGTTACTTTTAAGTTAACTATGTAACTGATGGCATAAGATTTGCTATGCACTTTCAAGTGTTGGTTTCTTATTTTTTAAATCTTTTCTGTCGCCGCTGATGATTCAGCTTTTTTAAAATGGCAATTATTGCGCAGAAGCATATGATATTAATAACACATTCAATCCGCCAGAATGTTGTTTTTTTTATCGTGTATAATGGAACATCCCTTTCAACAAAATTTCTCTTTTTTTTATTAGTAGTATGATTTTTGTCTGAAAGCGACACGGATAGGGAAATATTAATGAGGTTTCTAACATCAAAACTCTGGACATGTAAATGCTTCAATGAATTTAAAAATTAAAAGAAGAAAACATTAAGCAAAAAGGATAATCTATTATAAGAAATTTTTCTGTACCTGCACTCCCTGAAAACAACAAAATTTTAATGAGTTCCTCTGCAAACCACCTTCTGCTTCGTCATCCGTATTATAACGCCAGAAGTTTTGAAGTAAAACTTCTTTAGTGGCGACTAGGGAGTAGTGCTGTAAAAGTAACGACAAAATGAGTATCCGTATGTATTTGTTACTTAGATGTTCGCTATTCGTTACTAAGTATTCGTTACTCGTTACTTTCGTTACTACTAATAGAATCGGTAATAGGGTGTTATATGTGCCCCATAACAACACATCCGGGACAGTGCACTGCCACCTAGATACAGAAAGCCTGAGCGCTGATGCTTCGACGTCATCATTAGGCCTTCGAATAATGACGTCACTACACTTTCATTCTCATAAAGTAAAACTATTTCAGATTTCCGGTGAATGCTACAAATATTAAAAAGTATCTTAGGTGAAAGATAAAAATTAAAATACGTTCGTGACACAAAACAATTCATTGTGATTTACTCCCTTATTACATTATATAATTAGATACAGATAAAAACTGCTCTTTTTTGTAATATTAATTTTTCTATGTCAATTCATCAAAATGTTGTTATGAGAGAGAAATTCACCAGAAATTTCGAATAGTTTTACTTTATGAAAATTAATGGGTGATGACGTCACCTTTAGAAGGCCAGTTCATGACGTAGAGGCTTGGTGACGTAGCAGCGGTTAGGCTTTCTATGTCTAGGAGGCAGTGGTAACATACAATGGCAGCAAGATGTTTACAATGCATTTAAAAATCGAAAGAACACTGTATTTCCAAACTGAATGAAAATCATCATAACGTAGGTTCAAGAAAATAAGCCAGAGTATTATTGAAGTTTGAGTCTGACACGTTGAAGTTCAAGAGCGCCCGCAAAAGCAATCGCTCGATCTTGACCTCAGAATTTCACCTGCTGCCGTTCGTTCCCGATGGGCTTTATGATTTTACAAATGATTTTTTCCTAGAAATTATTTCTGGTATGATGATAATGATCGTGATGAAGAAGACACAGTTTGTAAAAGAATGCGTCAAGAAATGTGCGTATGTGGAAAGAGATAGCTGCAACCTACATTTCTCTTTTTTTTTTTCTTAAATTTTTTTTAATAACTTGAAAGGATCGTACATACTAAAGCTCGTTAAAAAAATTATAAAATGTTTAAATAATGCAACTAGAGACAGCTACAATGATTCATGCTGAAAATCAGTTGGATTTTCAGATACACCTATCAAAAGGGAATAATTGAACGAGTAATTTGTACAATGAAAAGAGATAAACCTTGCATAAAATCAGGGCAGCATTCTGAATCATCTTTCATCTCATAAGCATCCACTAATGTAAATCGTTGGGACCAATATAATTGCTCACAACGATTGTGCACTTGATTTATATAATCTTAGAAGCAAGCTTTGTAAAAAAAATTCTGGCTTTATAATACGGATGACGAAGCAGAAGGTGGTTTGCAGAGGAACTCATTAAAATTTTGTTTTTTTCAGGAAGTGTAGGTACAGAAAAAATTATTATAATACTTTCTCTTTTTTGCTTAATGTTTTCTTTAATTTTTAAATCGATTGAAGCATTTACATGTCCAGAGTTTGGATGCTAGAAACCTCTTTAATATTTCCCTATACGTGTCGCTCTCAGACAAAAATCATACTACTAATAAAAAAAGAGAAATTTTGTTGAAAGGGATGTTCCATAATACACGGTAAAAACAACAACATTCTGACGGATTGAATTACTGTGTTATTAAGATCATATGCATCTGCGCAATAATTGCCATTTTAAAAATGCTGAATCATCAGCAGCGACAGAAAAGATTTAAACACTAATAAACCAACACTTGAAAGTGCATAGCAAATCTGGGGCCATCAGTTTCATAGTTAACTTAAAAGTAACAGTCTGGTTGATTTCCATTCGGACTGGTTTAAACATCGTGGTCATTCACGATCGTGGCTGATGAGATACACAGACTACGGTGTTAGCATTTTACTCACACCTGTTTGCACCCAAAAAGTCATGTGACCAAAGGGCTGTAGCCATCATGTTCGTGATAGCCATACTAAGACGAACACACTCGGTAGGCCATATGACTTCGAGTGAAGAGGGATGTGACCAAAGTGTCAGGGCCACACCCGGTAACTCGTCATCCACGTTCACAATTCTGCTTTCTCTGCCGGAGGACAAGTTGAGTTTGCCAGCTATAGACACTACTATTAATTATTTTCCCCTTCCGAATTGCGAAAACATCGATTTTTCCTTCTTCTGTTGGACCCTGTAACAGTTCAAGAAAAATATCACTATACTGCGAAATTCAAGAAAAATTCAAATTTTATCCAGTCAAGTATCTCCACAGAGTACAATGCCGCAGAAAACTCTGCTTGTTTCCTGGGTTCCTCGTTCTAAAGTCCAGTAGGTGTAGAAAGTTGTAGTAAAGAGCCCACTTCTCCGGATGGAACACGAACTTTCTTGCTTCTATAACTTTGTCGAACAGTCAGCTCTACAAATTTCACAAGCAGAATCAGACAGTATCGTGCTTTTAACAGTTATCTTAGTCCAGAAACCTTCCCAAATGTTGTATTTTTCCCACTAAATAAAACACTTCCACAGGCAAAAATTCAGTGGAAATATACGAGGAATATCGTATACAGTCCCTCAAGGTACAGAAATGAAGAATATACACACAGCACTAGACAACAAAGCTTCAAAAAGCAACACAACTATAACACAATTCACAGACCAAGCAGCGTACTCATGGGAAGCTGGATAACACACTGAAGTGGGAGTCTGTCATTCCTGTATTTATAGGTGACGCAGGAGCTGCAAAGCGCTTGTAGAAGAATGTATCTCTCGATGATTCCACATAAAGCGGGATTATTGATCACATCATTGAAGAGAAATAGAGTAATATTAGGCTATTAAGTGGTGTTAATGCAGTAAAACAAGCTTTAAAGGTTCCATTGGAAAAATCACGCCAAAAGTCCGAATGTTGCCATGCTTGGCGATTTTTTTGTGAAATATCCCAAAATATGGCACCGAAAATAAGTTCCAAAAAGTGATGCAAGCGAAGGCATAGGACTAATATTTCTTGTGATTTCTAGAAACGCTATACTAATTAATGGGGAAAACCAAAACTCACAATCTTCAGTCCTAGTTGACCGATTTTGATGCAACAAAATTTAAAATTTAACTCTTTGACGCGTAGAATGCGAATTCTAACCCTCTCGTCACCGAATTATAAAAATCAGAGAGAAAAATCTGTCTAGCATCTGTCTGCTTGCGAATTTTAAACTATTTTAAACCCCAGAACAGCGGGTTGCCAGGGAAATTCGCAACATTGCCCCCTTTCCAAGGACTGCACGTCAAGGCCAGTACAATCCCCAAGTAGGTGGTTGCACAAATATTTATAATATAACCTTCAAACATAGATAATACCAACATAATTTAGCACAATAACAAATACGCACTAATGAATAAATAATAAACATAATAAACAAATGCATACTTATACAGAGGTGCCAATTCTTCGGCTTTTTTCGGGAGATTTCCCACCACTAATTTTTACTTAAAAATAAAACTTTTAAACGTAGGTTCAGTAATGACGCCGAAGATTGGTGACGTAGAAGTTGTAAGGTTGATCACTGCCACCTAGATACAGAAAGCCTGAGCGCTGATGCTTCGACGTCATCATTAGGCCTTCGAATAATGACGTCACTACACTTTCATTCTCATAAAGTAAAACTATTTCAGATTTCCGGTGAATGCTACAAATATTAAAAAGTATCTTAGGTGAAAGATAAAAATTAAAATACGTTCGTGACACAAAACAATTCATTGTGATTTACTCCCTTATTACATTATATAATTAGATACAGATAAAAACTGCTCTTTTTTGTAATATTAATTTTTCTATGTCAATTCATCAAAATGTTGTTATGAGAGAGAAATTCACCAGAAATTTCGAATAGTTTTACTTTATGAAAATTAATGGGTGATGACGTCACCTTTAGAAGGCCAGTTCATGACGTAGAGGCTTGGTGACGTAGCAGCGGTTAGGCTTTCTATGTCTAGGAGGCAGTGGACAGTGTTGTTATGGGTATATGCCGCCCATACATAAACCCATAACAAAACCTAACCAAAAAGAATTTTTTTTAGTGAAGTTGTACAAAGTTGTATTTAGAGCTTATTTTCTCTGATTTACAGATTGTTTTTATACACATTTATGGTTTTATACAATGCAAAATTATCCGAATTACTGAGTACACATAGAAATCTTCCAAAGACATATGCCATTCTTTTTTTCTCAACCCCCTCTTTTTTAAGTTCTGAACGCTGGTTTAACCTGTTCACTCTTATCATAAAAAGTGTAAAGGAAAGCTTGTGACTCGTGTTTTTTTCTGGGAGCGGGTTCTCGAATACTGAGATCCAGGGATTGGGCCATATATATTAAATTCACAGGGCAGGGGATCTCAGTATGATATCAACTACTTTGCGTCTCTACAAGCATAATATCTTTATTATTTGTGAGTTCTTATTTCATGTCAAAAACTTCTTTTGATGGACGATTTTTCGAAGTAAATTAAAAATTACCATATTTTAAATTAAAATTGTTTAATTCAGTGAGAATTATCTATTTTTAAGATATTTCCAGTTCTATTTCTGCACTTTTGGGATGAAAGGGGTTAGCCCCTTCTGTGGGTGCATATATGAGAGCATTCTTTAAACAAAAATTATCACTCCTTTCATACAGAAAGAATGGTTGCACCGGACTATGCGTATTCCATGAGTTCATGGAATAAAATGTACCATAAAATAGGGCAGATAGCACCCTAAACGCCGACATTTTAGAAACATACTGAACTTTATTGAATTATTTTAATACCAGTGGCTTACGCAGGAGTGGGCATAGAAATCCTGGGTAGCTCCCAATTTTTTATATATTTTTTAAACAATTACTTAAAAAATGTGTTTAGGTTTCCATGCTAAATATTTTTTTAGTTCTAAATAATATTTTAAATAATAAAAATGTGTGAATTCGTTTACTTTATAAAAAAATATTTTTTAAGGTGTATTTAAATAATTTGTTATTTATTACTCATATTTCGATTCTAGCTAAAAAAAAAGAAAAAGTTAAGTTCGCAATCCTGCTTCGGAACCACCCTGAAAGAAAGAATTCTGATTGCACCACTATTTAGTACTAAAATGTTAGAAAGCCCGAAATTAGCACCCCTTACTAACATGCTTCTCTTATATGTATTGCTCCTCTACAATTATAAGAACACCCCCTTCCCCCCCTGCAAAAAAAAGTTCAACTGCGCATAAGAACGCACTATACACCGGATCCTATCCCCCCATTGTACGACCCATATCAATAGAGCAGCAGATAGTATATCCATCTCCATAACTGTAACGAAACATACGGATTCTTCCAAACCTCATCAAAACGATACCATTCGGCTCGGCACAAACGAATTGCAACCAGAACATACTAGTACTCAAATACCGAAACTGATTTTTCCCTTCAAACAGCGAGAATCCATAATACTTCCGGTATCTAGTAACGGAACGGAACATTCTATTACTCAAATACCGAAATTGATTTTCTCCCTCCGGCAGTCTTGTATTCGAAGTTCGAACCTGGTCGATCCGAAATGCACACTCAAAAGTCATTTTCCACCTTGAAACCGCGATCCGATATCCAGTAACAAACAGAAGATATTAGTACTCGATTACTGGAACCCGTTTCCCCCCTAGTTCGCCTCGCCTGGAAGTCTGTATTCGAAGTTCGAAGCTGCTCGATCCGAAACAGCTTCGGATCGAGTAACGAGTAACGATATCAACCGAAAAGTAACAATTCGTTACTTCGAGTCTGAGTGATTATCCGTATCTTAGTACCGAATACATGCGGTTTGCTTCAGCTCTACTAGGGAGTAACTCAGATTTTTGCTTTTTTGTGACGGAAGTAACATTCAGTAAAAGAAGTGACGTATATGTCATACTCCACGCATAATCGCGCTCCGAAGAAGAAGAACCCCTGAAAAACCTACCTTTTCGACCTGCTTTTGCCGTGAACCTTGACCCGTAAACCGTGTCAACTTTGACGATGAAACCATGAAAACTATTTTTAGGTATTGATGTTAGTTACATTTTAAAGCAAAACTTTTACGGCTATTACAAAAGCTATAAGCTATAGAGCTATAACCAAAGCTATAAGCTCCTAAAATTTCATGTCTGTTTCTCCGGTAGATTTGGCTGTGCGGTGATCGTCAGTCAGTCAGGACATATTATTTTATACAGAGAGATTGAAGATTCGTTTATTGTTCGTGTGTTTTTCAAATATGATATATTTTGATAATAAGCTTCGGCTAATTAAATAGAAAATTTCGCAAGTTGCTCTATTAGTAAAATTAAACAGGAGCGAGATGTTAATGACTAGAATTAGTAAGAATAATTTTTAGAATATCTCTTAGTCAATTCTTATATAATGGTGGTTTAGGATCAAGAAAGCCCGATTATCCTCCTCTCCATTATATAGATTTAAACTAAAACATTGTTCAGAAGGCTTTTCTTTATTTTTTACATTCATAATACTTTTGAACTAAAATATTTTCTTTTCATTTTTGAAAAATTTCAAGTTTCTTTAACTGTTCTCAAAAGTACTGAACGCTCCCGTAGGAGAATTGAATTTTTATTTTAGCATTTGAGAGTGCTATTTGACTTGGGTGGGGTTTTCTTTAGTTTTCAATCTATATTCTGGCATTTTGTGTGGTTTTAGTTGTGCACCTCCCCTTTTGGTCTCAATCAAATAGATAGTTTATGTACAGGACCGCCCAAAATATTCGAAATACATTGCGCTCTATCGGCCGCAATTCATTAAACTCGCATATCTCAAAAACTATTAGGCGTAGAATGTGGAAACTTTATATTTAGGATTGTCGTAACATCTAGTTGTGCACCTCCCCTTTCGGTTCCATTCGACTGGATAGTTTATCTACAGGACCGCCGAAAAGGTTCGAAATATATTACGCTCTATGGGCCGAAATTTATCAAAGCGTTTCTTAGAGGTATTGGGCTATTTCAAATGACTCAGAAGTGATATATGCTGTTAAGAGTTACAAAATGAATTTCTCCATTAAAAGAAGTGTCTTTATCATTTGTAGTTCTGCTACAGGGACACTCAAAAGATTTCCAATACATTACGGTCAATGGCAATTTTAGGGGCATTTATCCATTTCAAGCACAATAGCCTCCTACCATATAAGTTAGATAATGGTCCGACCACGGTCACGTGCCTCCCTCTAGAACTACGCCAAAAGTCGCCAAGCTTGGTGACTTTTGTTGTACGTGGGCATGTATTTAACTCTCAAATCTCAAAACATTTAGTCGTAGAATGTTGAAATTTCATACATAAGATTGTTGTAAAATGTAGTTGTGCATCTGGATTTTTGGTTCCAATCTACTGGAGAGTTTATTTACAGGACCACCGAAAAAATTTCAATACTTTAATGTCTATGGACATCTTCAATATAATGTAACTGTAGACAGTCTTTGTTTGGTCCATGCCCAAAATCTCGCCGTCTGTCGTCGACCTGGCGAGTTTTTCCAAAATATTGCCAAATTTGGCGATAGTCAGTCATTGGGTCCATGCCCAAAATATATTCATTTGTCACCGTTCTGGGGGAGTTTTGGCAATACATTGCGAAATTTGGCGATAGTCTGACGATGGCTGTGGTTTCAGTTAGGGTGACAGACCACTGCCACCTAGACACAGAAAGCCTGAGCGCTGAAGCTTTGACGTCATCATTAGGCCTTCAAGTAATGACGTCATCACACTTTCATTCTCATAAAGTAAAACTATTTAAATTTTCTGGTGAATGCTGCAAATATTTAAAAGTACCTTAAGTTAAAGATAAAAATTAAAATACGTTTGTGATACAAAACAATTCATTGTGATCTACTCCCTTATTACATTATATAATTATTTACAGTTAAAACTGACCTTTTTTGTAAAATTAAATTTTCTATATCAATTCATTAAAATATTGTTATGAGAGAATAAATTCACCAGAAATGTCGAATAATTTTAGTTCATGAAGATTAAACTGTGATGACGTCACCTTTGAAAGGCCAACTGATGACGTAAAGGCTTGGTGACGTAGCAGTGGTTAGGCTTTCTATATCTAGGAGGCAGTGGACAGACACGCGATAAGACCCGCTTCACGCTTCGCCTGCCTATTATTTCCAAGGACATAATCTCTGTGCCATGTTGAAGCATACTTCATACTTGGAACTGACATATAAAATCTTGGTGGTTTCGTGTGTGTGAGAGAGAGTAAAAGCACACTCAAGTGCGTAAATAAAATCCGGAAGAATTTCAGATATTTTTAATTTAATTTAATTTTTTTTCTAAACAAAGCTTGCTTCTAAAAATATATAAATCAAGTGTTCAATCGTTGTGAGCAATTATATTGGTCCCAAGAACGTTGACATTAGAGGGTGCTTATGAGATGAAACATGATTCAGAATGTTGCTCTGATTTTATGCAAGGTTTATCTCTATTTTATGCAAGGTTTATCTCTCATACAAACTATTAGTTCAATTGTTCCCTTTTGATAGGTATCTGAAAATAATTTTGATAGGTATCTGAAAATCCATCTGATGTTCAGCATGAATCATTGTCGCTGTCTCTAGTTGCATTGTTAAAATATTTTATAATTTTTAATCGAGCTTTAGTATGTACGATGCTTTCAAGTTATTAAAAAAAGGAAAGAAAAAAAAAATAAAGAGAAAAGTAGTATGCAGCTATCTCTTTCCACACACGCACATTTCTTGACGCATTCCTTTATAAACTGTGTCTTCTTCATCACCATCATTATCATCATACCAGAAACATTTTCTAGCAAAAAATCATTTGTAAAATCCGGAACATGTCAAACCTAATTATAAAAGACTGAGGTCACGGCCGAGCGATTGCTTTTGCGGGCGCTCTCGAACTGACAAGTTTCAGAATTAAACTTCAATAATTCTCTGGCAAATTTTCTTCAACCTGCATTACAATGATTTATCTTTCAGTTTGGAACTACAGTGCTCTTTCTATTTTTAAATGCTTTGTAAACATATTTATGACATTGTATGTTACTAGATCAACGCCTCCTAGAAACACTACATGTCAGATTGGGAGAATGTATGTATATATAGTTTTTTTTTTTTAGATTATTCCTATTGAATTCTTCCCAATCCCACAGGCAGTTTTCCTTGAAGGCGGTGCTCCTACATGTAGAAAACCTTAAAATCCCTACGTCACCAATCTCTGACGTCATTTCAAGACCCACGGCTGAAAGTTTTATTTTCAGGAAAAAAAAAAAAAAAAAACTATTAAAAATTTCTGGTGTACCCATGAGTACCAATATTTCAATAATTCGAGATAAAAAATATAATTTTACTACAAAAGACAGTTTTTAACGATGACTAATTAGATAATAGGATAACGAACTAGATCTTAATGAATAATTTTATATGATCCAACATGATGGCGTCCCTCCCTAATCTACACAAATTTTGTTACCACCTAGACGACTGATAGGGTCAGTCGTATAGGTGGTAACAAAATTGTTGGCAATGGATCGGATGTGAAAATAAGACTCGTTGCTATTCTCTGTCACCTGCCCTGCCATATATATATATATATATATATATATATATATATACATACATATATTTTTGTGCATACATATATATTCCCTCAGCTTTGGAGGAAATTTGAGATGTGTCAGGTTTATCCCAAAATATCCGGATTTCTATAGGCCGGTGATTTGAGGCTTGCGCTGCATTGAAGTATGCGAGTGGAACTTTGAATGCACACATGTTTCATTGGTGTGATGAAGATCAGATATCTATTTTAATATTCATTTAATTCGGATTTCTTTAATTTAATCTATTCAAAATCATACATTCTAAATATTTTCTCTTCTCATTTTTCTGTCAATTCGGCTTTTAAATCTGTATGTTCGCTTCTCCCGTATGCATTATACTTAATTGTTTTTTTGTCTCATCAGACCTTTTGGAAACGTTGTGCTAAAAGTAGATTACATTACGTCCGTTGGCTTTTTGCTTATCTCCCTCTTTGACATAGTGTTGGCGTTTGTTATTTTTCTGTTGCCCTGCCTCATCTTTAAAATTGTTTCCTCACGATTCCGTCATTTTAATTTTATTGGATTAACTTTTAACCCATTTATGCCTAGTGTCCCTTTTTTGGAACGGCATTTTCGCTATTAGTCGAAAACGTTATTTATTTTTCCTAGCATTTATTCATGAGTATTGAGCCTCAACTCTACAAAATATTTTAACATGACCAAGTAGGATGTTGATATTTTGATTTTTATGCATAAAGATTTTAAAAGAAATTATTCCTTTTTCAAGAAGTTGACATCAGAAATTTATCTATTATTTCTGTTATCAGTAAAAATCGAAGAAAGTCGCAAAAATATCCAGGCACAAATGGGTTAAGGTTGCTCTGGAATTGGCGTTATTTATCTTAGCCAAGTTGTTGTTCTCGCCAATGAGAACTTCTCTACTGGCGTAGTTTCCAAACCATTCCATCTTAATTTCATTGTCCATATAGGACGTATTTTTATTTCGCTGAGCCACCACCAGCCGTTGTAATAAATTTATGCTTCAATAGTTTCTTTTAGATAAAATGGTTTTAAGTATTTTAATATATTTTTCTTGTATTGCAACTAAGTGTATCGAACCTGGATTATCACACAACGCCTTTTAATCTTAAAATTAAGTCTGCAACTAATTCACTTCTGCATAATTGGGGTCATGTAAATTAATTCTTAAAACGAATATTCACTTACGCGGCGTCTTTTATTTCTGATGTTTCTGTGACTCAGACTCCGACTCTACGAAGTGCATGATAGGTCTTCTAAAAATTCTAATGTTATATTGACACATCATGTAAAATTTTAAAAAGATAAATCATTATATGATTTATTTTGTTTAAAAAAAATTGAAACATAGCGGATTTGTTCTTATAAATTGCAATGATTTTATACTAGTAAGTAAGATCGTGTTTTCACACAATTGAATTTTTAACGCTGAAGACCTTAACATAGGTACTTAGATATTCTTTAGACAATCTATATGGTTTGTGAGTTGAGTTGAGAATGAAATGTCTAAGATAACACATGTGCAGGGTCAGCGAAATTAAATTCCTGCTACTCAAAGGGTCCTGGAGACTATTTAATAAATACGAAGAGAAAAACATTCGGTCAACATACACTTCAGAGGATGCATTCGAGGAAAATTTTGGATATTTTATTTCAAAACATGTCACTAGGTGGTACTTTGCAAATCATCTCAAAAAATGACACTAATTAGTTAATAACTGCTCAAAGACTGTTAACTGAATGTTGAAATTGTTTATAAACTTATAATTACCTTTTCCATTGGGAAATAGGCTGTTTTTTTATGCAAAACGCCACCTAGTGGACATTTTTTGAACTTCTCTTCTGGAAACCTCGAGCGCATCTTCTGAAGTATTTATTGCCCAAATATTTTTCTCTTCGGTTTAGTAAAGCTGCTTGCAGTGTGTTTTGAGTAGCCGAAGTTTAATTTCGCTACCTTTGTATGTATAGCGGCTCAGAACTTATAAGAGGGAATGTTTTGACATAGAAGTAAACTTTGAATGCTCAGTTATATTAATTTTGCGTATTTAGAGAACAGGCAGTTTAATTACGCTTTAGAGATGGAATTATCAAATAATAATATACTCTTCCATTCAGTCTACTACTTATGGTAGATGGTTTCAATTCAGAGTAGGTTGGAAGATGGCTAAAGTGAGATAAACCAGGGTTCTGAATTCTCGCTACTGTCTATATGTTCAAGGGTCTGAAGTTTTGGGCAGTTTTTCGATATGTATCTTGAACACCCGTTAAAGCCCCTTGAAAATTCCTTTGGCGTGTTTCTTCACCCTTTTGAACAATATAGCCCAGAGCTGCCAAGTCTCCGGCTTTTTCTGGGTGATTTCCCACCACAATTTTTAGACAGTTTTATTTTGCATTAAATATTTGGACTTATTTTAACCGTAAATTTGTAAGTAAAAATTAGTGGTGGGAAATCTCCCGAAAAAAGCCGGAGACTTGGCAGCTCTGATAGCCTTTTAGTTCCATGCCTCAAGTATAGACTTGGATTAAAGCACAAAACAGCTTCACGAGCACGCCCAGTAACTCCAACATTCTACCTGACTTCTGTTCCCGTTTCTGCTTACAGAAATTACTGCTGCGAGTTCACGGCTGTTAAAATTAACTTAAGAATTTGAATGAGTTGTATCTGACGTATTTTCAATAGAAAAAGAAATGGTGAATCATACATTTGAAAGGAATTGTCAATAGTGAATTTGAAAGAAGTTTTAGGTTTATTTATAGAAATTACAATTTTTGCAAAAAATAATACAGGTAAACATATTTTTTCAGTTATTTGAAATTGAAAAAGAAAAGCATTTACATTACATATTTACACATGCTGCCCAGGTGGCTTAGTAGCTACTGAACCATTCTATCACTGCTTGGGTTCGGGCTCGATTTCTGGCTTGGGTTTGTATGTTAACATCAATACTTCCGCAGGAGAGGGGGTAACGGTGGACACCTACTTCTTCCCCCATAGTAAAATGGTCAAAGCTTTATGCCTTAGTAGCTACAAATGCCTGGCGGACAAGTGACCTTCTTCCTTCGGGAAAAAAAAAAAACATGATTAGGAGAATGAGGTTTCTAAACCTCAAAAAACTATACGTATTCCTTTCAAGGAAAAATAAATTTTTATTCAACTAGGATTGGCATTTCTGGGGGTAAATTTTTCTTTAAATCATTAATCGATATTTCCCGTTTGCAGATGCGATTCCCTGAATTATTTCACACAAATATCGATCATACAAAAAACTAGCTATCAATATATCGTTGATTTACTCAAAATTAATAACTCAAAAATCATGATTTTGGAGTTCATTTTTATGCAGGCGCCTAATAAGTGGATCAACGTAGCCTGATATGGGGGAATGACGATATCACGTCCAAGCCCATGCCGAGAAAAGAGCCCGAACCCGTGGTTTTTTACTTTAGCCATCACTAAATCCGAGCAGCCACAATTTATGATGATTAAGAATAATTTAATTTACAGATATTTCTTTTACGTGTAGTATGATAATGTGTACTTGTAGTAAAACCAAAAATGTCAAAATTAACTATACTGATAAAACAAAAGATTGATTAACCCTTTGAGGCGCAACCCTTTCCCAATGCTGAAAAAAGGGCAGCCGTTGCCATCGCTCGACTTAACTACCAGCAAGATGGCGGACGATAAAAACGCTCATCGCGTGCCACAGATCTAGAGACTCTTTTTTGACGCAGCTGGCTGTGCGCCGCACAACTAGGTGCTAAGTATTATGGAATATAACACTGGGGAAAAATTTTTAACATCATTTCTGTTGAGTTCGATTTTTAAGCTGTTTTAGAGTCCAATGGGCACACTGATTACAAAACTGTTGTTAGTTTTCTACGATCACGTCAAGTTTTTTCTCTACACCTACCATCTCTACACTATCCGCAAGCGCAACTTCGTTCACCGGAAACACTGTTGCTGTGACCCCAATGACGAAGATTTTGAAATTGAAGATGATCCCGTTCGTAAGGGATTTGAGCAGCATGAGTTAAATGATTTGGGGCTATCCAAAGAAGCTTGAGAACTTTAAGCATCAAGACTGCACGACAAAAAAATTTATTGAAAAAGGAGCTAAAGCTTCCGATACAAGAAAGTTCATTTCTGCAATACTTTCGAAGTGATGATGGGTTTGTATATTGCCATGACATACATGGTTTAATGGAAGAGTTGGGAATTTCAGCTCATCGATAGCTCAAAAACGGAGCTTAAAGTGTGTACTCCTCCACAATGGAAATTTATTTGGTGCAGTTCCAATAGGTCATTTAGTATGTTTGGGTGAGGAATATGAAGACATAGAGTCGTTGATTTCTTGCAATATCACATGCACCAATGGATCATCTGGGTTGATCTTTAAATGGTCTCTTTCCTCATTGGCCAGCAACGTGGATATACCAAGTATCCCTTTTTTGTGCATGTGGGACAGTAGAACTCGTGAGAAGCATTGGGTACAGTCGAAATGGCCGCCAAGTTCTGAAACCTGGTGATCCAAACATTCTTCATCAGCCACTTGTCAACAGAAAGAACATAGTATTTCCACCTCTGCAAATAAAACTGGTTCTCATGAAGCAATTTGTTTAAGCTTTGTCAATTGAAGGAGACTGTTTCGGCATTTATTAACCTGTCATTTGAAAGATAAAAGTTGTGTGTTTGATGGTCCACGGATTTGCCAGCTTCTTAAAGATGAGCATTTCATCGGAACAATGACAAAATGTTTGGTTGGCATTCAAAAACATTGTCAAAGACTTTCTTGGAAATACACGGGCACAGAATTACACCGAAACTGTCCAACAGCTCTTGGAGAGCTTCCAAATGCTTGGTTGCAACATGAGTATGGTTGCATTTTTTACGTAGCCATCTCGCTGACTTCCCGAAACATCTTGCTGAAGTCAGTCATGAGCGGGGGGAGCGATTTCATCAAGACTTGAAGATCATGGAATCACGCTAGCAAGACAGATGGGATCTACATATGAGTGCTGACTGTTGTTGGAGCATAAAGCAAATGTCCACAAATTAAAAATTGCAGAAAAAGCTACAAACGAAAATTTTTGTCTTAATATGTATGTCTACCATTTGGTTAAAAAAAAATTTCTATGTGTATTAATACAATTTAACTTGCAGTAACTATATATTTGGTAACTTTTCCCTTTATTTTTCTTTTTATGCACATTTTGGTGGTACCCTGTATCTTAAAAACTTGACGTGACAGACAAAGCTAGAGTTACTTTTGGATTCAGGAGCCAAAAGTGATTCAAAAATAAGTCACAGTTCTAAGACAACCAAATTGCTGTTCCCCAGTGTAATTAACTACTTTTCGTAAACCTTAAATTCGTGGAATATTTTTCCAGAATAGTAATCAGCTCATGTTTTTAACTCAAAAATTTTGCTGTATTTTAAACAGAAGATTACCGTTCAAAAAAGTAGTTGATTATAGTAATGCTTGGAACCCATGTAACTGCGCTCCATTGAAGATATATCTTGATGAAATCTTTTACCGCGCTCATCAATTACAGGTCCACGCAATTTCGGGTGGGGGAGGAAGAAATCGAGATGGAAGTAGAGGAAAATAAAGTGTTAGAGGCATATTGAATACAAGGTCGCAAATCTTTTGTCGGATTTTTTTCACCAAGTGCTGGTAGTTATCGTCTTTTCTGTTGCCTAGAAATCCTCATACCAGACGTGTAAGGACTTCCAAGGCTGGGAACGAGGGATGTTTCCCCCTCCAAAATTTTACGAAAAGCAAGGATCTTTATAATAGTGCATATTTGAAGACTCACAGAGATAAAGAAAGCAGTCTTGCAGCTTAACCTTTGCAAACATGACAATTTCGCTCTAAGGTATTGAGAAACCAGTCCATCCTTGCTCGTGGAATCTACAATGTACTTCATTGTTCCCAGCTTAATATGCAAGGGAGGAAGCAGAATCAGGCTGTTATTTGAATCTACTAGAAGCTCATTTTCAACATTCTCTCCCCGGAATTCAGATTTCTTGAAAGCCATTTATATTTTATGTAGTGAGATTTTCTATATCGAGAATTCCATAAGCATAGAAACAACTGTACAGGGTTTTCCAAATTAAACTTCCCCAACTCAGAGGTCTGTGCAGGATGTTGTATGGGTCATAATGTGATGAAATTTGGAAAACAGTCACTTAAGATCATGCGCTCGAGATTTATTAAAAAAAATATATTAGTACAAGAAGTTACCGATAGATGGCGCTGTAACGCTAGTAATTTGCAAATTTCAACAATTTGATTTGCAGAAATAAAGCTTCTGCGCAACGTATCCAACAGACGAGCCCTACAAAAGTGGAAGACAGGTGCTGCACAGGCAGTTGTTTCCAGCTCGCTGATGAATGGTGCTGGAGTGCTGTTGAATGGCGACTTTGGAAGGCAAAGCTCTGTTAGTGAAACTTTTCTCCCAGAATGACGAGAACTCCTGTACTGCGATAAGAGCATTTCGTCGGCTAAAGAACTTACGCCGAGGACCAATGACATCACGCGCTTTACGAGACATGATGAAGAATTTCGAAAGAACCGGGCAGCTGAGAATTTTACCAGGTAGAGGACAACATACTGGGGATTCTCCACGCGTACAAGACGTTGCTTTGGCGTTCATGGATGCCACTAGCCAATCACCACATGGTGTTGTCAGTGTGCGATCTGTTTCTCGTGCTGTTGATATGCCCTATTCGACCGTCTGGCGCGTAATGCGTCGAATCCTTGGTTATTTTCCTTACAAAATCCATAGTCTTCATCAGCTGTCCGACGGGGATCCTGCAGTTCTGGAAACATTTGCGCTGCAGTTCCTTGCCAGAATGGAAGTCGATGCTGCTTGGCCGTGGAACATCCTTTGGACAGATGAGGCCCATTTTCACCTGAATGGTCAAGTGAATACGCACAACTGCCGCTTTTGGGCAATTGAAAACCCACGCGCACTCCATCAAGTGCCCTTGCACCCTGCAAAGGTTACGGTATGGTGCGGTTTCACCGCAACATTCGTCATTGGGCAGTATTTTTTTTGAAGAGGTGACTCCAAGAGGTTTCGAAACCTGCTCTGTCACAGGAAAACGGTATCAGAACACGTTGCAAACATTTTTGATCCCTGAACAGCAGCAACATAGCCGCCTCCAGGGCATGATATTTATGCAGGATGGTGCACCTCCCCATATTGCTCGTGGCGTTCAACGGGTGTTACGGGCAACTTTCACCGATGCACGTGTGATCAGCCGCTGTTTCCCTACAGCTTGGCCTCCTCGCTGGCCTGAACTCACACCGTGCGACTTTTGGTTATGGGGATTCTTAAAGGATAAGGTCTACCGAGAACACCCAGCAACCTTAGCACATCTGAAAGACGCAATTATTCGTAATGTTCGTGGAATTAATGTGGACTTACTGCGTTCCGCTGTGGAACACACTGCTTTACGAATGGAAAGAGCTATGAAGAACCACGGCACACATATAGAACATCTGTATATTGTCTTGTTTGATCTGCAACGCCACCTATCGGCAACTTCTTTTACTAATATTTTTTTAAATAAATCTCGAGCGCATGATCTGAAGTGTCTGTTTTCTAAATTTCATCACATTATGACCCATACAACATCCTGCACAGACCTCCGAGTTGGGGAAGTTTAATTTTGACAACCCTGTACTTAGTATGGCCTAACTTCATTCCTATGAGTACAGCCATAACTTTTAAGTGCTCACGGATCTGTGATTTGTGATCGTCGTATTTGATTGATTCTAGATGTAAGATCACATTCCTGTAAGTCTCCTTCATGTGAGCAGAATAGTTTGAAAGAGTCTACAAACAACCCCCACTTAAACAATGAGTTATATTTAGGGAATTGATCAAACTTCTGACATCAGTACTAGCAATCAAATATTCTGATAGAAACGAAGATTCCTGTGACGATTCCTGTACTCTGCGATCGCCTCATCATGGCACAGTGGTTATATGACTGAAAATGGTAGACGGGCGATGTGTGAAGATCCCAGTATCGGGTCCCACCGCGCGTCCGTCGACCTAACCGTTTTGAGTTTTCCGTGGTTTTCTCCGAAACTTAGCGTAAATACGGGTTAGGACCCCTTAGTATCCCCACGGAGGGCACACCACCCTCGGCCTAGAGCCCACGCGTAGCTAATCGGTCGTAATCCCACAAACAAACAAACAAACTCTGCGATCTTGATTTCTGGTTGAAGTAGATGTGATGACTTCAGTCTTGTTGGCCGAAACTCTACTTTTTCCTTTCGCAAGTCAAGATCTCAAACGACGTCACCCAGTTTTGTCTGATTAAATCTGCGGGGCTCATTTAGATCGTGTGCCTTAAAATCTGGATCATAGGATGTCCCAGGTCTAGTGACTTATTCAGCAGCACCCTTTTCAGTCTCATAATTTGGAGATGGATTATAAATTTCCAGATTAGCCGAGTGAGAGACGGGCCTAGTGGCTGATAGAATACACGGATACTGTACGACACATAGTAGCCATACAAACCAGCCATAGTGAGATTTATTATACAAATTGGTGTTGTATCTTGAACACAATAGCAAATCTCAACTTTTTATGGTGATTTTCGCTTTTAGCGAGACAAAATCTTCGGAAATAACTGTGTTTCAGCCGGATCTATTTTTGGTGTTGACTAGTGTTGTTTGTGTCTTTTCAGTATGTTTTCTGTCCTACTGCATCACCTATTGGTGTTTCTGGAACTAATTTATTTTCGTGAAATCTGTTTCCGCATGTCTCGAATAGTACGCTTAACAATTTTGGAGCCTTTACACTGAGTATTTCGATGTATTCTGAGCTCAGTTTTAATTCGGACTGTTTTGAACAGTGTTTTAATTCTGACAACCTTGTACATCTCATTCTATATTCATTTATTATTGTTTATTTAAACTGATACAGACTCACATACGTGTGTGTTTAAGTCTTACCATAATTAGCCATTTTTCGATTAAAAAAAGCAACCAGAGTATGCATTAAAGATTTATTAATTTGAAATATCTTCTCTCATTGCAGCTCAGTCTTCTTTCTACAGGATACCTCCGAAATCTTGAATGAGGGCATCGCTGCGGATACCCTTGGAATACTCAATCTTCAGTACTCGATTCTTAGAGGTACGTGTGAAATACATATTTTACGTATACTTTTTGAAAATTTTCAAGCTGGGGTAATAAAGACAGCATTTTTGATACAATTTTGAAAAGGATGCTATTACTTCCACTTTGTTTTTCTTAAAAAGAGATTCACTTTCTGCTTTTTAGTGTTGACAGCATTTGTGGAATGAGCAAGCAATTAATATACACTCATGTCCATAAATTAAGGATAATTCAGAATCACAGAGAAATTGATCTCTAAAATAAAAATTTCACCTGTAGAATGATCACACACATCTTGAAGAAGAATATGCAAATTACAGGAAACCACCAGATGGCGTGGATGGTACGTCACAATGACGAGAGTGTAAGAGAGGGGTTTATAAGGAATGGTGGCAAAGAAGTAAAATTGTTCACATGCGCTGTGAAAGCCTTTCAGTGCAAAAACCGCATAGTTATGGCACAAAGGAGGCATTTGGATGATGTTTTACGTGGCAGAATTATCGGACGACTGGAATGTGGACGTACCCAGCTGGAAGTGTCCGGGGAACTTGGAATCGCCCAGAGTGTCATCTCCAGGCTTTGGCAACGATTCCAAGATGATGGTAATGTGAGTAGACGTTACAGCACAGGTCGCCCCCGAGTTACAACGCCGAATGAGGACCGCTATTTGGCAGTTACTGCCAAAAGAAACAGACGGAGTACAGCATCAGACCTGTCTCGTCAGCTCTCTTAAGCTACCGGTACGACAGTCTCAAGGCAGACCGTGTACAGACGCTTAGGGCACATTGGTCTATATGCTCGTAGGCCTGTCAGATGTGTTCCACTTACCGCAACTCACTGTCGCCTGCGATTAACCTGGAGTAGAGAGCATGCATTGTGGACACCGCAACAGTGGTCTTGTGTGATGTTTTCCGACAAGTCCAGGTTTAGTTTGGAGTCTGATTCTCGCCGGACATTCATCTGGAGAGCGCCAGGTACCCGTTACCACCAAGAGAACACCATTGAAAGACACCGTTACGGTGGTGCAGGATGGCTCGTTTGGGGAGGAATTATTCTTGGTTCCAGAACTGACCTGCATGTTCAGAGTGTAACGATGACAGGCCACATCTATCGGGATGTCATTCTGGAACAACATGTACGTTTGTTTCGGGGCGCCATGGGTGCTGAATTTGTGTTTATGGATGACAACGCCCGTCCCCATCGTGCAAACATTGTAGACGAATGCCTTCAATCGGAGGATATCACACGTATGCATTGGCCAGCATACTCACCGGACTTGAATCCAATAGAGCATGTGTGGGATATGCTTGGCCGACGAATTGCAGCCCGTCAACCCCCTCCCACCTGTCTACCGGAACTTCGGAGTGCATTGCTTGATGAGTGGTGTAATATTCCCCAAGATCAGATTGATCATTTGATACTCAGCATGCCTAGGGGTTGTCAGGCCTGTACTGCATCGTCCGGGAGACATACTCCGTATTAACCATCCTACTAACCATGTTATACTGTTTTTTGTAAATGGGTTCTTTTTTGAAATTTTGTCAAGTGAGTAAAACTTGCAATTTTTATTAATTATGTCAAACATATAGCATCTTTTTTGCTCTTTACTTTTTGTTTAATAAATAGACTTTACAAATAAGTCAAATTTGTTTTGCTTCTTTCTCTTTCTTTGCCTGAACTTCATTATCATTAATTAATGGACATGAGTGTATATATATATATATATATATATATATATATATATATATATACAGGGTGTCCAGCCTTACTGTGACCCAATAGCTAATTCCCGAACCATTCGGTTTAGATATGCACTTCCAATTTGAAAAATGTTTTAAAAAAGGTAAAGAATGTTTTTACGTGCTTTTCGAACCAAAAAAGCCATTTAGAAAAAAATTACAAAAATTAAATTTTTATACGGTCCCCAGGTCCTATCACTTATATTTAGGAAAAGATGCAGTACACAAAAACAAAGTAAACACAAAAAGTTTCATTTTATTACGATAAAAACTGACCAAGTTATGGAACTTTGAAAATCATACATTTCATCCATTTTCTCGGCCAATTTCAAGAAGCTAGTAAGGGACCGTCTCCAAAGTGAAATTAATTGGAACTCTGCCAGGAAACATTCGCTCTTGCACGTCACTCTTATGTAAATCGTTTTTAAATTTAAAAGTACACACATTACGTTAATATTACAATAACTGAGTACTTAAGAAACAAAATTTATTCTGTGTACGTGCAAAACATAGATAAAATAAAATATTTTGGACGAAGCAGTTTCAGCAGCAGTTCTTTTCAAAAGCAGTTCCAAAAACTTAGACTTATTTGCCTGCGGCTTCAGACTGATTTGCTGCGGTACTGATCATAGCAAACGTTAAAAATCTGTTGTGTAGTCGCTTGCAATTGCATACAGTCGTATTCTAATATTACGAATTCTAGTACAGGAGAACGAGATGTATACAAATGAAGAATACTGCGAAATGGTACTGTTGTATGGGCAGTGTAATCGAAATAAGAGAGAGGCGGCAAGACTTTATGCCATTAAATTTCCCAGTCGAAGACATCTATCTTATTGTACAATTGCCCGTGCTGTTCAACGCTTGTATAGAACTGGGAGTTGTCATAGACGTATTCCCTTGTCTCGTGCCACACCTTCAAGCTTGCGGATACCCGCTGAGGATGTTCTAGGATATGCCCTGGCTCATCCTGAAAGTAGTGTCCAGGATATTAGCAAGGCTTGTTTCTACTCAAAATCGACGGTGTGGAACATATTACATACGTACGGTGCATTTCCTTATCGTCCAGTCCTGGCGCAGGAGCTAATGCCTGGAGACCAGTTGTATACATCTCGTTCTCCCATACTAGAATTCGTAATATTAGAATACGGCTGTATGCAATTGCAAGCGACTACACAACAGATATTTAACGTTCGCCATGATCAGTATCGCAGCAAATCAGTCTGAAGCCGCAGGCAAATAAGTCTATTTTTTTGGAACTGCTTTTGAAAAGTTTTCTTCGTCCAAAATATAATATTTTATCTATGTTTTACACGTACACAGAATAAATTTTGTTTCTTAAGTACTCAATTATTGTAATATTAACGTAATGTGTGTATTTTTAAATTTAAAAACGATTTACATAAGAGTGACGAGCAAGAGCGAATGTTTCCTGGCAGAGTTCCAATTAATTTCACTTTGGAGACGGTCCCTTACTAGCTTCTTGAAATTGGCCGAGAAAATGGATGGAATGTATGATTTTCAAAGTTCCATAACTTGGTCAGTTTTTATCGTAATAAAATGAAACTTTTTGTGTTTACTTTGTTTTTGTGTACTGCATCTTTTCCTAAATATAATTGATAGGACCTGGGGACCGTATAAAAATTTAATTTTTGTAATTTTTTTCTAAATGGGTTTTTTGGTTCGAAAAGCACGTAAAAACATTCTTTACCCTTTTTAAAACATTTTTTAAATTGGAAGTGCATATCTAAACCGAACGGTTCGGGAATTAGCTATTGGGTCACATTAAGGCTGGACACCCTGTATATATACACTTACTTACATATATATATATACATACATACATACATACATATATATATATACACAATAATAAAGTTCAATCCACTAAATGGAGTATCGGTTACAGGAATATTTCATTTATTGCAATAAATTCTGAATGTATCAAACCGTAATAAGTATTGAATGTGATCCCGGATAATGTAATAGTACCAGGTTACCGAGCCATGCTCAGAATTTAAAGGCTCCTTAAGTGTAAAATAATGAATACGTAAATGCCTTTGCACGTATCAATAATCTTCATGGTTGCCAAAGATTTTCATCACTGTCGGATCACTCATACATTATCAGGTATGCTTTGGTCGGCATTCAATGTTACAATGGCATATACTTTGTTTTGAAGAGGGATGCTAAATATTCGATGGTCGGTGCCATCAGAGTTGAGCAAAAAGTAGTTTAACGTAAGGTGCCTCGTTTCCTTCTGTAGCAGATCAGCGAGGGTATCAGCAAAGATCTTGGGCGATGCATTCACTAACAGCGTCTTCATTACTTCAGAAATATATCTGTCCATATTGAGGACGTTCAAATTCAGCATCAAGAATTTGAGTTGGTTGAACTGTCAAATGAATGAGTTTATAAAAAGAATTCATCAAGTCTGTAATACACTGTTCGCAACGTAGCAGTACACACCAAAATCGTTAATAGTTTCACTTGTCATATACTGTGAACAAAGCCATTGTAAAGTATGCTTTCAAATTTCGAATTCTTTGAAATGTGGGTGACATCGAAGAAACAACCACACCCATTCATTAGGAAATTCGGAATGTCCTACATCAATCTTACAGTCCCCAAAATGGTTTCGGTTAACTTTTGTTTTTACTCTTCAGAAAAATGCAAAGCTCCAGGGTGAATGCAATCCATGTTAAAAGTTTTAAACTATGATAATAAGTACCCACATTTGTGTCAGCTTTGTAGTTACTTAGACTGTTTACCCGAAGTATTTGTCGACGTCTAACTGTTCTATGTCGTTCTCCTTCCAAATACTAATCATCTGTTTCATCTGCTTGTGTTTGGACTGCACGTTCACACATTTGGGCCAAGTGCTGCTGCCGGTGATCAAATGTTTCCACAGCTCGTTTTTGAGCTACACTTTCATGCATTTACGTCTTTATAATACATCTATGATGATAATTCTTTACGATTGAAATTGTAAATTTCTCTATAGTGCTTCAATTCAAACATAAAATACTTATTTTTTTCTAATTCAAAGAAAATACATCTTGCATAAACAAATTCTACAAACGTAAATTCAATCTTATAGATACATAAATATAGATGCCATAAAAGTATAATCTTACATAAATATGCTTTAAACATAATTTTATTTTATAAACTCACGCTTAAGAAAATAAAAAGTGTAACGCAATTTAAATTATTAGCACAAAAGGACACTTCGAAATCATGAAATCAAAAACAGAATAGATCAAAAATATTCTTTTATAATAACCCTAACAACTACTTAAACGTTGACAATAATAGAACAAACGGATGGACTGAAGAAAATGGACTTCTAACCTCGAATAAATCAAAAATACATCGCTCCTATATAGTTACGCTGATCCCTGACTCTGTCACAATTCCAGTTCAACCACTCAAAATAAAACTTTTACCATCATTAATCCAAACAGATTAAAAATGTATTGTCTAATAACTTAAAATTTACACGGTTCGTTGGTGCGATCAGCCTGAAAATTATCATAATTATGTAAAAAAAAAGAAAAAAAAAAAAAGAAAGAAAAAATGATAATCCACCCGTTCCCTGATTTTTAAGCGTTTTTTTTTTGTTTTCTTTTGTATTTTTTTGTATTTTTAGCTCTATTTCATTTAAGAGAATAAAAAAAGCTAATCATTTGAGTGTCAGAATTTTCTATTGCAAGTGACATTGACGTTACACTGAAGTCACGGTTATCAGGCTTTGGAGGAAAAATTACGATTCCAATTCGCTTCAGATAGCTTTTCTAAATTACTACTCAGTTTAACTTCTTTTCAAAAATAAAACGGTTTTCTATGCATTAAGCATGGATATAGGAGAGGATGTTGATACCAAACGAAATGTTTCGAATACGAAATGTTTCTGCAGATTATACAATTCGAATTTCGATGTATAATAAAAATTGAATATGAAGTTATTTGATTTTAAGTGGGTAAATATTAAATATTCTGAGTGTAGACATTCTATCGCCCGCTGTAATTGTCTCCACAAAGGGCTTTATCCTTTAGTTTAATGATAGTACACAACACAAAACAACACAGTCTAATCCACGTCTAAATAAGAATTGAAAATTTATTAGAAAAAATCTTAGTAACAAGATTTCAGCCTCCCAATTTACTGCTTCCACAAATGGGCAACTCCGAGCCTGCGGCCGGAGGGGGCCCGCCATGGCTTTTGGACCAGCCCTCCGAACAAGTCAAAACCCTGTATAAAACCTATATAAAACATTCAAACTTCCATATAAATCCGAATTATACGGCCCGCGATTTCGCTAACATCCTAAAGTCAGGCCCATTAGTTCGCTACTATCGTAAAGTTCTGCCCGCAACTTTTCAAAGGTTGTCCATACGATGATAAAATAAATGAGTTGAAATCATCAACTGCAGTGAATGAAAACTAAACTGATGGCTGATCACCTGCAAAATTAATTTGAATATCGGCTGCGAGAACAATTTAGGAATCGATTGTATCATTATAAATTTTTTCATCGGAGTTTCAAAGATCGTTTCATTATAAACGGTTGTCCCTTAAAAAAAAAAAAAAAAAAAATCGTCAGGGTAACTAAATTTAAATATTTATCGTCAACTTGGCGGAATAAGGCAGTTAAAATAGAATTCAACCTAGTGCCGTTATTTTAAAAAAAATGGAATTTTCATGTTACGTCACAGGATCTTTTTTCTTACTGTGAATGACTGAAAAGGGTGTCATTTTCATTTAAATTATTCGGCTAAGCTGAAACTTTTATGCACTTTTGAAATTCGCATGATTATGATCAATAAAATACATGAAAAATCTTTATTGTTTTAGTATATACGCGAAAATACGTTTAGCTTTACGTTAGTTACAAAAGGATAATTGTAATAAATTCAGGCAATTTTTCACATAAGATTTACGAATAGTTTTGTATTAATAACTATGAATTAAAAATAATTAAATTATTTACGTATATTCCATCAAGGTGCTTGCGGGGATGGCAACGAAGATTCTTTTCTCTTTTTCTTTCGCCGGTTGCCAGGACGATATTTTGAAATAAAAATAACTTTTTAATTCTAAACAAATTTATGTAGCTGAATGGTGTAATGTATCTAGTTACTAAAATATTTATTTGTCTGTGTACTGGATATCAAGTTCCATTTATTTTGTTTCATTGCGGAATTAATTTTTACTATTATATATCGATGGCTTGTATTTTTTAATCCGCCCCAAACTTATTTGAGCGTCCCTTTTAGGAAGATTGCATCAAGTGTGTTTTTCAAACGCTCAATAGATGGCGCTACCGTCCAAAAAATTTGAGTGTTTTAAGAGTTTTCTCGATCACGTGACCTAGCTCAATCGTTTCAGGGGCCCAAAAACCCCCATGTACGAAATTTAAAAAGTATCCTTAGAGCAGTTTTCGAGATCGCTCGGACATACACACAAACACACAAACATTCCTCGTTTAATATAAGAGCGGATATCGCTTACTATAATGAATTTTGTGGTAAACTGGCTGTTCAATTTAGCGGGTTCGATTGAGTTTGACTACCAATAAAATACAGAATTTCTGGTAAAACTTAGACAGACTTAAACTTAACAGAAATTATTTTCATGTTTGTCATCTCCGTGTCTTCCAGAGACACATAGAAAACAACTGTAATTCACTTAACATACTTTAAGCCTGTTAATTCTGTTGTAACAGCGCGCAAGAAAGAACTGTACTGCCGTACGCAAAGTGCGTTCTGGTAGAACTCTCCTAACCGTCTGTCTCATATAGAAACCAGCGAAGAGCACAGAGAATAATTTCACTCTGTTGATTTTAAACAGAGATGGCCTTTTTGGGGTAGATCGCAAGGCTCATTCATAATTGAGTTCACGAACAAAAATATTTAGATGGAAGATGTAAGACATAAGCATAAGACATAAGCGTACAAGATATCTCAAAAATAACTGAACACAGCCCTCATGAATCCGTATCATTTTTGAAAATATCCTGCAATGTCCTACTGACTCAAATGAGAGTGATCAAGACTGATTGTCACCATGTAGTCCTTCTCATTTATTCTAGGAAACTAGATAAATTTAATGAATGATTTAAATATAAAAAAAATCTGAAAAAATGCCCTATTTGGAGTTATTTAATAAAAATTAATACATCCATTCTTATTTCACATTCTATTCCCCTAAAAATAATTTAATTGCTGCTGAAATATAAGTTTACGATTGAGTAGAAAAAGGGAACAACCTCCAAGCCATTTAGATCAGTAAAACGCGGTTAAAAGCGAAGAATATGATTTTGCATGTTTTCAAGTAAGTTGGTTTGAATGTTCTCTCTCATTTACTAAACGTGAAGAAATGATGTTGGCTAGTCACTTTTTCTTCTCAACTAATGAACTCTACACTTTAAAAGCTCACTTCACTAGAAAAAAAAATCAATTTAAAAATAATGTGACTTGTCTATCGACAATTTCAGCCAGCACTTCGTCACTCTCAAACCTGTATTATTTTAAAGATCGAAGTACGTTGTAAGTTTTCTCTCTATACATTTGCCAATTTCTTAATTCCATGCTCTGTGCTCCTATAATATACTGAGGAAGATCCAAGCTTTTTGGAAATCTTCATTACACATTAACACATAATAAACTGGTACTTCAGCTTGTTATCTATAAGTATACAAAGGCAACATTAGATTTCACGCCCAGAGATAGGTTACACAAATTAGTATATACATATATATATATATATGTACAGGATGAAATTATGAATTATCCTGTAATATGTACAGGATCATTCATAATTCTTGTCAATAGCTTTTTGAGCATTGAAAGGGTGATAGAGGGAACCAACAGGGCTAGCCAATCACATATCAGTGTGGTGACGGAAATGTCGTCTTCTTAAACCTGTTAGTAGGAGGTAGTAGGTTATTTACGTTACAGTTATTACCATCTATATATAATATTAAAATGCTAAGGCAGCTAACGACAGATTCTGGAAGTCATTTCTGATACAGTTTGACCATGCGCTGCGACCATAACACTCTCCTCGACCAATCAGTAACCAGAATAAAAGCCTGTCTCCACACATAAGTACGCATTTCATAATTTATTACGTCATTTTCACGTCAAATTAAAAAGCATGAAAAAGAATTAAGTCGAAATGTATTTCTTAAAGTTCATAAATTTTAAAATTGCTAATACGATCGCGTGGATAACAGGAGTTTAAGATTTCAGGTGGTATGTTTTTCCAAAATGATATAAATAGCTGTATTCATTTAGCAGTTTTCTTCTGAAAGCATCCATTTGGGGATGTCGGATGTTGAATCAATTGAGCATAATCCCAAATCACTTTTGCGAACATAAAAAATCGCCGCACTTTGGCGAGTTTAACAGTCATGGGTTTGAGGAGTTTTGCGCAAGTTTCAAAGCTCCCAAAAGAACTAGATAAAAATGAAAGGGAACAAATAGCGATAAATGCACCAGCTAAAGAATTTGAAGACACTTAATTATTAAAACTACATTCATTGCCAAGCCCCCCCCCAAAAAAAAAATCCAAAACAAACAATAATCTATCTATCTATCTATATATATATATATATATAAATGAATGTTTGTGGGTATGTATGTGGGTGTGACGTTGAAAAACTCCAAAACAGTTTGACCAATCACCATGAAATTTGGTACACCTAAGTCTTGTCACGGAGAAGGTTTTTATGCTATCCATTTTACTCTAGCTCGCCGCTAGGTGGCGCTGCAGAACGTCGAATTATATTCAAGCGCTTGCTATGGAGCTACCGTTTAACTTAACTTGACGAAAAAACGTATGGATATTTCAACACGGATAATACTTTCACCTAATCCATTTTGATATAACTTGCCGCTAGGTGGCGCTGAAGAACGTCGAATTCTATTCCCTTTGGACCGCTTGCTATGAAAATACCATTCAACAAATTTTGATGAAAATTGCTATTTATGGATATTTGAAGACGGGGAAGGTTTTATGCTATCCATTTTCCTCTAGCTTGCCGCTAGGTGGCGCTGAAGAACGTCGAATTCTATTCCGTTCGACCGTTTTCTATGCAAGTACCGTTCAACTGATTTTGATGAAAATTGGTACACACGGATATTTGAAGATGTAGAATATTTTTACTTTATCCATTTTGCTGTAGCTTGACGCTAGCTGGCACTGCAGAACGTCATTTCTATTCCGTTCGACCGCGTGCTAAGAAAATACCGTTCAACCAATTTTTATAAAAATTTGTATATATGGATATTTGAACACGGGGAATATTTTACACTATCCATTTTGCCATGACTTGCCGCTAGACGGCGCTGCAGTACATCGAATTCAATTTCGTTCGACCGCTCGCTATGGAAGTACCGTTCGACTGCTTTTGATGGAAATTGGTACACACGGATAGTTGAAGACGTAGAATATTTTTACGTTATCCCTTTTGCTATAACTTGCCGCTAGATGACGCTGTAGAACGTCGAATTATATTACGTTCAACCCTCTTGCTATGAAAATAACGTTCAAACGATTTTGGCAAAAATTGGTACGTATGGATCTTTGAACACGGAAAATATTTTTACACTATCTGTTTTGCCATGACTTGCTGCTAGATGGCGCTGCAATACATCGAATTCTATTCCGTTCCTATGCAAGCTTCCTGCAGCACCGTCGCAGAACCTGCAGAACGTCGATTTCTATTCCGTTCGACAGCTTCCTATAAAAATACCATTCAACCGATTTTGGCGAAAATTGGTACACACGGATATTCGAAGAAGTAGAATATTTTTAAACTATCCATTTTGCTTTAACTTGCCGCTAGATGGTGCTGCAGAACGCTTCCATAGAAGCTTCCTATGCAAGTACCGTTCAACCGAATTTGATGAAAATTGGTACACACGGATATTTGAAGACGTAGAATACTTTTACTTTATCCATTTTGCTGTAACTCGATGCTAGGTGGTGTTGCAGAACGTCTATTTCTATTCCGTTCGACCGCTTGCTATGAAAATACCATTCAACCGATTTTGGCGAAAATTGGTACACACGGATATTCGAAGAAGTAGAATATTTTTACACAATCCATTTTACTATATATTGCGGCTAGATGGTGCTGCAGAACGCCGAATTCTATTTCTTTAAGCGCTTGCTGTGAAAATACCGGTGTACCGATTTTGATGGCACTTGGTACACATGGATGTATTAACATGGAGAATATTTTTACGCTATCCGTTTTCCTATAACTAGCCGCAAGATGGCGCTGCAGCGCATTAACTTCTATACCATTCAACCAATCGCCATAAAAATTTTAATGCTTACACATTTGAGCACGGAGAATATATTCTAACTATTCATTTAGCTGTTACTAACTACTAGATAGCACTGCAGCGCATTATTACTATAACTCGCCATTAGATGGCAATGCAGCGCACCAACTTCGTGACCGGACAAATGATCTCTATGAAAATTGATATAGATAGATAGTTGAACACGGAGAATATTTTCCTGTTATCCATTTTGCTATAAATAGCAACTTTTGTGCTTTAGAACATCATTACTTCAACTCGCCAATAGATAACACTGCAACGTATCAACGTCTATTAATGGGGCTGCAGCATATAAAGACTGTTCCACTGATCACTATGAAAACTGGTATAGATAGATATTCGAACACGGAGAATTTTGTGGCGTTATCCATTTTGCTATATTACTTGCCACTAGATGTCACTTCAAAGCAATATCTTCAGGACCGTTCAACTAATCGCCATGGAAATTCGTGAACATAGATGCTTGAACGAAAAGAAGATTTTCTTAGCATCCGTTTAGCTATAACTCGCCTTCTTTAACGTTCAACCGTTTGCTATGAAAATACCGTTCAGCTGATTTATGAAAATTGGTGCACGCAGATATTTGAGAATATCTTTACGCTACCTATTTTGCGACGATTTGCCTCTAGATGCCGATCACCTTAAAAATTGGTGTACATACACATTTGAGTAGAGAGAATATTTATTTTAGTATTTATTTGTCTTGAAGAGTCCCGGATGATGGGTAAAAAAAAAGGAAATCCAAATGTCTTTTTGTCTCTTCTTGACTCCAAAAAGGATGACAAGATTTTTTTTGCAAACGTAACTAAATTTTATTGTGAACATTTTTTAACTTAGAACACATATAAATAGAATTGAACGTAACAATTGAATACTAACAGTTTTAGATTTACAGGATTCTTACGCAGCCGGGCGAATTTTTTACTGCTGGACAGTGCCACATCTTCCAGACTCCATGGTCTGAGAAACTCCCATTGAAGTCGCGATATCTGGAAAAGGATGACAAGAAGAAGCGCCCGGCATCTCATAATGGCGACGGCACAAGGACGAGCATGGCTGGCTGGCTGGCTGGCTGGCTGGCTGGCTGGCTGGCTGGCTGGCTGGCTGGCTGGCTGGCTGGCTGGCTGGAGAATACCACTGCCCTCGGCTGCTGACTGCTGAACTGCTGCTCTCGACTGCTGTCAAGATCTTTTATAGCGATCTCTTCTGCAAGTGCGCATGCACGGGATGGATATTTGCATGCGACGGAGAAACTGAAAAGTGCAGCGGGAATTCAGCACTTAAAATTGCGATTGCGAGTTCTGACTCCCAGCCACGGGTCGTACTTCAGTTGGTGCACACACACGCCAATTTGGGGACATGTAAGGGAGTGGCATAGCCGCCACAGGCTCCCCCCGGAGATTGAAGAGCCATCACATCTGAAAACGGACGACGGGCTTCGAAATACGGCCGGAGCGTGTGCGTGTGGGAGATGTAGGTTCAGGTGTCAGCGACGGAGTAGACTCGCCAGCCGGACACAAGAAGGCAGGTTTTAGACGGTCAATGCTGACAGTAGATTTTATGCCATCCTTCATGATAGTGAAAAATTTTGGTGTTCGGGAGCGAATTTCATACGGTCCATCATAAGGCTGTTGCAGGGGGCGCCGAACACTGTCCACCCGAACAAAAACATGTGAAGATTCATTTAGTTGAGGATGAATGAAAACACTTTCAGAACGGTGTCTGCTCGCAGGGACCGGGCGAAGCTGCTTCATTACGTGTCGGAGCTGATTAAGAAACGCGTATTGAGACGGATGATGCGAGGAGAAATCTCTAAAAATTTCACCAGGCAATCTGAGTGAAGTCCCATAGACCAGCTCCGCAGAAGACGCACCTACATCCTCCTTTAAGCTACTTCGGATGCCCAACAGCACGAGAGGTACTCAATCCGTTGTATCATGGGCCATCAAAGCCGCTTTTAACAGCCTATGGACGTTTTCTATCATACCATTACTTTGGGGGTGGTAAGACGTGGTTCTATTTTTGTAGGACCCGAGCAACTGGGAGAACTCTCGAAACAGATTACTCTCAAAGTTGGTACCTCTGTCCGGGGTAATTACTTCGGGCACACCAAAGCGCGACACCCAACACTGCAGGAAAGCCTCTGCAACTACGTCGGCGGATTGTGTCTTAATGGGGGTTGCCTCAACCCATCTTGTATAACGATCCACACAAGTCAGCAAATAGCGGAAATCGCGTGAAGGCGCGAGGGGTCCTACTATGTCCAAATGGACATGGCCAAAACGTCGGTCTGATAAGGAAAAGGAACCTAAGGGGCATTTTGTGTGCCTGGTGATTTTAGACCGCTGACAGGGCAAACATGTCTTGCACCATGCCGCTGTGTCCTTCTCCATAGTGTTCCACACAAATCGTTCCTTAATCATATTTAATGTAGCGCGCTTACCAGGGTGAGCCAAAGAGTGTATGCTTTCAAAGACATCTTTACGAAAACTGCCGGGTACAAATGGTTGAATTTTACCACCGGGCACATCACAATACATCTCACAATCCTCTAATAGTGGGAACAATTTTAGTTGTAAGTGGGTGTCGGAGTTTAAAAGAGTCTGCAAGTCCTCATCTTCTGCCTGGGCTAACGCCATGGCCTTATGATTTATGCCCTTAGGACCGACAGCTGCTATGCGCGAAAAGGTGTCGGCAACTACATTACCAGCTCCGGTAATATGACGGATTTCAGTTGTAAATTGACTGATAAACTCTTAAGTGTCTTTGCTGTCTAGGAGAGTGTTTTTCTTCTGACTTGAAAAAAAACATATGTTAGAGGTTTATGGTCCGTAAAAACTACGAATTCACGACCTTCTAGCATGTAGCGGAAGTGCCTGATAGCGGAATAGATAGCTAAAAGCTCCCTATCGAATCTACTGCAATTTTTTTCTGCGTCTGTAAGTTTGCGCGAAAAAAATGCTAACGGTTGCAATTTACCGTCGAGCCATTGCTTAAGTACCGCTCCTATGGCTATATCCGATGCATCCGTAGACAAAGACAATTCGGCATCTGGGTTGTAAAAAGAAAGTGAGGCCGCATCGGCAAGAGATTTCCTACAGTCTTCAAATGCCTTTGTCGTCAACTCATTCCATTCAATCGCCGTTTTATCTTTTTTTCGACGATTACGGACTAGATCGAATAAAGGAGCTTGTATAGCTGAAGCATGTTTAATGAAACGGTGATGAAAGTTTAACATCGCCAGAAAACGGCGTAACTGCTCAACATTCAAAGGTTTGGGGAAATTAGTGATAGCTTCTACTTTTTTGGGCAAGGGCCTTAGACCATCAGGGGAAATTTTGTATCCTAGGTAATCTAGGCTTTCTTGTCCGAAAAGACATTTATCAGGATTTACGAAAATACTTTGTGCATTAAGCCTTTTAAACAATTGGTATAAATCGTGCTTATGAGTTTGGCATCGGGGGACGCTACGAGGATGTCATCCAAGTAGGCGTAGCATCCTTCCAAACCTCTAATGACATTGTCAATATGACGCTGAAACGTCTGTGCGGCGTTTCGAAGTCCAAAGCACATGTAATTGTACTCGAATAAGCCTAAAGGAGTAATTACGACTGTTTTTGGAAATCTTCTGGATTAACAGGTATTTGGTAGTAGGCCTTAACTAAATCTATTTTAGAAAAGATGGTCTTACCGTGCAATAAATGTGCGAAGTCGTGGATGTGCGGGATTGGATACCTGTCCTGAATTGTGACGTTGTTCAACCGGCGGTAATCTCCGCATATTCGCCATTGCCCGTTTTTTTTCTTTACAAAATGGAAAGGGCTGCTCCATTGACTCTTTGATTGTGCAATGATACCTGCGGCGAGTAATTCCTTAAACTCCTCTTTTAAAACTTGAAGTTTTTCCGGAGACAGACGTCGAACTTTTGAATGAATGGGCTGTCCTTTAGTTTCTATGAAATGGAAAACTCCATCGGTTTTGGCTACAGGGGTAAGATTTTTTTTTAAACAGTCCTGGAAATTGCAGTAAAATTTTATAAAAAGGGGAATCCACGGAAACTGGCATATCAAAGGCTTTAGTGTGGTTTGGAACAATACCACGAGTTGTGACATTCGTAAGACTGTCAGTCAATACCTTGCGCTTGAGGTCGACCACTAAACCGTACTTAGCCAAGAAATCTACGCCGAGAATGGCGTGAGAGATATCCGCTACTACAAAAGCAAATGGAAAAATTCTCCTCAACCCCAAGTCGATTTCCATGTGTGTTACCCCATACGTCTTTATCAGACTACCGTTTGCGGCTGTTAGTGAAAATGTACTCTGCCTACTAGGTTTGTGTAATCTAGAAGTGAGGCAGCTAACCGACGCACCCGTATCAACTAAAAATCGAATACCATTTCTGCGATCAGTTACAAAAAGACGGTCTGACTGAACTTTATCAACTGTAGCCGTAATTACAGCTGATGTTATTAGTTTTCCGAAAAGGAACAAGGTTCAGAACATTTCGTGGCCTTTTCGCGAAATTTCCAATGATACCAGCATAACCCTTGTGAATTTGCTTTTCTGAAGGATTGTCCTTTACGCTGCCGAGAAGTACTGCGGTTGCGTTTAACAGTTTTATTTTTGCGTCTAGAAAGACGACGAATCTCAGCTTTCAACTCCTGAACTTCCCTTTGAAAGGCGGACAAGGAATCAGCACTCGAGGTTGATGCAATTGCTATTTCAGGCGTATCTGATACCTCATGAATTTTATCTGCAGTTTGAGCAAGATTGTCAAGAGAGTCCTTACATGTCGAAAGAATTTGTTGCATTCTTATGGGAAGCCTTTGCATCCAAAGGGGTGTAAGCAATGCATCATCGACTCTATCAGCAGCTAACTTTTTCATCTGCATTAGCAATTAGAAGGGCATAAGTCTCCTAATTGGAGTTCCTGAAGGAGTTGCCTCAAGCGAGCAGTTTCTGTTTGGGAGTATTGAGTGAGAATCCTATCTTTTAAAGTTTCATATGCATTGTTTTCAGGGGGTGATTTGACAATGTCTCTGACATAACTCAAAACTGTAGCATCTAATGCTGCTACTACTGCGTGAAATTTTGTTAAATCAGCAGTTATACCTGACAAAACAAATTGAGACTCCACCTGAAAGAACCACAATTCAGGATCTTTGTCCCAAAATGGAGGGGCTCGAAAAGCTACTTTATCAACCTCCGTAGTACTGTTATCGACAGACATAATAAAACTGAGCTGGTTATGGGAACCTCAACTCGGAAAAATGCCAATGGGGGTTTCATTCAGAGAATTATTCAATATCACACGTCATCCGCAGAAGGATTTGATATTTTAGGTCATCAATGAAGACAAAGCTTGAAAGACGGGTCACCAATGAAAAGTCCCGGATGATGGGTAAAAAAAAAAGAAATCCAAATGTCTTTGTGTCTCTTCTTGACTCCAAAAAGGATGACAATATTTTTTTTGCAATCGTAACTAAATTTTATTGTGAACAATTTTTTACTTAGAACACATACAACAAGAATTGAACGTAACAATTGAATACTAACAGTTTCAGATTTACAGGATTCTTAAGCAGCCGGGCGAATATTTTACTGCTGGGCAGTGCCGCATCTTCCGGACTCCATGGTCTGAGAAACTCCCACTGAAGTCGCGATATCTGGAAAAGGATGACAAAAAGAAGCGCCCGACATCTCATAATGGCGACGGCACAAGGACGAGCATGGCTGGCTGGAGAATACCACTACCCTCAGCTGCTGAACTGCTGCTCTCGACTGCTGTCAAGATCTTTTATAGCGATCTCTTCTGCAAGTACGCATGCACGGGATGGATATTTGCATGCGACGGAGAAACTGAAAAGTGCAGCGGGAATTCAGCACTTAAAATTGCGATTGCGAGTTCTGACTCCCAGCCACGGGTCGTCCTTCAGTTGGTGCACACACACGCCAATTTGGGGACATGTAAGGGAGTGGCATAGCCGCCACCGGCTGTACTCACAACTTAATGGCACTGCAGCCAGGGCCTGATTTCCGGAAGGGCATTCGGGGCAAGCGCCCGGGCCCCCAACAAAAAGCCCCCCCCCCAAATTCTTCTTTAAGTTTAAAAATTTTTAAATTTTTAAAAAGTTTTGAAAGAGGGTCCCCTAATGAAGCTTTTGAACAGGGCCTCCCAACTCGGCAAATCTGCCCCTGACTGCAGTCCTAGAGTTTATTATTTTAACTCACCACTAGATAGCACTTCAACAATCAACTTCTTCATCGTTCAACTAAAAGCTCTGAAAACTGGTATACATACACATTTGAACACAGAGAATATTTTCGCGCTATCCATTTTGCTTAATATTCACCCTTTGATGGCGCTGTAGCGTATTATTACTTTAATACGCCACTAGATGGCGCTGCAACGTATCTTGACCGTTAAACTGTTTCCTATGAAAATTCGTACATGTAGATAGTTGAACATGAACATATTTTGATGCTATCCATTTTGCAAAAACTTCGACAGTTGATGGCGCTGCGCCGAAACATCTTCTTCACCGTTACAGCGATCGCCATGAAATTCTTTATGCATAATAATCGAACGCAGATAATATTTATGAGATATCAATTTTTCTATATCTATTCATTATGATAATTAGTAATTACAACAAACCGTAATATAAAAAAATAATGCACTCATTCCCGGGCGAAGAACGGGACATTCAGCTAGTTTTATCTTAATTCCCGGTAGCGACTTTTAAAACTCATTTTAAAGATTTGAAATTTTAATAGATTTCCTTTTTTATGCCATATAATAAAATGGGTGGGTGCCCCCATTTTACTATAACCATGGTAACATGTTAACATATTAACATACCATATTACCATAAAAATGTTAAGAGTTGATTTTTTAATGGTATATCAAATATATATATATATGTATACATATATACATACATATATATATATACACACACGCTTATGGATATCTGAATGTATTCATTTATAATAAGAAGAAAAAAACTTTTACGGGAATGAATATTTCATTAGATATGCGATAACATATACATTTTTTGTTCCAAGCGCGAGAAAAACTTCTTTCAGAAGACTACATTATTGATCGAACAAGAAACACAATTTTCTTACTGATTGTGCATCAGGCAAAGGACTTTGTAATAATGAACTTTTACGTGCAGCGTAATTGTCGTCTCAGAACGTAGGGACCCCAGATTTTTAAGTTTTATTTTCACAAATTGAAACTATTAAAAATTTCTAGTGAGTTTACACATGTATAACAAGATTTCAATAATTTGAGGTAAAAAATTTAATTTTATGACAAATGACAGTATTTAACAATCATTAATTGGATAATATGATTAGGAAATATATCTTGATGAATAATTGTGTATAAGAAAGGTATTTTAATTTTGATGTTTAATTTAAGATATTTTCTAATATTCGAAGAATTCCCCCAGAAATTTTAAATAGTTTTCCTTTGTGAAAGTAAAACTATAATGACTTCAATTTTGTGGACCTAGTAATGAAGCAAAGCTTGAGTTGTTGACTTCGTATATGTAGAAGGTGTTCATAAAATCCTTTATGTCTAAACAATGTACGCTTCTGTGAGCGGAAAAAACTCTGTAAATGTTATACATTAATAGCTGCCAATTATTCCGGAATATCATAAACCATTTTTTTTAACAGGAGGATTGGGTTTAAAAGAGAGCAGGTACTTTGAATTTGGCGGAAGGGTTGGTTATTGTTTTGAAAAAATGCTTATAGAAATTTACTGTTCGCAAAAAGTGGTTAATGATATTCTGAAATAGTTGGCAACTATGTAGATTATAACAGACAAAGTGAAGATGCATAGGCTGCCTAGGGAATACGATAACAAAACTCCATCTATTATGAACATATTAATGCGCGTAATGTGAGAGGACTTTAATCCTCATTTTAGTGGTCAAATGCACATGCTGATCATAATTAAAGGGTAAGCGTTTGTTTAATGTAGTTACTAGTACATTAGTTGAGTTACTACAGTGCGTCTCAAAAGTTTATAGACTAGCATTTTTTCGGACTTCAAACAAGTAACAAAGACGAAAGAAATTATACAAATATGTATTGACGCAACAGAAATAGTAAAATGCTTAAAGTACTTAAAACAGTCATAAATTTAATACGCAAATATAAAAAAAGAATTAATGCTGTCCCATAAATATATAGACAACCGATGCTAAAAGTTGATTGAAGTACTGATCTCCAAATTTGCAAGTTTTAATTTTATGTACTGGTCATTCAATAGCTTTTTGAGATGAAAGCGATGCTGTCTTTCTTTCTTCGACTAAAGATGCCTTGCAACGTGCAGTTTTCCCGAAACTGAAATTGCCCAAATTTATCATTTGGATGCTCGTTGAATGAATGTTGTAGATATTGCAAGAACACTTGCACGCAGTAGGGCTGGTGTTTATCGAATTCTGTCAAAAGGTGACAGTTTAAAAGCAAAATCTCGCACTGGGCGACCAAAGAAAACAGCTAAAGGGCAATACAGAGAGATCTTCAGGTTAGCTACAACCAATAACTCGTTTGTACGGTCAATATCTAGAGAAGTGACCATTCCAGTATCAAAATCCACGGTGCATTGACGTCTGGTAAGTAAATTGCTTGCTTATCGAAAAATGCTTCGTTCACCAAACTTGACAAAAAAGCATAAAGACGCTCATGTTGAGTGGGCTCGAAAACATGTGAACTGGACAGATGAATGGTTGAGTGTTCTGTTCAGTGATGAAGAAAAGTTCAGTTTAGATGGCCCCGATGGATGGGCATATTACTGGCACGATATTCGCAAAGAACCGCAAGCTTTTTTCAACAGACAGCAAGAAGGGGGTTCACTCATGGTATTGGGAGCATTTTCCTATAATGGAACTACCGATATTTTTTTTAAAAGGTCGTCAGTGTTCCGAAGATAACCAGAAAATGCTTGAAGTACAGTTCCTCCCATTCGAAAAATTGGCAGGCGGTGCAAACGGATATATCAGTAAGACAATTGCTCAACTCACGTCTCAAACTCCACAATGCAGTGGTTTAGACGAAACCAAGTACCTGTTATTGACCGGCCAACCCTACGTCCTAACCTGAACCCCGTGGAGAACCTTTGGGGAATATTAGCTCAGAGCTGCCAAGTCTCCGGCTTTTTTCCGGGAGATTTCCCACCACAATTTGTAGACAGTTTTATATTGCATTAAACATTTGGACTTATTTTAAGCATAAATTTGTAAGTAAAAATTAGTGGTGGGAAATCTCCGGAAAAAAGCCGGAGACTTGGCAGCTCTGTTAGCTAGAGACGTATATGCTAATGAGCGTCAATTTGCAACAGTTCAAGATCTAAAGCTGCAAACTGAAAGAAGTTGGTGTTCTCTAAAGCCAGAATCTCTTCAAACTCTTATTTCAAGTATGCCTGAACTAGTTTTTGAAGTGATAAGAAAAAATAGCTCAAAAATTTGAATGTTAAAGAAAAAAAATGAGTTGTCTAATGAGTTGTCACTTGAAAATTTAGTGTCTAAACTTTTGGGACACTAAATTTTCATTTTTAGTTTTGTATCGCAAAGTCTGTGATTGGCTGATATTATTTTTTTATAGTATTATTATTGTCTTGATGTTAATTATAATTAAAAATGCTTTTTGAAATATTTATTCTTTTTTTTTCAATTGTAAAATGAAAAAAACTCCTGTCCAGAAACTTTTGGGGCGCACTGTATTAGCACATATCTGTAAGTCTATGTTCATATGGGCGGAATTCCCAACTACTTGAAATAGTCTACAAACAACCTATACTTAAATCATGAGTTACATTTTGAGAATTCAGCTAGAAGTTGGCATCAATATTACCTACTAAATATTCTTTCTTTTCAAATTAATGAAGATTCTCGTGACGAGTCCTCTGCGATCTTTACTTCTGGTTCGAGTAGATGAAATTGCTTCAGTCTTGATGCCTTAATCTCTGCCTTCTCCTTTAGCAAATCAATTTCTCTTACGAAAATCACGCATTTCTGCCTGATTTAATCTGTGGGGCTCATTCAAATCTTGTGCCTCGAAAAGTAGATCATGGGAAGTCATAGGTACAGTGGTTTCTTCTTCAATCACAGGATCAACCTTTTCAATCTCAAAATTTTAAGGCAGGTCATAATTAGTCAGGTAAACCGAATGTGGAACGAACGAACGCGTGGTACTGTATAAACCATAGTAGCCATTCAAACAAGCCATAGTGAGTTTTTCACTTCGACAGTTCGTTCTGTATCGTTGAAAAAAATAGCCAATCTCACTTGTTATGGTGATTTTCGTATTTAGCGAGACAAAATACTTCGGAAATAATCTATGTTTGGACCCGATACATTTTTGATGTTGGGTAGTTTTATAGGTAACACCCTGAACCGACGGACTAAAGTGTAAGCTATATCACTGATCAGACGGAAATTATGTAGCAAAAGTCATGAATCCAAGCTGTCTGTATAATAAATTAACCAGCTAGGGAAGCACGCGAAACGAAAATAGACGTCTCACAGCCAACAAAACAGCCAAAAAGCTGTCTCGTTTCACAAAATCGCTGTATCGCAATGTTAAAAATGTTTGTCACGTCTCGGAAAGAAGCTGTAAATCTCTGTCTCGTCTCAAAAAAAGTCTTCTCGCATCCATCCCTAATAAATTCATCTCTGTGCAGATAGCTCTGCAATGAATAATATTCAATGAAGCCAGTGAAAGAAAGACAAATAACTAATATGTAATTTAGCTTTAAGCCCATCCCTTTACTTAATTAACATACGTAACTGCAGGAAGCTTAAATTACACTTATATTGATCAGAACAGAATGGTCATCTTGTTCTTGGTCATATTGAAAGTTTTAACGTCAGAAGTAAAATCCTAATGCTTATTTCAAAATTTTATATAAACAAATGGGCGAATGTTCTCTTAAGTTAGTGCAGATTTCACTTACAAACTTTCATCCGAAGCCGTTTGTATCCTCCACAGCTGAGACATTTAAAGTATCCACGAAAATATTAGGTTGTAACGAAAGTTTTTCGCCACTCCAAGTATTGCCTGCACAAGCAGTTCACGTTGGTGTCTGCCAATATTTTGTAAAACGATTTTTGTTATTTGAAAGAAAAGACTTGTTTTAGAGCACTGTGTTGTGAAATCCGTAAAAGAATATCGTTATGATTAAGTATAAGGTGTTTGAAATGGAACTACCACGCTACCAGACTGATCCATCATTTACTCCCAGTTCTATAGCAAAAAGTCAGCTACAGAATGACACTGAATCATGAGTACAGCTTAAGGTACTACTGTTGTATCATATGACACTGTGAAGATTTGGTACCGAAAGTTCAAAAACGAGGACTAGGACATTAAAGAAGCAGAGCGCTCTGACCAGACTACTGATGCTGATGAGGCCCGCCTACGAGAATTTGTGGAAGAAGATAAAATATTCATCCACGAGAGCTAACTAAAAGAGTTAGACTTTAGTGCCATGTCCATTAGTCGCGTTAAGCATGGCATAAACCTGACATATAAGGTCAATAGCTGGGTACCGCGTGAGCTGACTCAAGAAAGTCTGGCGGAAAACTTTCGTTACAACCTGATAGTTTTAGAAAAATATTGAATAAGCTCCAAACCAGAGTTCTGCCACTGAAAATGTACTCCAAATAAAATTGTGTTACAAGTGCGAGGACATTGGAAAAAATATCCATGAAAACTGTTAAAAAAATATTCTCCCTCATGAAAATGTGAATAAATAAATAACATCTACGGATTGATCTAATTACCTAGCTGCCAACCACACAATATGTAAATAGCAATTTCCACCACAATTTGTAAGTAACTTTAATTCACGTTAAATTTTTGTTGAATTAGTTGCTAAGCGTAAGTGGTGGAAATTTTTCAGTATCTTACGAAGATTTGTAACTAACCAAGCAATTTAGATGTTTAAGAATGTTTTATTTTTTGCCTTCTTCCGAATGGAAGAAAGCATAATTATTCGAATTTTCGGAAATACAGGGTGGCCATAATTAAACTGCAAGAGTTCAAGGGGTGATGGAGAGAAAACTACCAGGAATATTCCAGTGAAACTTGGTATCTACGCGTTTCAGAACATGCGCAAATCAAATATGCAATTAAAAAATCGCCATTTTTACCCGATAGATGGCGCTTATCGTGTTTCAATGCTTATGGAAGTCATATATGCAAATTTTAAGCCCATCGAACATTGTAAAAACAAGACCACATTGAGTAATTGTCAATCATGACTCTGAATAAGAAGGAACGAGCATGTTTGTGAAGATATTCTATCAGAATGGTAGCAATTATTCGGCTACTCTGAAAGAATACCGGCGTATGAAACAATTAAGAAGAGGCCCAATGAGTGTCAATGAGAATAAATAATGGTTTAATTGTTTTCCAAAGCGTCTTTATGAATTGTTTAATTTGTGATCTTAATTTACGTTAATTTTTGATTACATGCTACTGTAAAAAATTAATTACTGAAGCGAATTGTATGGAATTTTGATAAACTGTAAATGATGTTTTATCTTGTGTATATGCCACTTAGAATATCATTATGCTCTGTCTATCGGTTTTGGAAGTTGTATATGCCACCGGTGAGCTTTGAAATACGGTACAGCGCCATCTATCGGATGAAAATGACGATTTTTTATTTTTGCATAGTTGACTTGCGCATGTTCTAAAACGTGTAGATACCAAATTTCACTGGAATATTCTTGGAAGTTTTCTCTCCAGCACCCCTTGAACACTTGTAGTTTAATTATGGCCACCCTGTACTACTGAACAAAATGATAAAGAAGTAATTTGAGAATTCTCATATATTACGAGCAAGCAGGTGACGCATCTTTACAAGTAGGCATTTAAGTAAAAAATATGCTCATAATGCAGAATATGAACGTTCATCAAATCACATAGGAACGATTTTGATCGTATCTCAGTAACTACAAAAAATAAAACGCATGAAAATATTGAAAATAATATTCTTTTAAAATTCAATTCAACGTTTTATGAATATTTATACGTTATATTCACAATCACTTCAATTGAATATGTTAGAAATTACGTCTTAGTATTTCATACTTTTATATTAATTTATTACTCTATAAAATATTTATCGTGACATTTGCACATTTTATCGACACATAGCTATTCTGTGGTGATGTAGTGGTCTAATATATATCGATGCTCACATCTTCTTTATTAATTGTGTCAGTCATAATGCATTATTTCCCAAAAACTTCCTGCTTGAATAATAACAGCTTTGGTTCTGGAACAGCGTTTTATGACACAAAAAGAACAGTTTCCGTTTTCACAAATTTACATAGATTTATTAAAAGATTAAAACAGAAGAATATATAATTCAATGAAAAATATAATTATGCCATTTGTCTAAAATAACAGCTTAATGTATAATGTTCGCCAAAATTTTAGCATACTGTGAAATTCATATTTCAGCGGTTATTCTACTGGTTTTTTATACACACACTATTGCAAAATACACTAGCCTCCAAAAGTTATGGAAAAACACGTTTTTCGAAGCTCACCATTAAAAAAAATGACACTAACGATAATATTTTTTATATAAATGATAAAAACGAATGCTGTATAAATTTATGCAAAAACGATAACTACCATTTTTTTTCTTTTTTTTGGTAGAAAAGGAGAGGCCTATATATGACGGAAAGAAAAAACATGCTAATACCAGGCCTTCAGAATTACGCGTGTATCCTTTGCTGATTTACACCTTTTATTAGCAGATTTGTTGACAATAGGCAGTAGGGTCACGCAATGCTTGAGAGAAGCCGTTTGCCCGATTCATTGAGGTGGCGGGCGGTTGGATGAATAGAAAAGGGGTTGCCGCAGGCTGATGCTGCTAGGCGTCTTAATGTGTCTCGCAGTGTGGTCCACCGCCTTTGGAATCAGTATCAAACCGAAGCTTATGTGCCCTGAAGCACCACCTCCTAGATAAAGAAGGTCTGAGAATAGAAACTTTTACGTCATCACTAGGTCCACTAAAATGACGTCATCATGCATTCATTTTCAAAAAGTAAAACTATTCAAAGTTTGTGGTGAATTTACTCCCGTATAAAACATATTAATAATTTAAGATAGAAAATTTAATTCTACGGCAAATGGGAAATTTTAACTATCACTAATTATATAATATGGTACAGAAATAGATCATAATAAATAATTTTTTATCAGAAAGGTATTCTATTTTTTATCTTTAACTTAAGATATTTTGTAAAATTTGTATCATTCACCGGAAATTTAAAATAGTTTTACTTTGTAGCCCGATTAAGGTAAATAAAAGGAAAAATGCGATGACGTCATCTTAGAAGACCTAGTGATGACGTAAAAAGTTCTGTTCTCAGGCCTTCTATGTCTAGGCGGTGGTGCCTCAAGACATGTTTTAAGCCGACCACGAGCTACAACACCTGCAGAAGACCATTTTATAGCGCTTTTGGTCTGAAGGAGAAGAAGCATTTATGTGCAGTATCTTGCTCCAGACCACTCTGTAGCATCAGAGAATAAAATATCCGTTGGTACGGTGCGAAGGCGTTTCCATAATACAAGTCTCTATGCAAGGTGACCAGTTGTGTGTGTCCCCATCAACGGACGACAGAAAAGGGCACGTTTATCTTGGGCAAGATAACTCGTTTTCTGGACCAGGCAGTGTTGGGCTTCTGTACCCTTTACACACGAGTCCAGATTCATACTGAAGAGCGATTCAGGACGTCTGCTGATCTGGATCGAACAAAGCATCAGATACCATCAATCCAACACTGTTGAAAGACACAGTTACCGAGGTGGTGGAATAATGATTTGGGAAGAGGGTCTCACTTGGTGGTCACATTGAGCTGCATGTGTTCAAGGGAGGAACTCTGACTGGTGTAAAATATCTGGATGAGATCCTTGATCCATATGTTCGCCCAATATGCCGGGGCAATTGCCAATGATTCCATTCTCATGGATGATAATGCACGACCTCACCGAGATGTAATTTTTTAAGGATATCTTGAGGGTCTTGGTTTATAGCGAATGGAATGGCCAGCTCAAGACCTGAAACCGATAGAGCATCTTTGTGGCAATCTTGGTAGACAGGTTGCTGCTTTAAGTCCACCTCGATGTTTAGGAGAGCTTGAAAAGAGTTTACTCCGCTTGTTATGTTTCTATGACATTTTGCCGCATAAAATTTTGATATATTATTTTTTCCCAAGAATGGACTTTTCCAGAGATATTGTTTTTTTCTGTTGTAAATCATTTTTGCGTTATTCTTATGTAAAATGTTGTGTTGCAGTCAAAACATAACTGTTCTGGACAGATGGCAACCAAATTTGGCGTTTCCAAAATCATTCATTTGCAAATTAGGCCCAAAAACCGGTTGTTCCTTAACTTAGTAAAAACATATAGAATAACTTTACTAGAACGAAACAATTGTTTTTAATTGACGTTATTTCATGAACGGAAAGGTAATTTTTAAGGCCACAAAAAACATAGAATAAGGGCACCAGTAATTGATACTTTAAGAGCAATAATAAGCAGTAACTAGTTATTTCTAATTACTAAAAGTATCTCAAAACATTATTTTTTTCAAAATTTAAATGATCTTTGAAAATTCCTGCACGGTATAATTTATTACAGAATATTGGAAATTTTTGTTTTGTCTATATTTTATATGTTGTCATGGTGGCGACACAAGTTATTGACACCAAGAACAAAATTATGGCTCGAGTGATTGACACTTCCTGCTCCAGTAATTGACATATAAGAAATGAGTAGAAAAACATGCTTATTTAATTTTTAGTGCAATGACGCAAAAATGATTCAAGAAAATGATATGAAATTTGGTGACATGATAGATCACTTAACTTAAACTAAATGAGTCGAATTTAAAAAAAAATGATCCGATTTTGAGATTATTTGAAAATTGTTTCAAACTGCATATATTTATGTTCGCGCATCAAGTAAAAATGACTAACGCTAATGAATTGAAATTTGGTGACATGATATTTTATTTCTTGACTTAAACTATCATGTCGAATTTGAAAAAAAAAATGATCACATTTTGAGACTGCAAAAATTGTTGCAAACAGCTTAAATATTTGTTCGCGCATCATGTAATAACGACTAAAGCGAATAAAATGAAAATTAGTTAGATCATAGGTAGTCACTCAAACTACAGGCAACGAATTTTTTTTTTAAGTTTTGCTAGATTTTGAGGTTTTTTTGAAAATATTCATAAAATGCGGAAAATTTTTCTCACATCACGTAAAAGACTAAAGATAACGAAATGAAATTGGTGACATAATAGGTAAATATACAGCTAAATTTATAGCCATCTTATTTTTTGAAAATTTTAGATTAATTTTAGAGATTTTCAGAAAATTGAATTAAAACGAGTAAATATTTGTTTGTCTAACACATAACCTTCAAAGGGAGTGAAATAAAATTTATCATCATCGCAGGTGGTCACTTAAACTACAAGTGTCAAAGTATCTAAATTTTTTATAGATTTTGAAATTTTGAAAAATAGAGAAAATGTTATTTCCATTCCTGAAATATTTTTATGGAATAGAATGAAATTTGAAATAATGGTTTGCGGCAAGTTAATGAGTGAACTGTAAATGTCAAAATTATTTCAAAGATTTTGAGATTTTATAAAAATCGTGTAAATGTTTGTCGTCGCATCCCTCAGACACAGCTTTAGGGTATGAAATGAAGAAATATTAGGTTGTAACGAAAATTTTCCGCCACTGGAAGAATTGTCTGCACAAACAGTTCGCGTTGGTGTCTATGCCAATATTTTGTCAAACGGTTTTTGTTATTTGAAAGAAAAGGACTTGTTTTAGAGCACTGTGTTGCGAAATCTGTAAAACAATATCTTTATGATTAAGTATAATTTGTCTGAAATGGAACTATCACACTACCAGATTGAACCATCATTTACTCTCAGTTCTGTTGCAAAAAGTCAGCTACAGAATGACACCGAATCATGTGTACAGCTTAAGGTACTACTGTTGTATCATACGACATTGTGTAGATTTGGTACCGAAAGTTTAAAAACGAGGACTAGGACATTTAAGAAGCAGAGCGTTCTGGCCGGCCTACTGATGCTGATGAAGCCCGCCTACGAGAATTTGTGGAAGAAGATAAAATATTCATCCACTCGAGAGCTAGCTAAAAGAGTTAGACTTAGTACCATGTCCATTAGTCGCGCAAGGCATCGTATAAACTTGACATATAAGATCAATCGCTCGGTACCGTATGAGCTGACTCAAGCAAATCTGGCGGAAAACTTTCGTTACAACCTGATAGAATGAAATTTAGCAGCAGAATAATAAATGTCTGAGTTTATTTCATTTTCTTCGTTGTTAGGGACCTTAGAACTTTGCAAAATTGCATTTTCTAAAAAATGAATCACTATATAAGGCGTCCGGTGTTAAATTAGTTAGCTATTTAATTAAAAAAAAATTCAATTTTTTAATGTTTATTTGTCGTTTTAGATTTTTTTAAATCTGTGCAGTTTTCTGGAAGCATAGTATGTATTAAAAATCTTGAGTCAATCAAACAAAATTTAGATACAGTGGAGGAATGAGCTCTTGACATTAAAAGCTTTTCCACTAAAATTAAACGTTAATTTTGAATATAAGACATATACTGTCTATTGTTTAACTTATTATATAACCTGGAATCATTTAACTACAGATAGAAGTTATAATTTTGCTTTCTATACTTTTGTCATTACGCTGCTTCCGTTCTTTGTTCTCCTATAACGCTGAAGAAATTCAGGCTTTTTGGAAATCTGCATTACATACTAACACGTCAACGACAGGTACTTCAGCAAAATATCTCATACAATTCAATTTAAAGTAATAGAGAGAAAAATGCTTTAAATAGAAACAGGTTGATAAGGGATGTATCTTAATTTCTTAATTTTTTAGTAATCTTAATCAGCCAGCTACTGAGAATCACAATATTTTTAGCACTGAGTTTAAAATCTCAAATTTTGATAACTAGAACCCCTGGAGATAGTAAAATGCTGCAAAAAATTTAAGATAAATGTCTAAATTGTTACTAGATAGCACCATTTGAAAAAAGTTGTATTACATAAAGAATTAAAGCTTGTTATCATCTTTTTTGGGATGCCTCTTTATTCAAAATTATCTAAATTTCTCAATAGCTATTTTCTAAAAATTCTATGCAAGTGCCATCAACTTGACTAAAACACCGATAACTAATATAAATGTCAATTGCAGCTGAAATCCCTTTTTTCTTACCCAACAATTGCGTTGGTGCCAAGTATTACGGAATATAATTAACCGCTTTTTGTGAACGGTAATTTTCTGTTTAAAATATCGCAAATTTCTGAGCTAAAAGTGCGAGCTGATTATTGGTTTGGAAGATCGTTCAAAGTATTTACCGTTCACAAAAAGGGGTTAATTCTATTCCGAAGTACTTGACACCTATGCAATTGAAACATCTCCTTGCATAAATAAATGAATTTATTTATTTAAAAATCTCTACATATTTACTTCATGTATTATTATCTAATGCAATCTAGTGTATATTGATTTCTAAAAAGGAAATGAGCTTCCAATAGGAACAAATTGATATTAAACTAGTCTTAATTTCAGGATTAAACTAGATGTGAATGACACATTTTTAGCATTCGATTTAAAATCTCAATTTTAAGTACCCCTCTGGAAGTAAAGAAAAATTGCATGAAATGGAAGACAAATGCCCAAATGGGTACTAAATAACTCCATTTTATAATAGTTCTGAAATAAAAGCTTTTTATAATAAATTAACTAGCGAACTGTCAATTACTGGTGCACCTACTCTAAATTTGACAGGCACTCACAAACAGATTTTCTAACTATCACTTTCAGATTTATCTAATCAGTTAAAGTTGTGATTTGGAAACTTTCTATAGGATCGATTGAAATATCACATTTTTTTAATTATTGGTATAACCCTGATAGATTTTCGTTTTCATTCAAATGCTAGCCATAATTGGAGCCGTTCAAATATACTGACGAAAATAAAAAAAGAAAAATATTTAGTGGCTCTAAAGTGTCTGAAACAAGAGAGAAAAAACTTTTCTTCAGCAAATAGAAGCGAAATTATGAAGATGGAAAAAATGTTTTCTATTTGTTTTAAAATATTTTACTTAGAAGGTTTTCAGTACAAAGCAACTGTCTGAAAAACGATGAAAACTGGCCACAAAAAAGCCCCTGTGAGCTTGGGGTAATCAATAAATTCTCAAACTCCGCCAATCTCCTACTAATAGCAGAGCAGACAAGTATAGAAGTAACTTCATATAGCTGTGTTAAGACGTGAGAAATTGAAATATGATGTGAAACTTTGCAAAGTAAACAAAATCAGAAGTATTTCTAATAAGCAATTTAAAAAGCTTACTTTATGCAGAGGTGCCAACTGCTCCGGAATATAATTAACCACTTTTTGTAAACAGTAATTTTTCTTAAGTAAGTTTTCGAAATGTATTCAGCTCGTACGTTTGAACTTGAAGTTTTGCGTCGATTTAAGCCGGCATCTCTGTATTAAAAAAGTGGTGAGTTCTATTACGGAGCAGGTGGGAACTCTGCTTTATGTCATGTATTGGAACTCTTTAGGGAAAAGTGCGATAGTTTTAGATCAGAAAGTATTATCAGGTGTATCCAGAAACGACGTTCACCTTTCATTTATTTTCATTAAAAACTTCTTTCTTGACCTTAAGCATGCTCATCCAATTACCTCACTCATTGGCAAGCAATGAAATTTTTAGATAGAGTACTACACTGACTTCATCCTGACCTTTAGCATGGGTTTAAAATAGGAACATTCGATTTACTTGTCTGTCAGTCACTAGCTGAATGCGAGGCACTGAATCAATTGAAAAAAAAATTAATGAGGAGTGCTAGGTGGAAAGAGACCTGGAGATTCAGCAAACCACACTGTCAAGGCGTTTTCATAAAGTTCCCCGAAAACCTTGGCCGGTAACGCATTCGGCATTTTATCTTGGACAAGAACACAGTAAAACTTCCTGGCTCTTTATGACTAACGTGTCTGAAGTAGTGGCAACTGTCTAGAAAATAATATAAGCGTATTACTTCATTTTCCAATAATAGTGTTTTCTATTAAACGTTTTTATTTTTCAAGTTGCATAATGAAACTTAGTTTCAGGATAAAATATTCTGAACGTCAATAGATGCTGCTATTTTGAATTCAGGTAAGAATGCTGAAAGAAATAATGTTGACGTCTAGTGTTGATTTTGATCCAACCTAGATCTGACAAGAATTGCGCAGAAAATCTGTAGGATTTCTATTCTCGCTAACAGTAAAATCTGAAAATTATCATTGGACGTATGAACTGGAAGCTTCGCTTAAAGAGAAATGATGTTACAAATCGGCACTTTTCTTAAAAACTAAAGAAATCAATGAAAAATCTCCGCTTTCCTGTAATTAAAAGTATGAAGAGCAATCGTTCCATAACTGTCCTATTAGATTCGTTTAAGTTTATAGTCTTGAAAATTATGTAATATTTATAGGTTCCATTTGTTTTCGTATATTCTGTGACACATTCTAAATTAATTTATTGAATAAGTATAAGTTGTTAAAAGTTTTGAAACTTCATAAACTGAAAAGAAGTAATTTCAATTTTGACTAATACTGGGTGATTCGGAACTCCTTAAAAATACTTTAAGAGGTGATAGAGCAGCTTATGCAGAGTTAAAATCAACTAGAACCTCTTGTCTTCTCCTTTCTCCAGTGTTTTCCCAATATCACGGATAGAATGGGAAAATTCAAAACCAAGACAAGACATATCCCCTTATTTAGAAGAGCAGAAAAAATTCTTATAAAATGACATGAATTATGTTAGGATACTTTTACGTTATTTCCAAATTAAGAAAAAGGAAAGGAAAACAAAATAAAGAGAAAAGTAGGTTGCAGTTACCTCTCTCCACACCCGCACATTTCTATGATCAGTGTAAAGAATTTATCTCAATGCATTTCTTTACAAACTATCGGCTTCATCAACATCTTTATCATCACACCAGAAATATTTTCTAGAAAAAAATCGTTTCTCAATTCAAAAAGTTGCTCTTGTAAGACGGTGCACTCTAAGCGGAATAGGTCAAGATCGAGCGTCTGCGTATGTGAGCGCTCACGATATAACAAGTGCCGGGATGATATGCTTATATTATCGACGTTTCTTTCGAACATAAAATATAACTGTCTTCAATAGGCACCCTGTAATATATACAAGGGGATTCACAACTCTTGAAAGTAAGCTAGGGTTTATAGAACAGCTGATTTGGAGCGCAAGTTAACATAGAACCCCTGGTCTATCTCCAACTGTTTTCTCTCTATCATGGATGGAATGAAAAAGTTCAAAACCCCTGTAAATCCCTCATTTCGGAAGTTTCTAAGTACAATTGACAAAAGATAACCCCATATTTAGAAGGAGCAGTACTGATGGATAGTTACAAGCAATGAAACAGAGGGAAAAAGGAAAATTAAATATTTGCCAACATTTTTAAACGTAAAAATCCTTAAATACCATTCAAGGTACAATCATTAAAATTTACTAAAATTCGTCCCATTCTGATAGCTTTCGAAAAAGATTACAGTGAACTCTATCGGTTGTCTTTTTCGGAAAATAAAAATTATTATTATTATTTTTTTTTTTTTTTTGCTACAAATCACTAAATTTCTGGCTTCTTGGAAAAGTGACTTCGCCCATTCGAATCATGGGAACGCTTCAAGTCAGTTTTCGAAGTTCTGGTATAGCTGAATTTATTTGTTTTTGGCTTTAAATTCCATTTGCCCGAGAAGTTCTAAATACCATAACATCAGCATAGCTTACAACTTTTATGGAGTATAATTAATCACTCTTCGTAAACGGTAAATTTTGTAAAATGTTTTTCAAACAAACGGTCAGCTCACACGCTGAACTCCACAAATACGGCTGTATTTTAAGCCGAAAACTGTTTTGAGAAAACGATTAATAATATTCTGTAAAAGTTGGCAGCTTTGCACCAGTCAGGCTTCTAACATTTATCAGGCTTCTAACATTTCAGGCTTCTAACATACCAAAACGGCTACACTATTGACAGAGCTGACAATCGCTTCGGAATATACAGTACCCTCTCACCAGATATGCCAACTGCTCCGGAAAATAACGAACCACATTTTTAAAACAGAAATTTTTGGCTTAAGTTATCACAAGATTTCAAAGTTAAACGTGTGGGCTGATTACCATTTCCAACAAATGGTTAAGTTAAATTATTGTTTACAAATTGATGAATCATGTTTTGGAGCAGTTGACAACTCTGCCTCCAACTTAGACGCGCTTCGAGAGACCGATTTAAAATCGCATCTAAATGAGAGTCACTTAAAACTGAGGGGGTCTTATTTTCTAACTCTTCATCTAAATTATGAAAGACCAAACATTAAAATACCAAAACAAATGCGTAATAATAATTTTTCAGTTAAAATGGGCAATTTTATTTTTTAGATATTTAAATACACAATTAATTTAACATTTTAAAATCAAAAATAAATTAGAGACCTGTATCATTACTTTCCTACTCCTAAAACAACGCCTTCTAGATGTAGGGGGTCTAACAGCTGAAGTTTGACGTCATCACAAGAGCTTCTTAAATGGCGTCATCACAGTTGCATCTTCAAAAATTAAAACGATTCAAAATTTCTGGTGGATGCCACAAATATTATACAATTTTTTAAAATTAAAGATCGAAATTCGAATACCTTTCTAAAACAAAATAATTCATTGTGATTTACTTCTGTGTCTTATTATACAATTAGCGATGGTCAAAAATATGTCATTTGTCGTAAAATTATTTTTTTTTTCTCTTAAATCATTAAAAAGTTTTAAGAATGAGAAAATTCACCACAAATTTCAGATAGATATACTCTTGGAAAGTAAAACTGTGAGGACGTCATTTAAGATCTAGTGATAACGTATAAACTTCAGTTGTAAGGCATTCTATATCTAGAGGGTGTTGCCTGAAAACGGTACCTTCCGATATTCGGGCACGATAGAGAAACGCGTATAACAGAGAGGTCACTGTAATTAACTCCCCAGCAAACACACGACTCACAGTTCGATTACTGAACTATATCTTAAGCCAGATAGTGCAGATATCATTTAGACACCAGGCAAACGTAACCGATCTGTGTCGAATGTGTCCGTCATAGTGAACACTCAGCGGACACGGTAAAAGATGTCGATCGGATATAGTTTGCGGGTTACGATTTTGATTTGCCACGAATCAAAACCGAGTGGTCGGGCACAGAATGGGAACTTTGAAAGCATAATAATAATACAAAATTATAATTATTGGTTTAAAAAATAATGCCATGGGGCCTATGATATTCCCTATGATATTGTTATGGTATTCGTGCATATCATTTTTGAGAGGAGAACCGAAACCCATTCGATGCAGTTCTGACTTCGCTAATCAGGTCAGCAATGTGGCATCTATCTGAATACAAGAAATTGCTAGAAATAGAAGTGCATAATTATTATCGTACTTTTGGCAAAAGTTCAATGCCTTGAAATGATATATCTTCGATTCCATACCTAAAATATTTCCGATCGCTACTTGCGATTCGGCATTGATGAAACAGCTGGGAAGTTCCATATCGAATCATAAGGTTTGCGATAGTTATATGTTTGCTGGGTCTACTTCTTGTACACATTAATTTTCCTTAAACATTTTTTCGCAATACATGTCAGGCTTCTGGTTCAACTCCAAAATTTTGCGATAATTTAAGCCAAAAAATTCTATTTTCAAAAAGTGGCTAATTTGATTCCGCAACAGTTGGCACATCTGCTATTCTGCATACAATTTTGCCCGTGGATCAATTCTGAAATAATTTTGTTGTTGTTGTTACACTACGGAAGAAAATGTTTCAGTTTGCCAACGCACTCACACCCCCTGGTGAGTCAAGATGCGTTCACTATTCTTTTTTTGCTATATGAATTTGAATTTATCCAACACCTACATACAGGAAGCCTTACAACTGCAGTTTTGACGTCACCACTAGGCCTTCAACCGATGATGTCATCACAGTTTTAGTTTAATAAAGTAAAACTATTTAAATTTACTGGTGAATGCTACAAATATTTAAAAATATCTTAAGTTAAGGATAAAAATTAAAATACCTTTGGGATACAGAACAATTCATTATGATCTATTTCCTTATTACTTTACATAATTAGTTAAAGTTAAAAACTTCCACTTTGTCGTAAAATTAAATTTTCTATCTCAAATCATTGAAATACTGTTGTGCGTTTGTAAATTCACCAGAAATTTTAAATTGTTTTACTTTATGAAAGTTAAATTGTGATGACGTCATTTTTAAAGGCCTGCGCTTGACGTGAAAGCTTGGTGACGTGGCAGTTGTTAGGCTTTCTATATCTAGACGGTGTTGATTTATTCCTCCGTATTTTTTTCGAATGTGTAAAATAAACACCTCCTACACACAGAAAGCCTAACAACTGAAACTTAGACGTCACCATTAGGCCTTCAAGTAATGACGTCATCACAGTTTTACTTTCACAAAGTAAAACTATTTAAAATTTCTGGTGGATGCTACAAATATTAGGAAATATCTTAAATAAAAAATTAAAATTAAAATACCTTTCTCACACAAAAATATTTATTCCGGTCTATTTCCTTATCATATTATCTAATTAGTCATATCTAAAATCTGCCATTTTTCATAAAACTATATTTTTTATCTCAGATTATTAAAACATTGTTATTCATGAGTAAATTCACCAGAAACGTTGTATACTTTTATTTTGTGAAAATAATACTTTTAAGTATAGGCCAAACGATGACGTCAAAGCTTGGTGACGTAGGAGTTGTTAGGCTTTCTTCATCTAGGAGGTGTTGGTAAAATGCAGTTGCTAAACTATAGTAACACGCATGCACTTCTTGAAACTGGCAGTTTATAAGATAATGCGTAAGCTTTTGTTTAGTTCATAACTATGCCTTTTTTTTAATACCAGTTATTGTGAGTTGTGCAAATAATTAAATAAGATAATAAATAATTCCACTTAAATTAATTTGGCAGCATTTTCCTTACATGAAAGTGTTTTATAAATTAAATTATGCCGCATTTCTTAAACTGAGAAATTTTATCTATTTCTAAAAGCAGTAGTTCGTTTCACAGTAGATTTAAGCTATAAACATAATATTTAAATCTGCTTCTCTCTCTCTCTCTCAATAAACGCCAGATTTCATTTAGTTCGGTGAGTTATAGCGATATTAAAATAATATGCAAAAGTTAAGCTTTCTCAAAACATATTTATTAGAAAATGCTGAGTCTGCGTTTCCCTACTCGCATTAGTTAGTGCAATTAAAATTCGTGTTAGAATTTCAGATTTGGGAATATTATTCTTCTTTTTAAATGTATGGCATGTAACATTGCTTTTGTAATGAAATATATTTATGTTTCAATTTCTCTGTCTCATAAATGTGGAAGTATATAATGTTTTTATCTTTACAAAATATAAATAGCAATCCAAAACCTTGATTTAAATTAGAAATTTTAAAGAAAATAAAGAATGGTACAGAAACAAAAATGCTTTCCCACATGCCTGTCGAACATTTTTATACACAAAGGAAGTCAGTGATATGAAAATATTCGTAATGTTTCTTAAAACCCTCTACTTTGCACAGTTTCAAACAATAAATGCAGACTACTTATAAAGCTATTATAAAAAATGGGAGATAGGTTATGGACAAAAAACGAAATCTGATATCAAAGAAGTAGATTTTACAAATGCTAAATTCAAATATTTTCAGTGAAAATTAAATGAACTGGTAATCACAAACATACCTCCTCCTTACATGTTCCTTACATGTCCTCCTTACATGAAGGAAAAAATCATCCTAGCTAGAGTTTAAAGTTACAAGTCACATTGACATGACATGAAGTTCGATTTTACAGGAGCACCTAACGTATGGTATGCTTATCTCCAGTGTGTAATGATAAATGAGAGTTTTGCGAAATCATGAAATAAGCCCAAGAGACAGGGCCATAAGCATGCCAATGTCATTAAAGAACAGTCTTTCAAACCTACAAATGAGCCGTGGCAAGGCAAGGGTGCGGAAAACCGTGAAAGGAACAAGAAAGTTGGAAGATGATGGAGACTGACCCACTCTTCCCCCGTGTATAAGCACGGACTTCATAGGGCGGGCTGCTCAGTAAGACCATGAGTTTCATGAAATGGAGTACGGTGTGAGGATCAAAAATGAAAGCAGTGAGACAAATTAGAACCATGAAAACAGTGTAAAAATCAATATATACAATATGTACAAAAACACAGGTGAATATAGTGAGAAAATGTATAAGATGTATAAGATGCAACATTGAAAGTAAGTACTAGACGAATGAAATTCAAATAAAAAATATCTATGTTAAATATATACAGGGACAATGTTCGAGCAAGGTAAAGTGAGAATCTAGGTGATGTCCGGGGACGCCAAGGCAGTCCGAGGGCGTTTGCAATGTTGTGGATCGCGGTAATCATAGTCGGGGATTTCAGGCAGGATTCCATTTGGCAGTTTGTGTAAGTTGTCAATGAAGTGCGTCGTAAGGTCCATGAGATGTTTTCTCATAGTTGGTATTTTCAGGTCATTTCTAATGTTGATGTTGGAGAGGAAATGATGTCCATGTCTGATCTTCCTGAGTATAGAGCTTTGTTTTGACTTTAATGCGTTTATATTAGACTTGGCTGCAGACGCCTATACAGGCGCTGCATATGTAGCTGAAGGTCGGACAAATGTTTTGTATAGTAGTGTTTTATTATGTATCCCAATCTTGGAGTTAAAGAAGAAGGGAGAAAGTTTCGAAAAAGAGGCTACCATCTTGTATGTAGCATTTTTGATGTAAGTTACAAGTCACGTTGATCTGAATTGAAAAAAATACAATGAGCAAAATAGACTGAAATTGTGGTTTTAAATTAAGAGTTAAAACTTACATGACTGATAAAATTTGACCTGTTTGAATATCATAAATATTATTTATATGTATTATCTCAATCATTACAGCTGTTTTTTTAATTAAAACTATATGTGTCTCAGAAATACTATCATATGGTCATTATTGTGTATATATCGCAGAATCTTGAATACAGGGTTTTTTACATGAAGTTAGTTCTTTTACAAAAAAAATGATTCATTTTAATAAAAATAAAAATAATTTAAATAATAGATCATTTGTTTGGACAGTTTGTAGGAAATTCTCTGCAAATATAAAACTATTTCTCACACAATAAGTAAACTATATGTAGTTATGAATAACAAGTCCGTAAGAGGATCCATCACAGCATAAATGTGTTCTATTATAGGTCTGTGTTTTTCCAATATGAATCCATCTAGCATTCCTAAATTACGAACTTTTTTGCTTTGTTAAATTCTTCCATGTCTGCCTCATAATATCGGATTTAGTTCTTATTGCAATGCACAAAAGAACATGTTTTTTATAGATAGAAAGCTGCAGAAAAGTCATTCAGTCCCTGTGATCGATTACAGAGGAGAGAATTTCATAAGATTCTGCTTATTGTTTTCTCTGTCCTTAAGTGGAATTAAGGATAACCCATTCATTTCAGTTCAATTGCTGGGACATTCTGACATCCTATATTCAAACATATAATATAGTAGGATTTCGTATGATTCTTAACGATTCAATGTCCAACGTAAATTAATCATTAAGTTTACTAGAGTTGCCAACTAGAATATTATTAACCACTTTTTTTAAACAGTAATTTTTGGCTTAAGTTAAAGCTATAGATTTCAAGTGAGCATAAGAGCTTACTGGCATTTCGAAAAAAACGGTTAAAAAATTGCCGTGTCAAAATAGTGTACGAATTGCGGGCGGAAAATTTTATTGTGTCATAACCCAATCAAAAACTTTCTGCTCAGCATTTTGCGATAACTTGAAAAAATGATAAAAAATTATCTACTGCTGCGGAAAAAGAAAGTGCCCTTGCTGTTTGTTTGGCGGTCATTCGTCGTATAGCAAAGTTATATATACCATTCCTTTGCAAATAACGTACTCTTTATTTACTATTAATTTAATTTGCATAAGGAGACGTCTTCTTATTTTTCATTCTGAATCAACTTCGTTTTTCACAGTAGTAACACTCTATTCTGACTTTATTAAACGAAAGAAAACTTTCAGTGTACCCAAAATACAAAATTTCACCAATTTTATACGATAATTTCCGGAGATATTGCGAATTCTTTTTGTGCGATTTTACGGGACTTTCTGCGATTGAAAAACGGTATTTGTAGGTTCCGTTATTTTCGCTTTTCATTAATTTCGCTGGCGATAGTTCAAAGAAATAAATGTTATTTACAGGTAAAATACTGTTTCTAGTCATAAAGTTTTTTGTACTGAGAATATCAGGGATAGAAATTAGAATATTTTATCCGTGGTCCAAATGAACAGTGATTCTAAATTATATATGGCCCCTTAACTCGTGAAAATAACATAATTTATTTACTATAAATTAAACTACTGAACGTAAAAATTTGAAATTTTGCACAGCCATGTAATAGTACTTTCTGCATCTATTTCCATCGAAATTTGGCTAGGTCGCTATTCATAACTTTTGTGAATTTTAATTTAATAATTCATAATTCATATTAATATTTTATTAAAAATCATAGTAACATTAACTTATGTTTGGGTCGTTTAGTACGAATAAAAATCAGCTTCTTATTATCAATATTACATGAGGTATGAATTAAAGTATGAAAAAATATTTTAACACGTGGGGAGAGGGATTTTGGAAGTTCATAACTCACCCATTTTCAGTTCAAATTTATTGAAAATGGGTATAAATGAGCTAAATTTTTGAAATATGAAGTGAAATCTAAGGGTTGCTATTGGGAAAAAAAGTTGGTACGAATTTTAATTTGTAGATGCCCCCTTATGCAATTTTTATGCATAGCAAATTAATGTGTACGTCAATCGTAAGCGATTAGTATCTGTAACATTGCTGTACGACGAACGACGGCCGAAAAAAATACAAGTGATCCCTTTCTTTATCCGCAGCTGTACATGAGATGCGCTCAAGCAACACCTCCTAGATATACAATGCCTGAGAACACAAACTTACATCATCACTAGGTTCACTGAAATAACGAAATCACACATTTACTTTGACAAAGTAATACTATTCAAAGTTTGAGGGTGAATTTACCCCCACCCAAAAAATTTTAATGATTTAAGGTAGAAAATTTAATTTTACGACATAAAGGAAAATTAAACTATCACTAATTATGTAATATGATACAGAAATAGATCATAATAAATCGTTTTTATCAGAAAGGTATTTTAATTTTTATCTTCAACTGAAGATATTTCCTAAAATCTGTATCACTCACCAGAAATTTTAAATAGTTTTACTTAGTGATATTAAAACTGTGATGAAGTCATCTTGGAAGACCTGGTGAAACAAATTAATGTGCATTTTCCTCAGGCCTTCTGTATCTAGGAGGTGTTGGCTCAAGGGAACTTTGCTGAACGTTTACTTAAAAATGGCCACTATATGACACTTTGCATCGTGAAATCAGCTCAAACATTACGGAAATTAATGAATTTATGCTCTTAACTTGAATAAATGTTATATTTTTTTGTATATTTTGAATTAACCGTTTACATCATTAAATTTGCCGTATTTCATGCAAAACGCACCTAGTGGATACTTTTTGAACATTTTTTTTTAATCGAAATTCCTCAGCGCATATTATGTATAGCCAATATACCGATTTTGCTTACAATATGTTTGCCCGTTTCGGCTATAGTGCATTCTTCCTAGGGCAAGTTCACTTATAACCACCCTGTGTATATTAATACAACAAGTGTATTTATAATATTATTTAAGTAACTAGCTGAAGTACCCGTCCTCGACGGGTTAGTGAATGAAAATTTCCAAAAAGCAAGAACTTTCGTCAGCATTGTAGGAGTACACAGAATGGATGTAGTATGTTGCCAAAGTAAAGAAAGCGAAGTTAAAATTGTCATGTATTGTTAAAATATTACAGGTTAGAGAGTAACTAAGTAATATCATTTCATTCGCTTTAGTCGTAATTATGTGATGTAGTCGTACGAACGAATATTTACGCATATTGAAATAATTTTCGCAAAATCTCAAAATTTAATCAACATTTTTGAAAAATTTGAAGCCTAGAATTTAAGTTGAGTAACAACCTATCATGTCACCCAAATTCGTTTCATTCCCTGCAGTCTTTATTTCGTGATGCTGGAACAAATTTTCAGCATTTTAAAACGATTTTCGAAAAATCTCAAAATGTAAGCAAAATATTTTTAAAATTCAACGCCTATAAATTAGGATTAGCAACTACCTATCATATCACTAAATTTCGTATCATTCGTATTAGTCGTTATTACGTGATGTTTGAAGAAATATAAACGTATTTTGGGAGAATTTTCACAAAATCTCAACATCTAATAAAAATGTTTAAAAAATTGTACTCCTATAGTTTATGTTGAGCAACCATCTATCGTGTGACCAAATTTCATATCATTCGCTTTAGTCGTTATTACGTAATACGGGAACAAAGATTCACTCAGTTTTAAACGATTTTCACAAAATCTCGAAATTTGATGGATTTTTTTTAATTAGATGCTTATAATTTAAGGTGAGTGACCACCTATCATTTCACCAAATATCATTTTTTCACCTTTGCAGTTATTACGTGATGTGCGAACACAAATTTACGCAGTTTGAAATGATTTTCGCAAAATTTCAAAATCTAATCAAGACTTTTTTTGTAATTCGACGCCTATGTTTTAAGTTGAGTGGCCACCTATCATGACACCCAATTTCATATCATTCGCTTCAGTCGTTTTTACGTGATGCTTGAACGCAAATTTGCGCAGTTTGAAAGGATTTTCGCAAAATCTCAAAATCCAATCAGGATTTTTTAAAAATTGGACGCCTATGTTTTAAGTTGAGTGGCCACCTATCATGACACCCAATTTCATATCATTAGCTTCAGTCGTTTTGCGTGATGCTTGAACACAAATTTACGCAGTTTGAAAGGATTTTCGCAAAATCTGAAAATCTAATCAAGATTTTTTAAAAATTAGACGCCTATGTTTTAGTTGCGTGACCACCTATCATGACACCAAATTTCATATCATTCGCTTCAGTCGTTTTTACGTGATGCTTAAACAAAAACAGCGTCACGGTCAGAACGACAGAATGGCAGAATGACAGATAGACAAACTCTTTTTTGAGGGTCGCATCGGATTCCCGGTTTCTTGAAACGGATAGAAATCGCAAAATTTTTGAATTCCAAGAAGTGTACAGACAAAAGTCTAATTTTATTTATATAGATATGCATTTGTGTTTTCTTTAGAGACTGCGTGCATTCCTTTATATTTCAAACTAGCTGAAGTACCCGCCCTCGACGGGTTAGTGAATGCGAATTTCCAAAAAGCAAGAACTTTCGTCCGCATTGTAGGAGTACACAGAATGGATGTAGTATGTTGCCAAAGTAACGAAAGCGAAGTTATAATTTTTATGCATTGTTAAAATATTACAGGTTAGAGAGTAACTAAGTAATATCATTTCATTCGCTTTAGTCGTAATTATGTGATGCGCGAACGAATATTTACGCATATTGAAATAATTTTCGCAAAATCTCAAAATTTAATCAACATTTTTGAAAAATTGGAAGCCTAGAATTTAAGTTGATTGACAACCTATCATGTCACCCAAATTCGTTTCATTCCCTACAGTCTTTATTTCGTGATGCAGGAACAAATTTTCAGCATTTTAAAACGATTTTCGCAAAATCTCAAAATGTAATCAAAATATTTTAAAAATTCAACGCCTATAAATTAAGATTAGCAACTATCTATCATATCACTAAATTTCGTATCATTCGTATTAGTCGTTATTACGTGATGTTTGAAGAAATATAAACGTATTTTGAGAGAATTTTCACAAAATCTCAACATCAAATAAAAATGTTAAAAAAATTATACTCCTATAGTTTATGTTGAGCAACCATCTATCGTGTGACCAAATTTCATATCATTCGCTTTAGTCGTTATTACGTAATGCGGGAACAAAGATTCACTCAGTTTTAAACGATTTTCACAAAACCTGGAAATCTGATCGATTTTTTTTTAATTAGATGCTTATAGTTTAAGGTGAGTGACCACCTATCATTTCACCAAATATCATTTTTTCACCTTTGCAGTTATTACGTAATGTTCGAACACAAATTTACGCAGTTTGAAAGGATTTTCGGAAAATCTCAAAATCCAATCAAGATTTTTTTAAAATTGGACGCCTATGTTTTAAGTTGAGTGACCAGCTATCATGACACCCAATTTCATATCATTTGCTTCAGTCGTTTTTACGTGATGCTTAAACAAAAAAAGCGTCATGGACAGAATGACAGAATGACAGGCAGACAAACTATTTTTTGAGGGTCGCATCGGATTCCCGGGTACTTGAAACGGATAGAAATCGCAAAATTTTTGAATTCCAAGAAATGTACAGACAAAAGTCTAATTTTATTTATATAGATATTCTTCTTCACTACTATTAAAAAGAATGCAACCACATTGATTCTACATTAATAAAATTAATTTTAACGTATTTCTTTCTTATTAAAATATAGTAGCATTTCTTATTTATAAAAATTTATCTAGATTTGAAAAGTGCAGGTGAACATTTAATTTTAAATAACCAATCAATAACTTCACGGAAATCCTATACCGTGTGATATTTCAATAAACGTATTACACAAAAAGAACTCAAAAATTATTTCGTGCATCCTTACATTTAGAAATATTTAACACTGTATCTAAATTCATGTCTCCAAGGTGTCTGGTTTTTAATTATTTTGTGCCTTTTTAAAGAATATATTTGTTCATAAAATTTTCATATTGCTTTGTGGAGAGTTTTATAGGAGGTTATAGTAGCTAAAATTCACTGAACCGCGGGTCTCCAGGGATATTTATTTAAAGCAGAAGGATTTTTTTTTCCCATTTCAGGAAAACTTACGAAATGCTCGTACATATTTAGCGATATTTTTTACCTGGGTTAAGTGTTTGGTAAAACGAGTTTCTTCTCTTTAATAGAATGTTATTTATATTTGATTTAACTCGTTTTAAAGCGGGTATGCGGTAGGTTATTAATCTTCTGATTGCACTAGGTAAAAACACACAATAAGGTATTATTTCAGTAATAATTTTAATGTTCCTTTATAATTTGAAAGAATTTGAACAAATTTTAATTACTAGTTCTTATTTCAAATTCCCTAGCTACGCCGGTGCAGCTTCACATTCTGTGTTCTTGTGGAAACGGAGCTTAGCGTCTACGCCAATGCGGGACGAATAAATTTTAATTGAACGCAGTAACTATTCATATACAGGGTGTCTAATAATTAATCGAAAATTTGAATCTGCAATAACTGCTTATTGGGAACTCATAGGGGCATAGCATTTGATGATGTAACGCTACGCGGTTTAAAAATTACGAAACAAGTTTTCATTTTTTTCTGTGAAGCAGCACTAGACAGACACTAACTTTCAAGCAGTTTGCAGTAAAAGTTCGCGTCTTTATTGTAGCCTTCATAGAATGATGGCTAAGATTGTGTGTGCGACTGGGTGCATTGTTCTAATTATCGATTGCAACAAAATTTTGTGGCAATGTGATTGATTAAGGCTTGAAATGTTTGACGCAAAATACACTACCTTCCAAAAGTTAAGCGCGGAGCGGTAAAATGCGAAAAAAATGGACAAGTACTACTTCGATTGACACGAAATGCTGCAAATAAGTAGCTCTATGCTTATTCCTGAAACAAAACAAAGAATTACCTAATAGGTAAAACAAGTATATAATTTTCATAAATTATAAGATGACGTCATATTTACGTCATTAACCAGATGATGTTTAACCCTCTGACGTTCGGGCGAGCTTTCAATTAGTGCTTCCAGAAGTTCAGACCCGGCCGAAATTCGAAGAACGTTGCCTTCTCCCTTTCAGAAATTATCTGATGGCGATTCACCGCTGGTGGTGGTGAAAATCCACACTTCCTTGAGAGATGGCGTTTATGATGACCGCACCGAAGAATGCATGGGGTAATTTTCGTGTGACGAAAGATGAGAAAATACATCTGGAGGTCGTGGGAGGTATTCGCGCCTCCCGTATCGGCTATTGTCCAGCAATCGTAAAAAGTTCCGCCTGCTGCAAGGCACTTATCACTTTCTCTCGGCCGGCTGGGTGGCTGTTTGTATGCAAAGCCGTTTGGTCGGCCTTTGACCGCCAGAGGGTTAAATGCGAAACAAACAATGAAATACGACATTAACTTCGTTGTGAGCACCCCTCACCTTCACACAAAGCGTGCAGCGCGTGATAATGCTTGTTACGAGGTGATCAACCACCACAGAGTCCAGTAATCGCCATTCCTCCTGTAGGACAGTTTCTAAATCTCTGGAGGTGCGAATCGTCTACATATAAAACGGCCGAGGGCATCCCAAAGATTTCCAATTGGATTAAGACCTGGAGAGCAAGCCGACCACTCCATACGCGCAATCCTCTCCCTCTCCAGAAAGTCGTCAACGATGGCAGTTCCACGGGGACGAGCATTATCGTCTATTCAAATAAAGGAGGGACAACTGCTGCAGCGTTCAGTTTCACAATAAGGTGTAGGATCCTTCTGAATACCGTACGGCCTCTCAGAACCTCCCATGCAGGTGTGCAAGTTGGTGCGATATCCTAATGAAATCCCTTCCCAGACCATGCTTCCACCGCAGATGTTCTCGGGTCGATTGCTTCTGCCTTGTTGCCTCCAGACCCTTACACACTTATCATCGGATTGTAGGATAAATCTCGACTCATCTGTTCACATAACTTTGCCCAGTCAGACACAGTCCAAGTCACACGCTGATGACATCATTTTAATCGTGCCCCTCTGGATTGGATGGATAAAGGCACACAAACTCGTGGTACCCGGACTTACAGACCATTCATGCAGGCCCTGATTATCGCAGGGGCAAGAGGGGCATATTCCCCAGGCCCTGATTTTGAGGTGCCCCTAATTTATTACGGTATGTGGATTTCGTTTAAGGTTTATTTTTTCAATGTAATAAATGTGTAATTTTTTTCAATTATGAATTTACAAGCTACAAATAATCAAAACCTTTTTTTTTTCTTAATTCTACCTCTCCATAAAAAACTGCACTTCAGATTAACGATTTCTGCAAAAAGAAGTGATAACTAGGGCGGCTGTTAGATTTTAAGTGATTACGTGGTAAGCTGTCGGACCCACTGAATTTTTTAAGGGGCTATCCAGCGAGAAATGGGCACCAATAAATAGGAATTTGCCGATTATGATTATTAATATCATGAAAAGTGAGGCTTTTCATTGTATTTTTTAAGTTTTTATTTTTAATAAAGCTTATTTCATAATGTTGATGATTCATATATTTATTTTGGACCTTGTGCCAATAAAATTCAACCAACCATATATTTATAATGTTCATAAACATTCTCATTTATCTAATATTTATGTATTTCATGTTGGATACATTACACCATGGCAAAGGTTTACATGCGAAAACAGAAAAAAATATATAAAGCAGTTGTCAGACGCAGTAACAACATGTAGGGGGCCCCCATTCAGACCTCTGCCCCAGGTCCCTGTGTGTCATAATCGGCCCTGCATTCGTGCGTAGCCTTCGACGAACAACAGTGCCAGATATCATCTTCCCAATAGCCGCTGCGACCATAAATGTGACACGTTTGGAAGTCGATCTTCGATTCCGCTCGACTACAACAGTAATACATCGATCTTCCGCGGGGATCGTAACCCTTGGACGACCGGTTACAGGTCGACAAATTTGGCTGGTTTGTAATTTTTCTCATAATCCTGAAATGACGGAATGATGGACGACGAAGAAAAGAGCAACAGCTGTGACGGACTGTCCTGTTCAATAGATCCAACAGCCCGACAGCACTCAGAATCTTGCATTTGTCTTGTGCAAGCCATAGAAACACGTCTAAATTGAAAAAAAAATCGTATAAGAGTTTCAAACACATTTCATCAGCACTTATCTGCAACTCTTGTTACCCTTCACAAAATCGGCTTCTTACATGACTGCCTGCTTTGCATACTCATAAGGGCCAACAATTAAGGGACATAATTAACCACATTTTGTAAACCATTGGTTCTTTGGATATTTTTCAAAATAGTAACCAGTTCAAGAGCTCTTAACTCAGAAATTTCGCTACATTTTAAAAAGAAAATTACCGTTCGCAAAAAGTGGTCAATTATATTCCGTAATACTTGGCACCTATGCATATTTCTCCACGCGAAACCGTGATTGGCTGTTACCTAACATATTTTCATACTTCCTTCTACCTTTGCAGCAAATTTCAGTTTCTTTAATTCAGATTGGATTACGAAAATTAACATTTTCTTCTCCATGCTTAATTGTTGGAGATTACAATAGTGTGAGCCGAAAAACACTTTTTTTTGAAATCACTATTCTAATAGTGCGGAAAAGGTTCTCTCTGGGTTCAATAAAAACGGTGTAAAATATTAGGTTGTAACGAAAGTTTCCCGCCACCGCAAAAATCGGAAGCACACAGTTCGCGTTGGCGTATTTGCTCATATTTTGTGAAATGATTTTTGGCATTTGAAAGAAAGAGACTTGCTTTATGACACTGTGTTGTGAAATCTGTAAAAAATATAGTTATCATTAAGAACAAGGTGTCTCAAATGGAACTATCACTCTAGAGGATTAGAACCATTATTTACTTCCAGTTGTGTTGCAAAAAGTCAGCTACAGAATATCAACGAATTATGAGTACAGCTTTAAGTACTATTGTTGTATCATGTGACACGGTACAGGTTTGGTACTGAAAGTTCAAAAACAGGTATCTAAGCAGTTAGAAGTTAGTTTTTCAGGCAGATATGGCGGAAAACTTTCGTTACAACCTGATATTATTGTGATTGGATAATATCTTCTGTTCCATTTCGCGGACTCGAATTTTGGGAATTTCGATAAAAATAGACACTTTGTACACTGCGCAAAAACATAATTATTTTTCGCTATTGTTATTCTAATAGTGCGGTAAATGAGCCAACTGGGTTTAGTAATATACCAGGCAATTATTTTTTCGATCAGGTAATATCTTCTGTTGTCGCATCGCACTTAAAATTTTGCAATTGTGGACGAAAAATGCACTTTTCTCTGTAATGCCACTTTGGGGTTTTGTGACCGGTACAGAAGTAAAGAATCGATAGTTCAGTTCCTTCATCTATGTACCTCAGAAACAAACGAAACACACTTTTCTGGAGGGCACCAAAACTATTTATATGCCTGCTATTGAGTCTATGTGCATAGAGAACTAGAACGTATTCAGTCATGCCGTAGTAATTTTGGAAAGGTCTCAAATAAGTCAATACCAATAAAGCTTTTCAATCAAAGCATTTCACGAAGCAGAATGCACAAAGCAATAAATTTCTTCGAACTGAACGGAATAATTTGAAGAGAATTGAAGAAATATTTCTGAACAGCTAACAATTGACTGTGACGTCATATCTATTAATACTTCAAGGAAATGAGGTATCACTCAGAATTTGGAAACTGAAACTCTGGTACGCTTTTGCAGAGGACTGTACGTCTCTTCATTTTAATGAACAAAATGCATGTCATCTTCGATCGACAAATGACCAAAAAAAAAAAACTATTCACGCAGTACTGGAAATTTTCGCCTTATAAGTGAAATGTTGTTGGGAAGTATTTTCGAAGATACAGAAGGCAAATTAGTAACAGCTGGTAAGAGTTATTTAAGCAAAGATATAAGATACGTATTAGAAAATGCATGAAGCGGTTCGACTGAGTAATTATTTTGGTAACCTGCATAGCGTAATCTTGCACCATGAAAGCTTATTTATCCAACCGGTTTAAAATAAATTCTAACCATTCGCTGAGGGATGGAGCTAAGCACAAACAGAATACTATTTCTAGATTTAGATGTTATATCCAGGTATCAAAAATGTCGTTGATGGATTAAATAATTTGTCGAAATTAGTAATTTTCACACACTTAGAACATCTTGCTGTGTGTGATGACTAACAGACGATCACACAACTTACAGATCTTTTTGCGATTTGTATAATGAAAACTATTTATTACTTCTTTGAAATCCTACGGGATGTGCACAAGTTATATTTCAAATTGGAGAAGTTCAGTTTCTTTTTTCTTTTTTTAAATGCTTTCGATCGAAAAGGCAAAGCACACAGAAGGGAAAATAAACCAAGAAAGCATAATTTTTGGAACAGTTATAGATATTAATTCTATAAATAGTACATAAATCTCTCAAGTTTTCACTACTCTCTACTCAAGTTTTCACCACTACTACACTAGTCACACTCTTAAGTGTCACTATTGGTTTCATCTATACTATTTGTATTATTTCCAAAAAAAGATATACATATATAGTATTAATATATCTACGGTATTAAATTTATCTCAATATAATTCGATAAAATCCAATTTCTCAGCTTTTTCGAAAAGTATTTAACAATCTTTCTAAACCCAGTACCTTTCTATTCTTTCATAGTGAAATATATTATTAGACTTTTCATAAGGCATACTTCAGCGAATGCTTTACTATAAAATTTTTACAATTCTTTTTTATTTTGTGAAAACTCACTGATTTTTTTTATGTACAGTCTTAATATACTTTCAACTATTTTTTATTCCTTGAAATTTAATTATATGTATATGGGTGGTGTCGGCGTTATGGAAAAGAAATCGTTAGAGTATTGGGTGTAACTAAATAGAGTTTGGTAATTCGTTTCTAATATAATACGCCTGTAACTTATTCTAAAATGTTTTGTTTTATATGTAAGTACTCTTTCCGTCAGAAAGGTGTAAGCAACTTGACCCATCTAGAAGTATTACAGAGAAGTATTATTACAAACGATCGATGACGTGGCAAAATTTCATCAGGTAATGAAAAAATGAGAGAGTTGTTCATAAAAGTAGCACGTCACAGGACTCATATGAGCGCTTCAGATAGAGAATCACGTTCTTCCATGATTACTTGTTCACCTGAAGAAACAAGCAAACAAACCTTGTAAATCCCAAGCACTCGTCATATCGGAAATGTGAAACTCTTGAGTAATTGGAGAATATGGTATAAAGAATAATAAAGAGAAGTTTACTTTGTCTACATCTCCATAAATTTTGTTGTACACACACACACACGCACACACACAGACACACACATATATACATACGGGTGACTGAAAATAGATGTTAAAGCGATTATCTATTAAATAGCAAGTGATCGAAGCATTCTTTGAGTTAGAAAAAATCGTCAAATAAAGAGTAACTCGGCAAATTTTTACCAGGGACTGTATACATTTTAAAATACAAAAAAAAATATACTGTCTCTCATTTTCTATCACTTATACACTGCTGGCCACCCAAATTGCAACACCAAGAAAAACAAGAGATATCACAACAAAATTTATTGTGTAGATAACATGTTGACCAAGTAACAAATGATTAAATTTACAGCATTCTATGAAGCGTGGTTCCTGCCAAAATCAGTACCCAGAGTAGCCGCCGTTGTTGGAGATCACAGCTGCCACACGCCTCGGCATTGATTCAAAGAGACTTTGAATGTGTTCTTGGGGTACAGCAGACCAAGCAGCTTCCACACGTTGCCAAAGTTGATCTGGTGTGACAGCTGGGGATGAACTCTGGGTCAGTCGTTGAGCAACCATGGACCACATGTTTTCTATCGGCGAAAGATCCGGAGAGCGCGCCGGCCAGGGAAGCAATTCAATCTGGTGATTGACGAAGAACCCTTGGACAATGCGTGCCACGTGTGGCCGTGCATTATCCTGCTGAAATATGGCTGTTGGCAAGCCCTGAAGGTAAGAAAGGACAACTGGCTCCAACACCTCGGAGATGTAGCGCTGGCTGGTTAAAGTACCGGCAATGCGTACTAGAGGAGTGCGAGAGAGATATCCGATACCGCCCCATACCATAATACCCGGTGCAGGACCAGTGTGACGGTGCATAATGCAGCTGTTCAGCATCCTCTCTCCACGGTGTCTCCAGACTCGAATCCGACCGTCGTGGTGTTACATACAGAAGCGTGACTCGTCAGTAAAGAGAATTTCATTCCATTCTGTCGTCCACATCCTTCTTTCATCGCACCATTGGCGGCGGAGACGTCTGTGGTTCCGCGTCAGAGGTAGACAAAGCAACGGACGTCTTGCGGACAGACCATTCTGCTGTAAACGACGTCGAATGGTACGCGCAGACACTGGATGATGCGTTACAGACTGAATCTGCTGTGATATGGTTCGTGATGTGACTGAGCGGTCCGTCACTGCCATGCGTACAATCTGCCTGTCATCACGTGACGTGGTGCACTGAGGTCGATGCGGTCGATCACGTCTGTCCGTCGTACCCTCCTGCACCCAACGATCACATATCCGCATCACAGTTGTTTGGTTTCGTCCAATACGACGACCGATTTCCCTGAAAGATAACCCACAATCTCGGTATGCCACTATCCTTCCTCTGTCAAACTCGGATACTTGATCAAAAGATGATCGTTGTTTCCTACGAGGCATAATTTATCGTTTTTTTGAAAAAAAAGCAAGAAAAACACAATTGCTGTACTTGAAACCGTCGAAATCTCCAAGCCTTAAATAGCGCTTTGAGGTGGCGCCACAGGCGCGCTTGATGTGCGTCTGCGCTGAAATTCTAATCATTTGCATATCTCACCTCAGCTAATGCATGTTGTAAATTTCATATTATTTGCATGCTTCCTTCAGGGTGTTGCATTTACGATGGCCAGCAGTGTATATAGAAAAATTGTTGTTCTGTTTCTAAGTACTCAATTGTATGAGTCTAGGTCAAATAATTAGCGAGATACTCAATGTTAAAAATAACGAATTACACAGCTTTACTTGCTGTGCTGGCGACTGTTTTTAGGCGAAAAAGTCTTTAATGGACCAACTACGAGTTATCCGTTGGAAAATAGCAAATAAAAGCAGTTGAAATGGTATAAAAAATAATAAAGAGAAGTTTACATTGTCTACATCTCCATAACTTTTGTTGCACACTCACACACACACACACATATATACATACGGGTGACTGAAAATAGATGTTAAAGCGATTATCTATTAAATAGCAAGTGATCGAAGCATACTTTGAGTTAGAAAAAATCGTCAAATAAAGAGTAGCTCGGCAATTTTTTACCAGGGCCTTTATACATTTTAATATACAAAAAAATTTACACTGTCTCTCATTTTCTATCCCTTATATATAGAAAAATTGTTGATCTGTTTCTAATTAATTATAAAAATTGCATGAGTCTAGGTCAAATAATTAGCGAGATACCCAATGTTAAAAATGACGACTTACACAACTTTACTTGCTGTGCTGGCGACTGTTTTTAAGCGAAAAAGTCTTTAAAGGACCAACTACGAGTTAAAGAATGATCTCCGTTGGAAAATGAAAAATGAAAGCAGTTAAACTTGTGAAATCAACAAGTTTAGTTTTACTGGAACTGATCGGTAACGTATTATGAAATTATCGAAAATTCAGTCTTTTAAGAGTTATTCAATAATTACCTAGGGCTTCCACTGAACGAATTTCAGTCTAACGATGAGCGACCAATGTCTAGCATAAAGGACTGCAACATAATTCATTCTAAAAATACGTGATATTCATACTCATACTAAAATTAGTACACTCGAAACAGCAGTTCTATGTGGTTGCAACAAAATAAAGGGCTTCTCGAACTACTTATTTACTTTTGAAATTCGGAAGTTATGGTGGTGGAAATCGAGGTGAAAAAATGTAAATGTGGTGTTATGGCCAATTATCTGTGCGAGGGATCTAGGCCGAGAAAGGGTTGCCGTCCGTGGGGGGACTTTCTAAGGGATCGTAACCAACACCTCCTAGATAAAGAAAGCCTAACAACTCCTACGTCACCAAGCTCTGACGTCATCATTTGGCCTACACTTAAAAGTTTTATTTTCACAAAATAAAACTATTCAAAGTTTCTGGTGAATTTACTCATGAATAACAATATTTTAATAATTTGAGATAAAAAATATAATTTTATGAAAAATGGCAGTTTTTAACCGTGACGAATTAGATAATATCATAAGGAAATAGATCGAAATGAATAATTTTGTATGAGACAGGTATTTTAAGTTTAATTCTTTATTTAAGATATTTTCTAATATTTGTAGCATCCACCAGAAATTTTAAATAGTTTTACTTTGTGAAAGTAAAACTGTGATGACGTCATTACTTGAAGGCCGAATGATGACGTCAAAGTTTCAGTTCTTAGGCTTTCTATATGTAGGAGGTGTTGTCGTAACCCGTATTTACTCGACGTTTCGGAGGAAACCACGAAAAACTCCGAACGGTTAGGTCGGCAGACGCAACCTGGTTTTGAACCAGGAAGCTTTCGTTTCGCAGTTTAGAGTGCAAACGCGTTCAGCCACTGGTCGGGACGGAGGTGAAAAGGGAAATACGTATTTAAAAAATTATCAGCAGCTATGTTCATTAAATAACCTAAAACGTTATCCAAATATTAATTGCATGAGTATCATATCTAAATGTAATTCCTTTTCTAAAATTTTGAAAGTTTGATTGTTGTGTTTTTGATAAACAATAATTCAGATGGTAGTGAATATTGATTAGTTTAGTGTATTTATTTGTATAAAAAGTAATAATGCAGTTATCCAAAAGTGCATGCCTTTAAGGTAAGAGTGAATGCTTTCATATTCCAATGTTTCTATCATATCGTTTTACTAGAAACGTAAATTACATTTTTCTGAAAATAGACAAGTCTTCCTAAACCATTTTCTTTTATTTTTTTCTTCGTAAATTAAAATAATCCACTCACCACGTGTATGTTTTCTGTTAAGAGCAAGTTACTCTCCCGAACCAGAAAATATTAGGGTGATCAAATCAAAAGGTACGAAATGACACGGTGGGTACAAATGTAGACTTTATTCAAAATATACACCATAGGCCTAAGCACAACGATCCCACTGATGAACAAGCCGCAGGATTCCTTGTTCTCAGAATTCCTGTGGCCGTGACGAGACCCAGTCCGTCACAGCGTCCTTGAGTACGTCGTCCGAGTTGAAGCGCTTCCCTTTCAGGTGTTTCTTCAGTGGACCAAACACATGGAAATCGCAGGGCGACATGTCCGGACTGTAGGGCGAATGGTCCAACGTCCCCCACTTGAACTTGGCTAATTCCATGTGTGTTATTCTGGAGACGTGTGGACGCGTGTTATCATGGAGCAGAACCACACCCTCCGTGAGCAGCCCCGGTCTTTTGTTCTTGATGGACCTGGGTAGGCGTCGGGGTGTCTCACAGTACACATCGGAGTTAATGGTTTTTCTGTGCTCCAGGAATTCCACAAATAGCGGACCTTGAACGTCGAAAAAGACGGTGCGGGCTCCCGCTTATGCTCCGATCCAACACCTCCTAGATAAAGAAAGCCTAACAACTCCTACGTCACCAAGCTCTGACGTCATCATTTGGCTTACACTTAAAAGTTTTATTTTCACAAAATAAAACTATTCAAAGTTTCTGGTGAATTTACTCATGAATAACAATATTTTAATAATTTGAGATAAAAAACATAATTTTATGAAAAATGGCAGTTTTTAACCGTGACGAATTAGATAATATCATAAGGAAATAGATCGAAATGAATAATTTTGTATGAGACAGGTATTTTAAGTTTAATTCTTTATTTAAGATATTTTCTAATATTCGTAGCATCCACCAGAAATTTTAAATAGTTTTACTTTGTGAAAGTAAAACTGTGATGACGTCATTACTTGAAGGCCGAATGATGACGTCAAAGTTTCAGTTGTTAGGCTTTCTATATGTAGGAGGTGTTGTCCGATCCCAGTCAGAGACTCCAATCACCACCTCCTAAACATAGAAGGCCTGAGAACAGAAGCTTTTACGTCATCACTTGGTCTTTTAAGATGACGTCATCACAGTTTTTAGTTCATGAAGTATAACTATTTTGAATTTCTGGTGGTTGATACAAATTTTAGAAAATATTTTAAGTTGATGATAAAAATTAAAATACCTTTTCTGATAAAAAATTATTTATTATGATATATTTCTATATCATATTATATAATTAGCGATAGTTAAAATTTCCTGTTAGTCGTAAAATTAAATTTTCTATTGTAAATCATTAAAAAGCTTTATGCGGTAGTAAATTCATCACAAACTTTGAATAGTTTTACTTTGTGAAAATAAATGTGTGATGACGTCATTTTAGTGGACCTACTGACGACGTAAAAGTTTCTGTTCTCAGGCCTTCTATATCTAGGAGGTGGTGCTCCAATCCCATCCCGTGATTTCTCGCTACGTTCTCCCATGGCGGAAAATGCAGATATTTACCTGTTACATTTATACGTCGTTTCGTACCTTTTCACTTGATCACCCCTTGTAATCTTAATTCTATAAAAGCAAGAACGTGCTAAAATGATCTGTACAGTAGAGTGACGATACCACCTCCCGAGTATTCGCGAGGATTTGTAAATGTTAGTTTGAAGTTTTGATTCTGATTACAAAGTTGCCTACTAACTCCGGAATATAATTTATTACTGTTTGCTCAGAGCAATTCTTTTTAAATACTTTTTCGAAATGGAAACAAGCCTACATATTCAGCTTCAAAGCTTTTTCTATAAATTAAGTTAAAAATTGCTGTTTTTAAAAAGTGATTGATTGTGTGCCGGAGCAGTTGGCAACTTTACTTTAGCCCGAGAGAATGACGCAGAAAATGGTTTCAGTTAACTTTCACTAAAAACTGCCAGACATGCATTATAAGAAAATTCTAGCATTTTCCAGGAGTCAAATGCAGCTGCCGAATGTCCACTAACATAAATTAACATCAGTTGAAAAATAATTTTATTTTCCTCACTTTTGAAGCAAATTCTTTATGTAATTTTCAACCTGCGATATCTGGGAAACTATTCCACTCAGAGATATGGGATTTTTTAAATTTACCTTTTTTGACACAAACGAACATTTTTCGAATCATGAGTGATAGAAAGTTAGGGACCCTATAAAAATTAAATTTCGCATTTTGGTATCTATACAGTCGCCAGAAAAAAAAGTTTCCACATTTCAAAGCTCCTCTTTATTTGACTTCAGTTACTTGAAGTTTTAAAAATAATAGCTTTATCATCTATTTCGAATCACCCGGAATATGTATATTTTAATGTTTACTAGCTAAGTAACCCAACGTTGCAGGGCAGCATTAAGTATTGAGGCATAACTTCTCAATAAAAATTATTCAAGAATCAATTTACGTGGCTTATTTTCCCAACTATTAATGGATAATGTGAATATGAATTTTAAAAACCATTAATCTACAAATTTTTACGAATCTTCGAATGATACAGCTACCGAAAGTCTTTTGATAACCTAAAAATAATAATACTAAATCCTTCAACTAAAACCATTCATCAAGTCCCGTTACAAAAAAATTAAAATAGTTAAAAAAATAATATCTATTGTATGAAAATTAGTAATATAATATCTGACTAAATAAAAACCTAATTTAAAAAACGTGATGTCCCGTTCTCTTAAAATTAAAATTAGAATAAAAGAATATAAAAATCCTCAGGATTCCCTGTTTACATTATTACAAAATTTCTAATCCACACAAATAAAAAGTAAACACAAAGGACTTGATGAAAATTGTCACAAAGTGGCTGTCTCTGAATAACATTTCAATCCCACGGGAGTTCTCGTTTTAACCAAGTTGCACGCCCAACTAGTAGGGAACTGTTCCACTTACCACATAAACGCTATTTACTGTCGTTTAAAAAAAATCGCTTTTTTTTAACTTTTAGCGGCAGCGTCTTTGACCGTGGCTTTGGTTCAGTTTTAGTTTCCTAGAACGCTTCTAAACACGTGGAGCTTCTATTATTGCAATCATATTAGAGATATTGCAAAGCTGTATAATATTGCAATGGATAAGTGACTTACATCCTTACATGACTTACTGTAAATTAAGTACTGTAAAGTCAAAATCATGCTCATCTGTTTTATTTACGTTTTATCAGTTTCTATTGAGTGTTTGTGTTTTGGGATTACGGCCAATTAGCTGCATGAGGAATCGAGGTCAAGGTGTAGGGCGCCCTCCGTGGGGGTCTTCCTAAGGGGTCCTCACCCGTACTTACGCTAAGTTTCGGAGAAACCCACGGGGAACTTCGAACGGTTAGGTCGGCGGACGCGTTTTGGTTTTGAACCACGCACCTCCCGTCTCCCAGTTCCGCCTGCTATGCGTTATGCCACTGGCGGGGTGTTCTAGTGAGTGAGTATCGTTTATAAGTTTTAAATTTTTGTTTTATTACGATAATTTTAAATTTAATGTTATTTTCCTGGTAATGTGAGTATACATACAAGTTTTGGAAGATTTAGAACTTGTACCAAAGCTATTGAGAAATGTTATTATTTACCATTGATTTTGAGAATACCGAGTAAAACAGGCAAACCAAGATCCATTGGCAGAGCTGCCAACATGTGAGGAATATAATGAAAACCTTTTCATAAGAAGTAATTTGAACAGAACAGAAAAGACAAGAAAAACAGCAAAATTTCTCTGAAAACTATTTTTAAAAATTGCTGTCTTTCAGAAAGAGATTAATTGTATCCCACGTATGTTACCAGGTGGGTATTAATTTTAATCATAGGTGCCAAGTATTACGCAACATAGTTAATCATTTTTTGTGAACCGTGAAAGCGTAGCTTGATAGCTATGTAGGAAAAATATACTTTTTAAGAATTTACTTTTTACAAAAAGTGGTTAATTATATTCCGTAATACTGGCACCTATGGTTTTATGTTATATACTTGGTGGTGTTTTCATTTCATGACACCAGAAAATATTTGAAGAAAAGTTGCGTTTAAAATTTCAAACTTCGCAGACCGTGACCTTCTTCAAGTACCCAATGATTGATTTTTCACGAAGAAGCTCGCGTTTGAGGGCTTGTTATGTTGTAAGTACGTCTTAAAGAAGTGTTGGGTGTATCGGATGGCATGAGCTTTGTGCTTCTGTCATTGTTGCTTAGATTCATGACTTGCAATGAAAAAACAAAGCGTCTGGTTTACGATATGAATCCTGCTACTTTGGCAGTCTGTCTAGGCGAAACTCAATAATTTATACAGAAAAATTATGATTACAGTTATTTCTTATCATTTTATCAAGTTTATCACTAGTTAAGTTCATCTTTGGAACAACAGTTAAAATTATATGCATAGCATAATTGCTAGACAAATTTTTAGCATAATATTCAACCAGTAAACAGTGATTTTTTCCTAATGGCCTGGTCAGCTGCCTACCGGTGGCTTCACCATTTCGAGAGCTGGACATGTTGGTCATTTTAGTATAGGACGGTTATTAGTCATTCCAATGCTGCTCCCTATGAGTGGTCTCCAAATTTTGAACGATTTTCAGATGAAAAACGCAGCACCTGACATCGGCACCCCAAGAGGCCTCGCTTTAACATAGAGGATATTGGAGCCATGAACAGTTTCTACGTGCACCAGCTCCCAGTAGATTACACGGTTCCACAGCAGTACAGCCGAGCAGTTCACCCTCCCAAGCACTGGCCATGCCGGTTTTGTTTCACTTTTCGTGTTCTTCAGGGAACGGAGCTTAGCGATTAGACGTCTGAGGGACAATAAATAATAATAAATGAGGATAAATTCAGGCAATAATAAATTTCATAACATGATGATGAGCAACCAGAATCTGAATTTTTCCTACAGCCTCCTTACCTTCCTTCCTCGTTAGCCAAATTAGCTAAGCTCTGCACTGCGTCCGTTTTGCTACGAACATTTTAAAAGTTAAACTGATTTCAAAAGTTAGTTTTAACCCTACAATGCTCGATTTTTTGTCTGTGTCTAAAATCAATATATGTGATGATGCTAGTGATTAGTATTTTGAGAAAAATAATTAAAAAAATAATGACCAAATATTTTACTAGAAAATCAGTTTTTTATTTCAGTTCCGTATGTACTACACTGAGCCTAAAATATTCTTTCTTGGCATTTATTTTGAAATTTTAGTATTCAAATTAGTTCTTAGTCTGGTGAACTGCAGATTCAAAATTTTTTTACGGCTCAAAGCATTTTACTAGCTACTTTTTGGTACTTTTATAAAATAAACAAAATGACATGCGAAAGATTACGGTTTAAATTTTAATCAGTTTTGACAATAGCGGGAACAGCAATTACTCCTATCCGCAATAGCCTGAATTATATTGTTGCTGTCTATGTATAAATACTCTCAAAAAACTGAAATTTGTCTACGCTAGTATTTTATAGACATAGAGGAATAATTATGGTTGTTCCACATATGGTACCAGGTGCCTTGCAGGGTTATAAAATTTATATTTTTGTGGAGTACTTTATAAATGGTAGAAAAAACCGTGATAACTAGCTACAATTTAAATTTTTTGGAAAAAAAACACACAGCCAAAGATAAATATTAAAAGTTGTTAAAATGTACAAGACAATTTACTTTTTTTATAATGAAAAATACTTTATAATGAAACCGACATAGGACAATTAACTTGCACTCGAATACTTTTTGAAAAGTGTAAGACTATGCCGCGTTGCGTATGTGCAAAATTGCACACAAAAGCGTTAAATGTATAGGGGCATATTTTTTTCTTTTGAAGTGTGTGAAATTGAAAATAATATAACTTTTATATAACGTATATAGAATACGTAAACTAATAATTATATTACTACATAAATGTATTTGGGACCGAGAACTATGGAGGTTAAAAACTTGACCTTCTCCACGCTAATGCCTTGTCTTACGGTCATGGGTTCGATTCCCATTCATACCCTGGTTGTTTAAATTTTCTATATCGATGGAAGTAAGAACTTTCATTGTGTTGTCCACTGTGCTGGACGGGGATTTATAAGCGGATTTTTTAAACTAAGCACGCCAGTTGTTGCATTTAGAAAATTTAATTTCGGATTTGTGTGTCTGGTTTCATGAAACCACTTTAAAAATCCTCGTTGAATTAAGCAGATAACAAAGCTCTTTAAGCCCTAAATTAGCTGATCCACATTCTCTCAAAAAGTACTCGAATGTAATTTGTACTTCCTAATTCGATTTCATATATAAAATTCACTATCCCAGACAGCACATAAGCTTAAATCAAGCATGACATTTCTTTGAATTTGAAGTATTAATACAAGCTTGACAGTTCAACTCATTTTAAGCTGGCAGCAAGCTTGAAGGAGTCAAGTTGAATTGCCAAGCTTAAATACAGCTTAATTTTTCCTTTCGAAAGCGAGCGTTGATGGCGCCATCTGTGAAAGAGAATGGACATTAATTGTCTTAGCGTTTCTCAAATTTGCTCAATAAAGAAAAGTCCGTAAACGTTGTGTTTTATTTTATTATAACACAAAACCTGCACATTAGAACACGCAAGGGGAAGGAATGAATGGGATAAGCCCCTCTGAAGTGTAACACGAGGGGAGTTTTAGTTTTATTTACATTTAATTAACATTAGTAATTCCATTGACTAATTAATTAGCCCTAAAAATAAATTTTAATATAATTAACACAATTTAGTTAGCTAATGGGTGGTAGAATGAGGCGTAATCCGGCCTCCACAAAATAATTAATCAGTCATAAATGTACTTGACCATAGAATAAAAGAAAAAAGATTCCACATTTCCAAATAAGGAAATTCTTCAAAATAAAATACAATTATACTACGAAATTGATTTCAAAATCAGTCATTTGTCTCGATTTTGGCCAGCAGTATTGCTCAATGATGAGTGTTGCGATATTGAAAGTTTTAAAACGTGTCCTGCTTTTAAGTTTATATTATGCTTATTTCCCTATTAGTAGAGTCTATAAATCAAACATAACATTATTTAAATTTTGATTCATCCCATGGAAAAATAAAAAAAAACTTATCAGCATCACCCATACTTATCGACCTGGCGTGACAACAGTCACTTCAAACTTTAGTCATAGCTGCCCAAGGCATAATGGCCGAACGGTTAGCACGCAGGCCTTCCCGCCTAATGTTCCCGGGATCGAACCCAGCCGCCGACGTTTGACGGAACAGATTAAAATAACTTAAAATTTCAGCATAGAGGGGGAAAATGCGCGGAAAAATAAAGTATGTGGGGCGCGGGCGCCCCGTGTACTTGGAAAATTAATTAAGCTTGCTATGTCAAGCTTGATTCAAGCTTGCTATGTCAAGCTTAATGCAAGCTGGGCAAGTGTAAACTAGAACACTTGATTCAAGCTTGCATTAAGCTTACACGCTGGAAATTTTCAAGCTTAATTCAAGTTTATTGACTTAATAAATGAAGCTTGCTGCAAGTTTGATGCAAGTTTGCTGTTCTGTCTAGGATTCTTAATAAAAAGTAAATCAATGCATTAGACAATAATTTCTTATATTTCTTTTGATTAGTGCATTATTCGGTTAGAACTAATAAGTTATTCGCAACGCATAATAGGAAATTTATTATACACTCAAATATATTTTTTGTGCTAGTGTAGCAAAAAATGTCTAGGCCTTACCCAAACACCACAGAAAGTTTGCATCAAACTTGATTTATCAAGTCATTGAACTTGCATTAAGATTGAACATTTCAAGCGTGTAAGCTTAATGCAAGTTTGAATCAAGAGTTCAAGTTTGTTTGTGTTGGAACCTGTATTTGGATTTGTTGCTTGTCACGGGGAACCGCTTATAAAGCCACGTCAGAGAAAGAACAGACACAAGGGGGAGGGCAAATGCCTTGGAGGAGGACTTTTCTGGGTATCTAGCGCGTATTCGCGTTACATCTGGTGAAAACCGCCCAAAACTCCAGACCGCTAGACCGACGGCCCCGCGAGAGGACAGAACTCCTCTACTTGAGCCATCTCCCAATGTCAGTGGCTTTAACCACTGTGCTACACATTGGTAAGTGTTCAAGTTTACACTTACCCAACTTGCATTAAGCTTGATATGGCAAGCTTGATTCAAACTTACTCAACTCTAAAAGATTTTCCTGGGGCGCCGGTCGGCGAACTTAAATCAAGCTTGACATTTCTTTGAAGTTGACGTATTAATACAAGCTTGACAGTTCAATTCATTTTAAGCTTGCAGCAAGCTTGGAGAAGTCATTTGAACTGTCAAGCCTGAATACAACTTGATTACTGCTTGATTTGGAAAGCCACATCCACATAACAAATAATTTATCATCAGTCATAATTTATGACTGATGATACATGATGACCATTTATGACTCATAAGTGTACTTGACCAAAGAATTAAAAAAAAAAACCCATTCTATATTTCCAAATATGGAAATTCTTCAAAATAAAATACAATTATACTACGAAATTCATTTCAAAATCAGTCGTTTGTCTCGATTTTGTCCAATATTGTCCAACATGAGTGTCTCGATATTGAAAGTTTTAAAACGTGTGCTACTTTTAAGTTTATATTATGCTTATTTCCCTATTAGTAGAGTCTAATTTTGATTCAACCCATTGAAAAATAAAAGAAACAGGGCATCGACCACTGATCGATCTCGCCAAAAAACGGCGTGACAACCATAACAGTCACTTTAAACTTTAGTCATATCAGCGCGAGTGAGATTGGCTGAACAGATACGACGCTGGCTTCCCAAACCTTAGGTCCCGAGTTCGATCCCAGCCGCGGACGCTTGATGGAAACAGATTAAAATAACTTGAAATTTCAGTATAGAGGGGAAAATGCGTTGAAAAATATAATACGTGGGGCGAGATCACCTACGGGCAACCCGTGAATTTAGGAAAAAATTTTAAGCTTGAAATTAAGCTTGTTATGTGAAGCTTAATGCAAATTGGGCAAGTGTAAACTTGAATACTTGATTCAAGCTTGCATTAAGCTTACACGCTTGAAATTTTCAAGTGTATTGACTTGATAAATCAAGCTTGCTGCAAGTTTGATGCAAGTTTGCTGTGCTGTCTGGGTTATATCTTTTAATTTAATAAACCATTTGTAGCCAAGAACGTGAGTATTCATTTCGATATTGGACCGTCAAAACTTCTTTTGCTTCTAATGTAAAATTTAATTTTTGGCACTTACCTCATTTTCATTGTCAACGCCTCAATTGTTAAGATTTTGGACTTGTAACTGAGGTTTCGGGTTTTATTCCAAAGCCGCCATTTAAAACCCCCGCTTACCTCCGGTATATGTGCATACTGAATTTGTCGTCCTCGAACTCTTCTCGGAATCGCTAGCAATTTCGAGGGGTCCAAATATTCATAAGACCCCGTTTGATAAGTGTCCAGGTTGTGACGTAGAGCAGCAAAAAGTGCTCAAGTATCTGTAAACAGCACATTCGTTGACCTGTTTTACAACCAAGCGCTAAATTTTAATTCATATAAATGCATCTATCACAAAGATAAAAATGCCATGTTATATTTTATTAATGGTTTAATGAAATCTTATCTGTACTATTACATTGCATAGGAAGCTGATTGGAGGGTAGTTATTTTCCATTTTAGAATTTTTAACTTAGACTCTTATAATAAGTAGTTGAGACTTATTTAAGTAGTGAAACTTCATTCTCTAAGAATAGAAATGTATTTTAGTTTTGCACCTAATATCAGTACTTTAATGAAATGAAGTAAGGTACTTCCTTCTCGGGTAAGTAACTTAAAAATAAAAACAAAACATCTTCCTAAAACATTTTTTATTAACTTTTTTCATTAGCGCACTCTATTTCATGCACATTCTAAAAACATTTGATCCTTTTCTTGAAAAACTGTTTCCAATAGTTTGAATACTCATGTTTTCTAAAAAACTTAGAATCGTTTATCTGAAGCCGATTGTATCCTTCACAGCTGAGTCTTTTGAAGTATTTGCGGAAATACAGTTCCCCCCAAAACATTTTAAGACTTTTTATAAACTGACTGTCGTACTAGTGTCGTGCCATTGAAAATTTGCTCTATATAAAATTTCTTTACGAAGTTTGAATCCCTCGGTAGAATTATTCATGAAAAATTTTGTAAAACTCATATTGTAAATTTGAAAAATTAAATAAATAAATAAAAGCTGTATAACTGCATAATCAATCGAAAGCATGTTAAAAAATGTTTTTATCTGTATTTCGGAAGGTACTTTCTTTTAAGCAATATATACATACATTTATATGCATATCATAGCTGCCACTACTACAGAATATAATTTTCAGCATTTTTTCAAAATAGTAGCTAGTTCTCGTAGTACGAAATATTTCCATATTTTAAACCGAAAGCTATTGCTTGAAAAAAAAAGTGGTTATGTTCCGCAGTAGTTGGCAGCTATGTGTATTTGTATGTATTGATGAGTGTGTGTGTATTGTATTTATATATAGTATATATGTATATATACGCAATCTTTATCATATTTAAAGGAAGATATTTCCATGACGTTTTAAAAATAATTTCACTTAATCATCATTATAATTATACCATTATTATGCACACTACATATGATTCTCCAAAGTGCATTTTAATGTTGCTTTTTCACGTCATTATTAATTAGATAGCGATGTGAAAGAAAATAAAAGTAGGTGCCTTCCACTAACGCCTCCTACATATAGAAAGCCTTACAACTCCTACGTCTCCAAACTCTGCAGTAATCACTAGACCTACATTTAAAAGTTTAATTTTCAGAAAATAAAACTATTAAAAATTTCTAGTGAATTTACCCATGAGTAGCTGTATTTTAATAATTCGAGATAAAAATATTATTTTACGAGAAAAAAGGCAGTTTTCAGCGATGACTAATTAGATAATAAGATAACGAAATAGATCATAATGAATAGTTTTATAAGAGAAAGGTATTTTTGTTAACGTTTACTTAACATTAAAATACCTTTCGTAACGTTTTACAAAATATTTTCTAATATTTGTAGCATTTACCAGAAATTTTAGATGTTTTTACTTTGTGAAATTCAATATATGTTGACATTCCTTTTGCAGGGCTAGTAATGAAGTCAAAGATTGGTGTTGTTGTAAGGCTTTCCTCGAGATGTTGCTTCTACAAACACCGTCTACATAGAGGAAGCCTTGCAACTCCTACGTTCCAAGCTATGACGTCATCACTAGGCCTACGCTTAAAAGTTTCATTTTCACAAAATAAAACTGTAAAAAGTTTCTGGTGAATTCGCTCATGAATAATAATATTTTAATAATTTGAGATAAAAAATATATTTTTGTGACAAATGACAGTTTTTAGCCGTGACTATTTAGATAATATGGTAAGGAAATAGAGCGGAATGAGTAATTTTGTATGAGAAAGGTATTTTAATTTTAATTTTTTATTTAAGATACTTTCTAATATTTGTAGCATTCACCAGAAATTTTAAACAGTTTTACTTTGTGAAAGTAAATTTGTGATGACATCATTACTTGAAGGCCTCGTGATGACGTCAAGTTTTTCAGTTGATAGGCTTTCAATATGTAGGAGGTGTTGCATTCCCTTTCTAAGGAGGACGCATTTAAAATGTCCGGAAATACACTTTTGAGTATCGGTGGGTGTTTTACTTTTCAGCGAGAATTTATTTTATGAATATCTCCGTTCCAGAGATTAGAGAGAAGTATGGCAGAAGGACATTTTGGTCCCTATCCCCATGGCTTTTAAATTTCGCCAAATGCTGTGTAATCGATCAATTTTACTAAGACATTTCAATACATCCCAAATTGCGGATTATTAGCTTCAGTAGTTTTGTCTAGGAGAAATTCTGGCATACTAAAAGACACTTCAAGCAGTGAAAACACCTACTCTATACTCTTCTATACTTTTAAAGTTTATTGTTTATTTCAGTTGCTCTGTTACGTTTCCAGAAATGAGAAAATATAATATACCGGGAGCTTTGTTTCACATTGTTGATTTTCAATATTAAAATATGTATGTGAATTTTAAATAATATTTTTAATATTCACTTAAAACAAAAGCTCACCTGCGTGCAAAAAATATGTATACTTTTTTCTTTTTTTCATTTTATTCAGGTGCCAAGTATTACGAGATATAATCAACCACTTTTTGTGTACGGTAATTTTCTGTTTAAAATACAGCACAATTCGTGAGCTAAAGGCGTGGGATGGTTGCTTTTTTTTAAAAAAAATATTCAAAAAACTTACGGTTTACAAAAATTAGTTAATTATATTCCATAATACTTGGCACTTATGTGTTCATAAACTCATTCGTCTGACCTATTCGTTCCCCGCTGAAACCACTCTTACAAGTTATTATTTTAAAAGAATAAAATAATATGAAACATGTTTTCAATGAAATAAAGGATACTATTGTAAACATTTGATAAATATACTGAAAATTTAAGATTTTTCATACATGTCAGTTTTGAGAGGACAACTGAAACCTTTTAGATATAGTTTCGATTTCGCAATTGAGGTCAACAAAATGACACCTTATTGAATGCCATAAATTGCTGGAAATGGAAGTGCATAAATTTTATCGTTACTTTGACTAAAAGTCCAGTGCAGTGCAAATGTTATATCTTCGATTGGACATTTCAAAGTTTTCCCATCGTTTCTTGCAAATCTAAATTCGCGACCATAGCTGCCAACTACTACGGAATATAACTAACCACTTTTTGTAGACAGTATATTTTTTAAGTATTTTTTTAAATTAGTAACGAGCTAGAGCGCGCAATACAGAGTACATGTATCAGGTTGTAACGAAAGTTTTTTGCCATATCTGCCAGAAAAACTAACTTCTAACTCCTTAGATAACTGTTTTTGAACTTTCGGTACCAAACCTGCACAGTGTCACATGATACAACAATAGTACTTAAAGCTGTACTCCTAATTCGTTGATTATTATGTAGCTGACTATTATGTAGTGTGATTATTATGTAGCTGACTTTTTGCAACACAACTGGAAGTAAATGATGGTTCTAATCTTCTAGAGTGATAGTTCCATTTGAGACACCTTATACTTAACGATAACTATATTTTTTACAGATTTCACAAAACAGTGTTATAAAGTAAACCTCTTTCTTTCAAATGCCAAAAATCGCTTGACAAAATATGAGCAAATGCGCCACGAGAACTGTGTGCTGACGAGGTTTGCGTGGCGGGAAACTTTCGTTACAACCTAATATATATATGTTTGTGTGTTTTTTGTTAGCCGGGTTAGTAATGACTGCAAAAGTAAAATATCAGTCTGCGAACGATAGTTAGAACCTGAGTAGGTTTCTAAAAAAAAGGATTTTCTACCCTCTTTTTGCGATTTTTTAAATTTCATTGTTCAGCAAGTCTGTTAATGAAAATTAATGACTAGTGGCGGATTATTGGAAGTTTGTCGGGGGGCGCGGTTAGCTTGTCGGTGGGGGCGTTTAGTTAGAAGATTGACATATACATCCATTTTATGGAAGTAAAATAGGATCTTTTACATTAATTTCTTTTTTCTCGGGGGGGGGCAGTCGCCCCCTCCCCCCCTTTAATCCGACCTTGGACATTACCTCAGATTAAGCACACATGTAATACAAAGCAAGCATTTTGGGCCGCGGTAACCTGGTTTGGAGAGGCGTCGATCTCGTAGATTATATGTTGTGGGTTCTATCACTGCCTCCTAGATGCAGAAAGCCTGAGCGCTGAAGCTTTGACGCCATTATTACGCCTTCCAGTAATGACTGACTGACTGAAAAAGTACGATTCTAGGAGTTCCTAACTGTAAAAGTCTTACCTCCAGTTTAATCTAAGTGTCATTGTGCGAGACCTAGGTGAGATGTTCGAGGGAGGATGTGGGGGACCCACATCAGTGAGAGTGAAAAACATAAGTTGCTCTTTGGATGATTTTGGGAAGTTTTTCAGTCAAGTCAAAAAATGGCCGTGACTTGGAGGGGGGGGGGAGGGGTCCAACAGCTCGAAGGTCTACCCAGCTTCCCCTCACCGTCTAGCGGTGATCTTCGGCTGGGTTGCTAGACTGAGTGTTGGGCCTCCGCGAGGAGAGAGAGGGCGGCCTTTGGCCGCTTTCGGTAGAGGAGATCACTACGATCGTAATCTGGTAGTTCTGCGATTATCTCATTGGGGATAGAGCCCAGTTTGTTGTGAAACCTCTTTGCAAGCTTGTGAAGCTGTTTGGTCAATGTGTTGATGTGCAGATCTTTTTTAATTATGCGGTTTAGCAGGAAGGTCGGGCCATGCCGTATGATGCGGAGGAAACGTGCCTCAGTGGCAGAGAGGCTGGTAATATGGCTCTTCGCAGCGTAAGCCCACACTGGGGCGGCGTAGAGAGCAATGGGTCTGATTAAAGCCTTGTAGATGATGGCTTTGTTCTTCGTTTTTTGTTTACGGGTGTAGATGAGGCTGCTGACTCCATCAAAAGCGGCCTTCATTTTGCCTCTGGTTCGGGTGACGTGCTTCTTCCACGACAAGTTTTTGTCAATAGTCACTCCCAGGTATGAAGCTGAGTTCACCCACTCAATAGCCCTGGAGTTACGGGGGAGTCCGGGCCTGGAGTCCGGGCCAAGTCTTGAGGGGGGCGTCTTGTTCCCCATATGAATTGCACTACATTTTTGCGCATTCAGCTTGCTTTTCCAGTTGAGCATCCAGAGTTCAATGGCATCAAGATGCGCCTGAAGGGCACTTCCAAATATCTGCTGTTTGGATGCCTTGCAATAATGGCCGTGTCATCGGCATACATGGCTAAGTTGGTTTTTTCGTGTCTAGGGATGTCGTTTACATAGAGGTTATATAGTGTAGGGCCAAGTGTTGATCCTTGGGGGACCCCGCTTCGTATTTTATGTCTATCTGAGTGGACGTCGCCCAGTCTGACAGTGTAAGATCGCTCCGACAGGTAGTTGTTTAGTAGATGGATGAGTTTGTCCGGTATGCCGATGTTGATTAGCTTGTAAAGGAGCCCCTCATGCCAAACTTTGCCAAAAGCTTTACTTATGTCAAGGAACACGATGGCCGTGTGCTCCTTCATCTGAAGCCCCTCAGAAAGTTGTTCGACCACTCGGTAGAGTTGGTGTGTTGTGCTATGACTCTGCCTAAACCCAAACTGCTCGGGCATTATGACGTTATTTTCAGATAGAGTGTTGTTCAGTCTATGGAGTATGACTAGTTCGGCCAATTTTCCCATGCTGCTAAGCAGGCTGATTGGGCGGTAGGAGGCCGGCAGTGCTAAGTCATGCTGGGTTTGGGTATGTGGCATACCACTGCGTCTTTCCAACACTTAGGGAAATACAGGTGCGTCAACATCAAATTAATGAGAGCCGTTATTTTAAAAATGGTGATGGCTGGCAGGTTCCTGAGCATTTGGTTGTTGATACCATCCCTCCCAGGGCTTTTCTTCTTAGGTAGTTTTTCGATGATGTCTATCACTTCAGAGGGGCTCGCGGGCTGGATTTCCGCGGTCGGGTCCCGTGAGAGGAAGTCCTGCACATTCTGCTGGATGTTGAGCGATGATTGCTCATCATTCGTGAATTGTCTTTCGTATTCCTGTGCAATGGCATCCGCCTTGTCCTTTTCCTGCACTAGTATAGCGTTATTGTGTTTTATTGGTGGAACGTGAAGCTTTTTGTTCTTTACTCGCTTTATGGCACGCCATAGCGAGTTGTTTTCCGGGCCAATAGAGTCGAGGTATTCCAACCATTGTTCTGTCTGAAATTTACGGATGTCGTCTTTTACTTTCTTTCTGAGATGCTTCAACTCGTCCCAGTCCACTGGGTTGCGAGTAGATTGGTGCCGGCGTCTTCCTAGGTTGCGCTTGGCTATAAGTTGCTTGATTTCCGTTGGAAGAGAGAGGTGCTGGGGCGAGGCATCCTGAGTGGAGGAAGCCAGATTCGCCCTCTTTATTTCATCAGTGAGGTTGAGCGCTTCTTCATCCAAATCCTCTTTTCTTTGACAAGTGGGGAGGACCTGCGGGGCGTCGATAAGACGATTGGTAAATTCCAGCCTGTTGGTTTTCAGTTTCGGTTTTCTACTAATGATGGAATGGACAAAAGGCAGCTCTGTGTATATGGCAGGTGATCCGAAGTAAACATGTTGATCGTGTTGACGACCGGTAGGCAGTCCATAGAATGCAGAGCCAGGTCTATGGTGGAGTGCAGTTCTTTGTTATTGTTTACAAAATGTGTGGGCGAGCTGGGAAACGCCATGCGGAGATGATCTTCAATGAGCAATTTCAGTAATTGAGTGCCATAGTGCGTGTTGTTCCGGCAGTTCCACGCATAATGCGCGGCATTAAAGTCCCCTATAATGAAACTATTTTGATTGTGATGGAAGATTTTTCTAAGGTCTTCGGTGGGGAAACCGAGGCAATGCCGTACATAGGCTGAGGAAACTAGGAGCTTGCCACGATTGGTGTCAATACTTATGCTGACGGCTTCTAGTTTATCCAGTTGTAGGTTGTCGATCCGGGTATGTGGAATGACAGATTTAACATAGATCGCCACACCGCCGCACAGACGAGAGCCAGTACAGTCCCTGTCGTGTCTGTGTAGAGTATAGTTATGTATCCAATAATGTTTGTTCGCTCGGAACATTGTCTCTTGCAAGCATGCAATGTCAAAGTCCCCTTTGACGAGGAAATCCCTAAACTCGGGGAACTTGCCGTGGAGGCCATTGGCGTTCCAGGAGATGATTCTTAAATGGCTTCTACTCCCCATGCTGAGTGTTGAAATAGTTATTATACACCTGCAGGAGCTGGAACGCTTCATCAACAGGTTTTTTGTGTTTCCTCATTTTGGTCGCAACTTCCTTAAAGAAGCCTATCATTTTAGCTTTGTTTGTGACCTCGGATAGTTCCCTCATGGCGTCAAACAGCTCTAACACTGTTTCAACAGATTCCTGTTGTTCGCCGGGGGCGTCTGTCTCATTGCGTTTCTCTTTGCTTTTAGTTTCGGTATTCTCCTGCGGAGGCTTGCTATTGGTTGGCGGGTTTAGCCCAGGGGGCTTGGTTGCTTCCGCCTTTGCGCTCTTGGCTTTCTGTTTTCTGGAACGTTGATTGGGTAAGTTCGTTTTGGGAGGAGGAGGGTTCTCGTTCTTCTCCAGTTCTTGGTCAGTAGTTTCGTTTTGGCCATTACTATCCCGGTCCGCGATCTTCACAGAGTCTGGAGGGATCAGGCTGGTGAATTTGCTCTGCACCTGTTGGGTAATGGTGGGCGGTGCGGTTCTCTTTGTTTCTTTTGAAGCAACAGTCTTGGTTTTGTTTCTGTTGCTAGGGTTCCGTAGGCAACCTCTGTAAGTGGCATCATGATTGCCTTTGCAGTTACAGCATACGGCCTCTTGCTTCTGTTCCCGGTTGGGGCAGGAGGTGAAGGTGTGTCGGCCGGCACACTTAAGACACTTGGGTGTCAGTGTGCAGGTGGCCGAGTGGTGGCCATAGGCGAAACAATTGTGACACTGTTTCACACGTTTTTGGTCTTTATAATTTTCCACGGTAACGTTTAAGTGCCCGAAGTTGGTTATTCTATGCATTTCCTCTAGGTTTGGGGTGGGCCTCAGTGCCACCAGGGCAATTGCCCAGTGCCTCTGAAGTTTCTTTGAGTAGAGAAAATTAATTTGTACGGGATCGAGATCCTTTTCTCTGAGAAATTGTTCAATTTCCTTAGTGGGCGTGGTGGAGGGGATACCTTTGATCACGTATTTCTTAGGCCGTTGGGCCTTGGGGTCCATTGTCTGAAACCCTATCTTGTTCTGATTTAAATAGGCCTGGACTAAGCGGAATTTGTTGTCATCATGGATTGTAATTTTGTGCTTGTCCCCTGTTAAAGTGGATCTGACTTCTTGACCAACAACTTCAGAGAGTTCTTTGAGCTGGTGGGCGTAATCTTGTTTCAGTTCAGCGTATATTGTGTACTTCGATGGTTTGCTTCCGTTCGATCCGGCGGCAGCAGCAAAGTTGAGTTAGGGCTGGGATTGCTCAGTTTCGGTGTCATCCATCATTTCGTTGATGGCATCAGTAGTGGAGCTACCGGCCGCAAGGGTGGGCGTATGGCTGGGCACAACGGGGTATTTATCCCCGTCGTAGCATTGAACTTTGTCAGGTAAACCATTTTCGGTGTCGCTGTCTTCAGCATCAATCTTTCTCTTATTTTTGAGTGGCGTCACTTCCGTGGCGGTAGTAAATGAGACTCCATGCCTCTCTTCATATTTGCGTACCGTTTCCTCATTAAGGGCCCGAAAAAGAGTTAGCCCCTTGCAATTGGCAAGAGTGGAAACATCGGGCTTGTTTACGAGATCGCATAATTCATTCTGAAAGGCCAGCCTGGTGTGCGGGTCTCTCGAGTCGAAGAAAGCGAAGAATAAGCAGAAAAAATCAAAGTCCTCGCAGTCAGTGTTATTCCATTTACACCTGAAGACGGATTGCAGGTCCATGGGGACTTGAGCATCAGCAGGAGACGTCATGTTGCTTCGTAGATAGGTGATCCTCTAACAGCCAGGTAAAAGTGTAGAGAATGTGTAAAAGGAAGTAAGGAAAGATAGGTGTTGTGTGAAAGAGTAAAGGGGGGGGGGCCGAGGCGCCGGCTCTTCGCCTATAGCTTAACCCAAGTGCCCTTTGCGCTCTGCACGCTCACAGAGCTAACAAAGGGGTAAATGGGGAGCAGGCTGTGCGTTCACGCCCGGTACTATCCGTAAAAAAACAAAAAATAACTGGGTACGGCAGGAGAGTGCCGTGTAAACAAATGCTGTCGAAGTCAGGAGGACTTCCGAAGACATCCGAGAATTGGCCGAGTCGGGGCTCGAACCTGGGACTGCTTGTACGGGAGCGCAGCGCGCTACCGACTGGACTGGCGGGGACGAGCCGCTGGAGAACCGCCGAGGTAATTGTGCGTCAGGCGAGGCTGGCACTTCTACTATTTTGGCCCTGATAAGGGCCGTGCTTCCCCTCGCAAGACGTGACAATTGCAGGAACAATCAGGAGATTGTTTGACGGTGAAACAGTTGTTCCCACGGGAACAGGTGAGCTGGGACGAGAATCGTCAGCAGGAGGATATCACGAAGTAAGCTCCGGATGACACGCCGGCTGGCCTTCCAGTAATGATATCACCACACTTTCATTCTCATAAAGTAAAACTATTTCAATTTCTGGTGAGTGCTACAAATACCAGAAAATATCTTAAGTGAAAGATAAAAATTAAAATACGTTCGTGATACAAAACAATTCATTATGATTTACTTCCTTATTACATTATATAATTAGTTAAAGTTAAAAACTGATCTTTGTCGTAAAATTAAATTTTCTATCTCAATTCATTAAAATGTTGTTATGAGAGAGTAAATTCACCAGAAATTTCGAATAGTTTTACTTTATGAAAATTAATCTGTGATGCCGTCACCTTTAGAAGGCGAACTGATGACTTAGAGGCCTGGTGACGTAGCAGTTTTTAGGTTTTCTATATCTAGGAGGCAGTGGTTCAATACTGTGACCAACCATCCCAGTGGGGTTTTCTGTTATGTTTTGCGGGATTACGGCCATTATCTGCACTAGGGTTATAGGCCGATCGGGGGGATGCCCTATCTGGGGGGGGGGGTCTTTCTAAGGGGTCCTAACCCGTATTTACACTAAGTTTTGGAGGAAACCACGGAATACTCCGAACGGTTAGGTCAGCAGACGTGAACTGGGTTTGAACCAGGTAAAACCCGTCTCCCAGTTCAGAGTGTTATGCGCGCTCCCACTGGTGGGGCTCATCCAACACCTCCTAGACAAAGAAAGCCTACAAACAAGTACGTCCCAAACTTTGGACGTCAATCACATTTGCATACAGTTAAAGTTTAGTTCCCAAAATAAAAATATAAAATGTTTTCTGCGTGAATTTACTCATGAATACAGAATTTAATAATGTGAGATAAAAAATATAATTTTATGCAAAATGGCACTTTTTAACCATGAACTAATTAGATAATATAATGAGGAAGAAACAGACTCGGAATGAATAATATGTCTGAGAAAGGCTTTTTTTTAACTTAAATTTTTATTTAGATATTATTCTAATTATTGTAGCATTCACAGAAATTTTAATAGTTTTTACTTTATGAAAGTAACATGTGATAAACGTCCGATTGATGATCGTCAAGTTTCAGTAGTGCAGGCTTCAGTATGTAGGAGGTGTTGGCCCATCCCAGTTGGAGAGAGACGTCGTTTTCGGATCCGAAAAGTTGTGGTTCCGATCCTGGGACCAACCAAAGGCCTTTGTGCGTGCTAATGGAGACTGGGACAAGTTAAATACATCCTGTTCGCAATGCTAAGTTCCCATGAAAAGCGATTAGTCTGGGGGTGGTAAAACTAAGTATTGGGGTCTTCTTCTTGGTATCTGCTTCAAAACTAAGAACAGAGCTGCAAGGTCTCCGCTATTTCGGGAGAATTTCCAACACAAATTTAGGACAGTTTCTATTTAGGATTATATTTGGACTTGTTTTAAGCATAAATTTGTAAGTTCAAATTGTGGTGCGAAGTCTCCAGAAAAAAGCTCGGGAAATTGGCAGCTCCTGTTAAGAAGACCGCTATCGATCAGTAGTATTACTATCTATCGGGTCCCGAATGGGGGTAGAAATGAACTCTCGTGAGGTTTGTATAGACTTAAACCACCCTTGTCAGGTTACTGCCGCTTTCAACTAATTGGATTTGGGTTGAGTACAAAAATGCTGCGAAGCAGAAGTGCCTAAGCCCCCATAATCCATGAGAGGTAGATAGACAGGCAAGCTAGCATTTTAAATTTCTATAAACTAGAAATACAGCGTCGAAGGAGAAACTCGTTTCAAGGATTAAGACAAATTTAAGCATGTTGTGTGTCATTCTTAGTTAAAGCTGCCTTATGCAAGTTACTTCATTTATAATAATATTGCATACAATGCATGCCTAACATACATGCCTAACATACAATGCCTAACATACAATGCATGAATTTAAATAAAACGTTTCAAAATACTTGATTATCTACTGACTTCTGAAAAATCCTTATCTCAACAAGAGAAGCTTATTTTCTCCAATATCTTTGTTAGTTAAGAGTGTAGTAGTATAACACTACTCAAATGCTCTGTTTTCCATGAACTTTGCCCCCCTTAACCTGACGATGATCATGTCTGTTACATATAAATTTAAGCTTTATAAAATACACTTCATATCTGCCAACTCTTCCGACTTTATAGGACGATTTTCCACCACTAATTTGTAATTTTAGACTTTCACTTAAGTAAGTCAGGGGTCTATTCTGCACGTACGTTTTAAGAGAACGTTCGGATTGTGTGACATCATATTGACGACATTCGTAAAAACCATCTACCGTTATGTTGGTATATCTGCAAGCTACGGTAGAGCTTTTAGGTTGCGAATTCTAACTTCCGTATTGTTTACATTCTAGCTACGGTTTCACGCCAGGTATCGTGGCGTTAGAGAATCCGTACGCTGAAAATGCTTCAATCAAAAGGGCGGCTGCAGATGCTTTGCAGATGTTATTTTATCAGCGTGATAAGAGAGCGCGCAAGACGATGAAGGGATAGGATATTATATTATAGGATGAAAAAATATTTTAACTATAGTGGAAGAACGGAAATTTTACAAGATAACAAATCATTATTTTTTACTTCAAAGGTATTGAAAATTGCTATTTCGGTGTTAAATGAGCTTAAATTTTTAGAAATACGAAGTGGAAAATAGCTTGTGCTATTGTAAAAATTAAGTAGGTGAGTCTTTAACTATGATGGCTCCTTACGCATACTATTAAATTAAAGTGTACGTCAGGCAGTAGCAGGAAGGGGATAAATTACGGGCAGTTGCCCTCTCAGGAAAAGAATCCCCCCCGTAAAATTTAAACGCTTATCCGAATTCGAAAAAATGACAGAAAAAAGTGATTTTAATAAATGAAAGAAGCAGTTTGAAAAATATTAAACATTTTTAAAATCTTGTTTTTCCCTTTACTGAAGTAACATACGAGATGTGCATTTTCAGCATACTTTTAAAACTCAAGCCGCCCGTTTGAAAGCCAGAGGATTTTTCTCAGTGACCGTATTCGAGGGGGGGGGGCGAGGACCTGGGCCTGACTTCTGAGGGCCTGGGCGCCCTCAGGCCCTCAGAAGGGCCTGAGGCGCCAGCCTCTGAACCTGACGTACCACTTTCTGTGGCCTCGTCACAGGCCCTCTGACCTTGACGTAACACTTTCTGAGGGCCTGGGCCAGGATAATTATAAAAATCAGCTATTTTAAAAAAATTTCATATTAACTATTCTAAAAATAAATTAAATCCCCCCCCTCTCCGAAGTATAAACTATATGCGCCGCTGATTTTGGTGACCGGTTTTGCCAACATACCAATCTCTAGATTTGCTTTTACAAGTACATCATATTGTATTTATTTCTAGTGTTTAAAAAATACTACAAATTAACTATTGAAGTGAACTAACATATTTTGTCTGTGAAATATTAAAAATTTGATGAAGGAGTGTTTATTATTTTGATTTGTCTGTCAGTCCGTCAGTGCTCTAACTGATTGTAAATTCAGAGGGTGTTTACACTTTTTTAGAGGCGTTTTGAGGCAGGATATAGTTTATATGCTTTAAAATATGGACTATTTTTTAAATGTTCAATCCGGTAGCGCCATTCTTGACCAAAAATCTACCATGTGATCCATGATAGATGGGCATTTTATAAAATTTTCATTGCTTTTATTTCACTTTCACCAATTTTCTAGAATCATAGATTACATTTGGGCACTCTGTAAAGGAACTAAACCTAATAGAGGCGCTATGAAGAGCTTGCTTTGTAATATATATAAATAAAATTAGAAACTTTTGTCTGTACATTTCTTGGAATTCAAAATTTTGCGATTTCTATTCCGTTTCTAGCACCCGATTCGATGCCACCCTCAAAAAAAGTTTGTCTGTCTGTCGTTCTGTACATTTGTCCGTGGACGCTTTTATTGTTTAAGCATCACGTTAAAAACGACTGAAGCGAATGATAGAAAATTGTGTGTCATGATAGGTGGTCACTCAAATTCTTATATCATAGGCGTTCGATTTTTTAAAAAATCCTTGATTAGATTTTCCGATTTTGCGGAAAACGTTTCAAATGCGTAAATTTGTGTTCAAGCATCACGCAAAAACGACTGAAGCGAATGATATGAAATTGGGTGTCATGATAGGTGTCAATCACTTAACATAGTGCGTCCATTTTTAAAAATCTCATTGGATTTGAGATTTTGCGAAAATCGTTTCACTGCGTAAATTTGTGTTCAAGCATCACGTAAAAACGACAATGAAGCGAATGATATGAAATTGGGTGTCATGATAGGTGGTCACTCACTTAAAACATAGGGTCCAATTTTAAAAAATTCTCATTGGATTTTGAGATTTTGCGAAAATCGTTTCAAACTGCGTAAATTTGTGTTCAAGGATCACGTAAAAAACGACTGAAGCGAATGATATGAAATTGGGTGTCATGATAGGTGGTCACTCAACTTAAAACATAGGCTCACTTTTTAAATATCCCTCATTGGATTTTGAGATTTTTGCGAAAATCGTTTCAAATGCGTAAATTGTGGTTATGCATCACGTAAAACGACTGAAGCGAATGATTATGAAATTCGGGTGTGTCATGATAGGTGGTCACTCAACTTTAAAACCATAGGGCGTCGAATTAAAAAAAAATCTTGATTAGATTTGAACTTTGCGAAATCACTTCAAACTGCGTAAATTTGTGTTCGAATCACGTAAAACCAGCAAAGGTTGAAAAAAATGATATTTGGTGAAATGATAGGTGGTCACTCACTTAACTTAAGCATCTAATTAAAAAAAAATCGCTCCGATTTCGAGATTTTGTGAAAATCGTTTAAAACAACTGAGTGAATGTTGTCTCCCGCATTACGTACATAAACGACTCAAGCGATGATATGAAAATCTTGGTGACACGAAGATGGTTGCTCAATCATAAAACTATAGAGTCCAATTATTAAAACATTATATATTAGATTTTGAGATTTGTGAAAATTCTCTCAAAATGGTTATATTTATTCAAACATCACGTAATAACGACTCATAGACTGATTCGAAATTTAGTGATATGATAGGTCAGTTTCTAATCTTAATTTTAGGCGTTGAATTCTTACAAATATTTGTATTATACTTTGAGATTTGCGAAAAAAATCGTTTTAAAATGCTGAATCTGTTTCAGCATCACGAAATAAAGACTGCAGGGATGAAACGAATTTTGGGTGACATGAAAGGTTGTCACTGAACTTAAATTCTAGGGCTTCCATTTTTCAAAAATGTTGGATTAAATTTTTGATTTTGCGAAAATTATTTTCAATAGCGTCCATAATTCGTTTCGCGCTTCACATAAATATACGACTAATGCGAATGAATGATATTACTTAGAGACTCTCTACTGTCACTATTTTTAACAATACATAAAATATATAACTTCGCTTTCTTTACTTGGCAAACATACATCCATTCTGTGTACTCATAACAATGTGACGAAAGATCTTGTTTTTTGGAAATTTGCTTCACTCCCAGGCCGTCGACGGACGGGTACTTCAGCTAGTATTATTAATAAAATATAACAATTTTGTTCCCCATTTGACCATTTGATTGATCGGTTTTGCAATTAAGTCATAGCTACACTTGAGCTATCTGTAAGGGGGTTGGTTTGTCTTGGGTGGAAAAGCTTTTTGGAGGTTCAAAAATGCGTATCAACGTTACATCTGTGAGAAACGCCCAAGACTCATGACAGTTAGCTTCGACAGCATGCGGTAGGTCAGAACCATGGACTATACCACTTCACAGTCATCTACTATGTTTAGTGATCTTTATCCATTTGGCATAATCACACGGCTTTTCTTTTGTTTGAAATAGCCGAATGTCCCTAAAATAAGCTTTAAGAATGACTGTACCATAGAGCAAAATGTATTCATTTATTTTGAGTGCTCCTGTAAAAGCTCTATGAATTCTACATACCGGATTTTCAATACCTAACATGCGCAGTGCATAGGGATAACCATATAGAAAACTTCGTATTGGTCGATGAATATTTAACGGCTGTTAGAACACGGCAGGCAGATAGAAACAGATTGACGAACTGAAATTATAATCACTTTTTATGCTTTGTGGAAAGCGTTAAAATATTAGAATCACTAACAATCTGTTAAGATATTACGGAAAATTTTATAATGAAAAATTAAGTCAACCACAAAAACTTTGCGGTGTTCAGGACTTATTGCCTGCATTGTATTTTTATTACATACGAATTTAATTAGTAAAAACACAATAAAGTAAAATGAAATAGACAAAGAGAAGTGCTTTCGTAAACACTTTAAGGTTCTCCGAGGCGGACGTGAGGAGAAAAAAACATTGAAAAATGCCTAGCCATCCGGGATACTGCCTCCATCTAGTCGAATCGCACTGGCTGCAGGTCCTGTCATCGTTAAAAACGATTGCTATATGTACTTTCCTCTTCGAAAATGCAAGTGCTTTTTTTCCGGAGTGAGTGTACAATAGCGTGTATATTTTGTTTTTAAAATTACTTATTTCTATCATGCAGTTTAACAGAAAACGTTATTATCACTTCAAAAATGTTCTATAGTTAAACATAAAATAACCGTTATAGATGTTTCTTTTCTTTTGTTCTTGTTGTTTATCTCACATTCATCAAACTTCGCCTAACTGAACTTCGTTTCTAAAGAAGTTTTAACAGTTTTCAAAGCAGAGTAACTAAAGATTCGAAACTTCAGTGTTATCCAACTACATTCACTCAAGAAGAATGCTAATGATCTATATTTACAAATAAAAATAATATAAAAAAAATAAAGTAAGAGAAAATTAAAAGTACAAGATATGAACTGTCAGAAAATATCTTTCATTAAAATGACAGACGATTACGATTAACTATTAAACTAAAACTTTTATCCTTAATTAAAAATATATTGATTTGCCTTGGGGGAAAAATATGACATAGTTCGGTATAAAAAGTAGTAACTTTATATAAATTAAGAGATGAATTTTTTCCTTAAACGAGGACTATATTTTCTCTTTTCATTTTAATCAATTAATTATTAATTGGACAGTAATGAAATCACTTACTAGAGTTTACTTTTAACTGCAAGATTTCTTTAATCTATATATATAATAACTAAGTAGCCCACGCAGCGGATTCCAACATGAAGCAGAATTAAATTAATATCTAGCTCCAACGATTCAGATCCAGCTAGTAAATACTACCACCATACACATGCAGTTTGCGAATTTCTAAGTAGGCTAACATGGCTATAACCTACAAAGACAGTAAAGTAGACGTGCTTTCGGTTCTGCTTATAGGTAGCCCTTTTGTTAAGCCAGCAAATATATGAATTCGTCTCGACACCGTATGTTCCTACCTAGGGAACTGAATTTTAATAAAAAAAGATTATCTAGATTAAATAAGCACACATTATATAATACTGAAGCACAACATGTACATGACACTTATGTTTTAGTCTTTTAAAATATGTTTAGAGAAATAAAATTTAAGAATTCTATATATAGCTTATCTTGCAAATAATGAGAGATGAGAAACATAAATACCATGGTACAATGAGCAGTTTTAAGAAATAGATATGTATATGTACGTTACGAAGTGATATACTGTATATTTAAAAAACATAAGGTGATTAACACAATTTTAATCTTTTGAAGTTCACAAAAAATAATCAAAATACAGGCAAAACTTGCTAATGATATTACAGCAATCTATTGTTATATTCAATACAAATTACAATTTAGAATTCTCAAATGGGTCCATTCTATGAAAAAGAACTCCTTGACACAGAAGTTGTTTAACAGTAACTATTGCATTTAAATAATCTAGCACCATTACAAAAGTAAATACCCATTATTATAAGAAAATACATTAAAATAAAGTTTTTATTGTTGAAAAATCGCTTAATGAATAAAATAGTGTTCTTCGAGATCAGATCGCTATTTATAATAACATGATTAAATCCTTATATAACAAGTAATCATGTAAAATGATACATAAAACATTCCAAAATACACCAAATAAATTCTAAATAAATTTATGATGAAACAAACGTAACACCCATTTTGCTATTATTTGTTCAACTTTATTCTTTATAAAGTTAAAAACACAAAAATATAATACAAACACTAGTGATATGAGAAACTAATGACTACATTACGAGTACAGAATGTTTATTTACGTTCTCAGATCGTTAGAGCTTAGACGATTTCAACTATTATCAAAGAATTATTATATTTATAGTCATTCAATTTACTTTAAATTCTATCTAGAGTTTAAAACTTACTGCACTGTAGTTGAAAATGAGGTGAAATGCCTTATTTTTTGTCGAATATTAAAGTTATCAAGCAATTTAAAAACCTTTTATGAAATCAACGGGAAATAAGTTTGCTTGGAGTACGCAGAACACGGCTGTAACCTTATAGCTTCGACAGTTTACCTAGTTTGTCACTGCTTTCCGGATAATTCGTTTTCTGCCCGAATTTTCATTGGCTATAATCAATAGGATAGGACGTAAAAATCATCACTCTTGTTTGTGTGACAGCGACGTTTTGGGACGAACTAGTTTGGAATTTGCTCCGCCTTCCGCCCGCTGTGGGTCTGTTTCGAACGTTCCGGTTTGGAGGGCTTCCAGAATATCAATTTTTCGAACGTTCGTTAAACTATGGGGATGCGGCACGGATAAGTTTTGGATGACGTCACAAAATCCGAAACGTTCGCTTAACGTACGTGGCAGAATAGAGCCCCAGAACTTTAATGTATAAATAAAGTTACTTAAGAATGGCGGCGGAGAATCTTTCGGTAAAACCGAAAGAGGTGGTAGCTATGCTCTTGAAAGAGAAATTTATCGAAATGATGATTTCTGGTTGTACCAAACTTTCACTTTTCTGCCGTTTCAAAGACTCCATCCACACCGCTAAGAAGGTTATAACTCAAAATATTGTTTCTTACTTGAAGTCGCAGAGAAAAAAAAAAAATATTACACTTAATTATATAAAAACTTAATTATTCATAAAATTATTGTTAATTTAATGATATTTTTGTTGTTAACGTGCAAGTGGGATAAAAAAAAATCATAAAAAGTAAACTAATGAAGGATTTCTGTGCAGGTCACGTATCAATGTTCTTTCTTTACAACATAGCTGAAAAAAAGAAAAAAAAATTCCGAAAATTTCTCAATTAAACGTTATAATTAACCCCGTAAACCGTTGGCTAAAGTGAAAGTTTTATAGTTAATTAGGTGGGAAACTATGCAACAAAAGTCAAGAAACCAGATATCACCAGAGTAACTTACCCATAAATGAACTTATGTCCAGATTATTCTACAGCGAATCAATACACAAATGCAATAATGCAAAGCCCTACAGACACTCGATGCTAAAATGAGTTCTAAATAAATTCTTACGTCGAACGGCGACCGGATTGTATGGTGGGTAAAGCACCGTACTAAATTTTAAATGGTTTTACTTTGTGAAATTAAAACTGTGTTGTTTGAACGTCTAGTGATGACGTCAATGCTTGGTGACGCAGGCGTAGGCATTCATCACTACGCGAATGATACTTTGCGTAGCTGCCAACATTTACCGTTTTTTCGGAAGATTACGAACCACAATTTTCAATTTTGCTTTAAGCTAAAATTTTGGATTTATATTAAGTTGTGACTAAGAGAAGAAAGTAGTGGTGGATAATCTTCCCGTAAAAGTTGACAGCTGTGGCTACTCACTATTTGAAGTTGTCTAAAAACAAACAATTATTGAAGTGATCAATTATACTTACGGAAGCAATTTCTTTTTATGGTCAGACATATTGTTTTACGTACCATGCACAGAAGAATATAATTAGCAACGTTTTGTAAACTATAAATTCATAAAAGAAAAATAGTAACCAGCTCACGGCTTGAACGCAGCTATTTTGCTATATTTTAAGCATATAACTGACATTCACAAAAAGTGGTTCATTATATTCCATAATACTTCGCACCTGTGATATTGTTTATACAAAACATAAAATTAAAAGTGTACAGTAATTTATTTATTTACAAAAGTATTATGATTAGAAGATGATAAACGAAGACTTATCCTTGCGATATCGTAAAAGTTCATGTTTTCTCGGTCATTAATAAAGTATAGGTGATAAAATCTGAAAAATAAGAGCTTAACGATGACCAAAGAAAAGCAACACGATCCAAACTTGAAATAAAACAGCTTGTTAACGTTATTTTTTTATGCAGTATTTTTTTATCAACTATACATTTCGGTTTACTGAAACAGTTCGTAAGTAATTCCGAATAAATTCAAATCAAGTGAGTGACAAGAACAGAAATAAAGGAACCTTCGTCGGTCGTGCACCAACTTGCTTTAGAACGGGGAGATTCTCCCGATAGGTCGGCTACGTGTTAAGACAACATCTCCTATATGAAGGCCTGAAAGCAGAAACTTTCACGTCATCAAAGGTCTTTCTACCGTGGCGTACATCACCTGTTTCATTTCCACAAAATAAAAACTATTTAAATTTCTGGTGAATGATTAAAATTTAGAAAATATCTTAGTTAAAGATAAAAATTAAAAAAAGGTTTCTGATAAAAATTCATTTATTATGATCTATTTCTATATCATATTATATAATTAGAAATAATTAATTAATTTCTATTTGTCGTAAAATTAAATTTTCTACCTTAAATCATTACAATATTTTATGCGGGAGAGTAAATTCAATCACAAAGTCTGAAATAGTTTTAATTTGTGAAAATATATGTGTGATGACGTCATTTTAGTGGACCTAATCATGACGTAAAAGTTTCTGTTCTCAGGCCTTCTATATCTAGGAGGTGGTGGTTAAAACCATCTCTACGATCTATCCGAGCTGCCAACTAACGTAGAATAAAACTGATCATTTCCTGCAGACACTTTTTCGCAGTTTCAAAGACTTTTTCGAGAGTATTATCTTCGCAGTCGTACTTAAACATTTAGGTACAATCTAAAACAAACATTAATATTTAAATTTTTTTTAATTAAATTTCCGGAACAGTTAACATCCCTGTCCTGAAAGATACGTGACTGGATAAAGCTTATGTTGATTTTCGCAGAATGATCATCTCGAACATCGTAAAGGGTCTAACATAAGAAAGAAAACTGATATTTTCAAAATATGATGACAGAAAATATAGTCTCTGAGGCTCGCGTAGTAAATTCTTTCACCGATTGACAGAGTTGTGAACGTAGCTAATGAGATAGAGCGTGGCTCTGAGTGTGATCAAAGTTTTTCACTCAAAGAGTTATTGGTACGATGATTTTACTGAATGCCTCACCATGGCAGAGTGGTTATGCCACTAAAAATGGTAGATGGCCGAAGTGTGAGGGTCCCGGGTTCGGGTCCCATCGCGCGGCTGTCGATTCTAACGGTCTGGAATTTTGGTAGGTTTTCTCCAGATGTAAGGTGAATACGCGTTAGACCCCTTAGAAAGTCCCCCTACCAAGGAACCCCCCCTTGGCAGAGCGCCCTAGTGTAGCGTACCCATAATCACACACACACAAACAAACAAAATGATTTTACTGATATCAAAACGGATAGGAAAATATTAATGAAGTTTTTAGCCCCAGAACTGCGGACATGTAAACCTTTCAAGCTATTTAAAATTTATTAAAATAAGCAAACTTCAAGCAAAAAATAATATACATTATTTTTTTTCCATTGCTGTACTCTAGGGTGTCTCGGGATATACGAATGTCTGAAAAGGTTTGCTCCGGGTTTTTTGGTTCCTTTTGGTGAGAATTAAAAAATGTGTGAAATTTGAAGTCTCTAAGTCAACGTTAGAGTTTGCCTGTAAGCTCTTTAAAGATTTTTTAAAAAATACGTAAATTTCGTAATAATTTAAAAAGTTTCATAAATATGTTCCTTCAACTTAAGGAAATAGATATTTTTTAAAAATATAACAAGTAAAAAAATATGTATAAAATTATAGTGTATATCAAGTGTAGTCACAACAAAAAAGAGTTAATTTATGCGGAAATTGAATAAAAACAAGCGATCCTACATTGCATTTAATCCACAGTCTCCAAACGTTTTTGACCTCGCACTTTTTATGATTTTTTATGCACAAATAATCATAAAATGTACCCCTATATTTATATATATATGTTATATATATACATATTGGCTGTTTGTTGTGTGTTTTGTGTTGTGTGCATACCTCCTACAATTTTTCTGTTACTCCCATAATTTTCTTTTTTTTGTACGTTTATCCCACTTTGGATTACTTCTGCTTTTAATTCGTCAATTAAATTATAACTTTTTACCCCTATTCAGTTCAAGGACACGCAGAGTCCGAGCATATGGAGGAGTTGTTAGAGGTGCCAAATATACCTGGCGAAACCTGCCTAAAGTATAGAAGAAAGAGTTTTTCAATTGATCAAAAAGAATGGGGTGAATCAGAAAGTATAATTGGCCTTCCTTTGGAACACACTGCATCAATAGTGGATAGATAAATGGAAACACGTGTAAGGTGGAAACACTTTCGAAAAGAAATTCTTTTATCTCGCTTGTCGACACCATGTGGTGAGTTAATGAATTCTGCAGTTGAAAGTTATTTTTCGGGTACATTACGAGTCTAAAATAATTTAGTTTTTACAAGAGCTTGAATCTCAATGGGAAACTGTTTCAAACAATTTAGATAAGTTAAAAAAGATTAAAGTTAGTGACAAGAAGTTAAAATCTTTAAAAGAGGACGCCATCACATTCTTAAAACTTGTTTTGAGCAAAAAGAAGGAGCTCTTTTTCGTAAAAGACTATAAGGAATTTGTATTGGAAATCTTACCTACAATATTAGGTGAAATTCCACCTCAAAAGGCATTCACTGCAGAAGCCTGCGAGCTTTTATGTAATGCAAGATGGGAAGTTCACCAAGTAATTTACGGGGCAAAAATGTACGCCCATTTAATAAGCAATTGGGTTATTGATCCCTGAGAAAATTGAAAAACACTGCATGAAATATGCCTTTTTAATTCCCCATATTAACAGCTGGTTGAATGATCTAAAGCTGTAGATGCTCCTGTGAATGACATTTATGCTTTGGCCATAGTTTGAACAAGTACAAAGCTATCGAATCACTGAGGTTACTCAGGCTGCTCTAAGCACCGTTAAAATCGGACACTTGTGGTATTTGGTAGAGGAGACATACTTTTCTCTCTTTTCAAAAAGATTTCTGAAACGCGAGAAGAAAAATACTAGCCTCTTCATTATTAAAAATTTAGAATGAATCGATAATGTTACCAAAGGGCGTATTATATTCTCAAATTTAAATTTACAAACAAAATTCATTCAGTAGTAGGGCCCAGTTCATGGCTACTCTTTGAAATATTTAAGCAGAATGGATCCTGGCTGTAAAATGTTCCATTGACATGGGAAGAGGATGATGACTATAGTGAAATAAAATTATTTGTAAAAAAACTTTCAAACGGTAGTCAACGTATAGAAGAACGTGAAGTCAGTGGTGCAGGATTTTTCTCAGAAACCAATAACGAAAGATGAGGAACAGAGGCGGTGTTTGCTTACAGTCGGTTTAACAATCTAGGAAATCAGCACCAACCTTCCACTAAATCCTGTTAAACACTTGTAAGATTTTAAGTTGCTAAGGCACTATATATAGGAATTTCATATTTACTTTTCAATAGACTTACTTGTCTTTTTACTGAGTTAAAATTTAGCCGTTATTCGTAACATATACTATTTTGTGGGTTCTTTTTTTTTCCAGGTGTATTTGTTACTGTGCCAAGATCATAAGAATGTTATAATATTTCAGTGCGAATTTTATAATTATATCAATTACATTATAATCAATACGGAAGAAAAGTTCAATAAAGTGAAAATGGAGTGATTTTTTCCATTTCATTCTTGAATAAGGAATTTCTGCTGTATTTACCATTATATATGAATCTAATTATATGCAAATTCGTACTTCTATTAAGACTTAAGAACTCATACAAAAACTATAACATTTCAATGATAGGGGCAGCATGTTGAAGCAGAAAAATCCATACACACCCCGAAAATGACGCATTTTCTCAAAAAAAATTTATACTTCTTTATGCCCCTTACAGGCAACTCAACGTTGAACTTCAGACTTAAATTTCACCATTTGTAATTTCACCAAAAGGAATCAGGAAAACCCGGGTGAGCAACAATTTTCAGACATTGTGTTTTCCGATACACCCTATGCGTAGTGCCAACTTGTACAATTTTTCGTGCAACGCGGACACCACTATTTTCTAAAGTAGATCTTATATGAAAGTTAAATCTAATAATTTTATGTATGCAGCAACACATTTAGAAAATAGTGGTGGTTAATTGTACGGAAAAATCGTACAAGTTGGCAGTTATGCTACTGTACTCCCTGTAAAGAACAAAATTTTAATGATTTTTTTGCTAACCACCAGCTTTTTTGTCATCATTATTATAACACCCGAATTTTTTACTACAAAAGTTCATTTTAAAATTTTATCAGGGGTAACGTAGGTGCAGCGTAGGCAGTGATGTTGGTTGTACGATGTAGTGCCTGTCTTGTGAGATGAGAAACACCCGTAACTGTTCTTATGGTTTTACACTAGGCTTGCCTCTCTTCTTTTTTAAAATTTAATGGTTTCAGTTGGCCCCAGAAACAGGTGTTTCTGAAAATCCCAATTTATTTTCAGTCAACTTTTAATTATGATTAATTGTCGCTGCCTGTAGTTGCATTGTCTAACTAATTTTAAAACGAGCTGTACCAGGTACGAGCCCTTCAATTTATTTCAAAATTAGGAATAAGGAAAGGTAAACAAAATTAACAGAAAAATAAGTTATAGTGATCTCTCTCCACACCCGCACATTTCTTAGGTCAGTGTAAGGAATATATGTGTTGACCAATTTCAAAACTCGTTAAGAGCCATCCAAATTCTTCTAGAGGAAGTGAAAAAAACTTCTGTAGAGTTTATTTTTCGTGCTGATTGCTTAAAATTCGGCATTTTAGAGCAAAAGTTTGCTCCGAATGCAATTTAATCTGTGTTTTTTTCTGAATTTGGGGTAGTTTTTATGTAATTTAACTAATTGATTTGGATTTAAATAGTTTTGCTGCTGTTGGAAGCATTTATCAGGTTTGGAAACAGTACGAATTCATAATTAAGGTACGAATTCGTTTATTCTAACGCCCCACAGTCATCACATACCAGACTAACAATAGAAATTTAGATTTGCTGCAAGCAATGGTACAGAACTGATGCTATCTCAATCGATTCTTTGAAAAGCATACTTTTGTCCATGCATAACCAAAAATGGTTTTCTTTTGTAGTTGGACTTCGGAATGTCCAACACAGATTGTAAAATTGTAGATATAAGCAGGGCCCTTTCTAAAGGGGGAGTCCCCCCCCTGACACTCACGAAATTCTATTAATCTTGGCAAAAATAGATCCTTAGTTGGCAAAATTGGTGAAAAAATTTTAACGAAAACGATAATTTACTGTCTGTCTCTGGCACACTTGGCAAAATTATGCAAATCCAGTTGGCAAAAGAAAAAAGTAAGCGATATAGTTGATGAAAAAATAAGTAAGTTGGTAAAAGCCGAAATTTAACTTGGCAGTTTATCGACATCTCACCCCATCCCTCTAAAAAAAATTTTCGTAATGGCTCTGGATTTAAGCTTGCTATGAATATGCTGCCTGTTCTGGTACCGTGGGGAGAGGCAAATTTTTCAGCAGGGTGAATGATAGAATGATTAAAAAGTAAAATTATGTTTGAAAAATAGCTGAAAGACGAAAAAAACTGACTTCATCATAATAAAATGCACAAAAAGAACAAAATACGTGAAAAATATTAATATTATACTGGTAATAATCAAAAGAACAATAGAGGAACAAAGTCTGAAATTTAACAAGTTTTGCAGCCAAAGAATATTTACTGAGTACGAGCAGCTGAGGATAAAACGAGTTTTGACACAGGTGGAATCAAATGGATATAAAGAATTATGAGTCGGTCAGCAAGATGGATTTGCGCAGAGTTTTGCAGCAGTATGGGATTTTAAGAGCTTTATTTCATAGATTTAGATTTTTTTTTTTGTGAAGTTATGTTGGTGGGAATTCACAAAGGATGATTTAAAGAAAAAAATGGCGTTCTAATAGCAATTTATGATTTTTTGGAGATAACGAGTTTTACATTTGGGCTACTCATATCTTGGTGCATTCCTATACAAACTATCTTCTTCATCAACATCGTTATCATAACACCAGAAATATTTCCTAAATGAAAATCGCTTGAGATTTCAGAGTTCCATTTGCTTCGCTTCGCAGCACAAATAAGCGACGAAATCAAGATCGAGTGCTTGCGTATGTGAGCGCTTTCGAAATGGCATGTGTGAGAATGGGGTGCTTATGTGGTCGACGTTCTTCAAATTTTTAAACGTAGCTGGTTTCAAAAGGTGCTTATATATATATATATATATACATAGGTGTCAAGTATTACGAAATATAATTAACCACTTTTTGTAAACGGTAATTTTCTGTTGAAAATATAGCAAATTTCGTAAGTTTAAGAAGTGGTTGTTCAAAAAAAATAATGCATACAAAATGGTGTTAATTATATTCCGTAATACTTGGCACCTATGTATATACAGGGTTCGGTGAAAGGTACGCCCGAGTTTGAAAAATCCGTTGCTCACCAGATGGCATGAGTAAGGTGATGGGCATGGTCTCATTAGGACGGTCACACTTAACCGTTTTCAGTTCGCATTATGATTTGGACGGGAGAGCACCGTGGCCTCGCTGTGCGTACTGTTTGGAAAAAGGCCGTTAAGTCATCGCAATGCAGAGAGCAAAGCGCTTGCGATTCCGTATTCTACGCCATGTTTCTGTTCCTGACGGAAAAATACTTAAACGTTGGGTTTCTGCTTTGGAAGAAACCGGATCCACAATAAGACCTCACTCATTTGGAAAACCTTTGCTTAACGCCTTTAACGCTTTAAACTCCAAAATCAGTTTCAACGTCGATCAAAATCAGTCCAAAATCAGTTCCTCCAAAATCAGTTCCAAAATCAGTTCCTCCAAAATCAGTTCCAAAATCAATCCGCCTTTAACGCCTTAAACTCCAAAATCAGTTCACACTCCAAAATCAAAGATAAACTTTCAAAATCAGCTACATCAGTGCATCGCTGCCGCATGCCGCCATCTTGCGGATATTGTTTTTAAATGTTAATGTAAAGAAACTGCAGTACCAAAAGTAATAAAAACAATTGAAAGCCTCAAAGTTTAATAGCTTTTATTTATTGATCCCCAAAATGTGGGCATATCTTTCGCCGTACCCTATATATTTCAAATTTTCATAATTTTTGGCAAATTTTCTTTATGCTACATTATCACACTTCAGTGTACAGTTTGAAACATCAATGCAATTTTAATTTTTAAATGTATTGTAAACATGATTTAATAAATTGTGGCTGTATATATATTTCTTTAGACTACGGTACTGACATTTTGGGCACACCCCTTTGCACCCAAAAGTAGTATAACCCAGGGGATGTGACCATCTTAGTTCGAGACACGGACAAGAATATATCACGATCAACGACTATCGGCAGACGGGCGAAATCGCGTCATCCTCTCAGAATATATATATATATATATATTAGGGTGCTTCAGAAGTCTATGAAAAAAATAAACTTTGTATTTTTATTGATCTCACCCTCTTATTCCATGCCACTATGTAAAATGATAATGTGTGTAAAATTTTGGTAAAATATATTTATATTTAGAGGTCGCGCGGCCGTATTCAAATTTCGTAATATTGACAAAAAATGCGCACTGATGCATAATTAATAATAGAGTTATTTTATACCTTTTTATATCAATGAAAATAGAAAATATTTAATTACAAAAATATGAAAAACAAATTTAATAAAGGAAAACATAAAAAACAAATCAAATACAGAAAAATATGAAAAACAAATTAAATACGAAAAATACATAATAACTCAATCATTATGTCTGAAATTAATTCTTAAGGGTACTTTTTCTGCAACCACGGTACTTCTTTCGGTGTTCCTGAACCACCTGTTTCTGCCCCTCGTCCTACGTAATAGTGTTAGCAAATGCTTTTCTTTCTCCAATGCACTATCAAGGGGGCTATAGCCGTAGACTGAAAGTTTTTTTGTGCGTTAATGGCAAGTTCGGAACGTATAGTTTGTTTTTGCCGTCTTATGGACGAGTGGCTAAGAATATAGCCGTCTACATTTTTACCCATAATTTCCACGGTAGCCGCTACAATCAAAGTGGCTTTTCTGTCACTTATATTGGCCATATCGAGGGTGGAAGCTAGTTTTGGAGTGATAATTAACGGCATACTTTTGCTGGTGGTCCTTTTTCTCCTTTGAGAAAATCGTTGACAATTAACATAGTCTTCACTATCGGCACTTTCTTCGCCAGATATGTCGCTAATTGTGGTTAAATTGTCTGCGAAATTAGATTTAAACATGGTACATGTACTCCCACTCGTGCTCACCCGATGCTTTTCTCGTTCGATTCTGAACATCTCTGCCTTCTTTCTTTTTTCAGCTCTGAGTTCTTTTTTAGCAAGAGTTGTATCGAGTTCCATCAAGCAGCCTTGTCGATTTTTTTCTCGTTGTTTAAGAAATTCTCTGTCCTCAGTAACTGTAATCATGCTCATAGCATCAGCATGTGCGATATCGAACAAGTCATTTAATTTATCTACGAATGTCATTTCATTAGAACGCTGAGTTTCAGTCTTTCGTTTGCAACTTTTCTTTAGTCCGCTCCACTTATAGAAAGTTTCTCAATCTTGACAATTGAGTGTTGTTCATCACAAGTGGGAATGCGAGCCTTTGACCAAAATAATGTAACTTCTCTTATCACAGCTTGTGCACTCTCGCGGATAGTCTTTTTCAGTGTTTTATAGTGATAAAAAAATGTACTTAAAACTTGTCGATTAGATGGAAGCTTACTACCTTTAATTTTGCTTTCTGCTGATGTTCCTAGCAAGTATATCATGGTTCTGTCTCTTGTCTCTACACAGGCTGGCGTTGACGGAGATGTCATCTTTAACCACAGTTTCGAAACAACGGAACATCTAAGATATGACGATTTTAACGAATAATGATAGCTGATTAACTCCTACGTCGTAAACAAAATAAAAGATAGCATATAACCCGACTTCGCAGCTGTTTTTTACCCGAAAATGACTGGAGTGGGTGATGCGACTACACGGCGGGGGGGGGGATGGGCGCCACCTGGTTGCGACTGAGACTGCGCTGGACACACGGTTGCAAACAAAGCCAGGACAAGCGGGAAAATTGCATTCCTTTAACTGATCGGACATTACTTACCTTGGAGAGTCGTTGACCATTTGAAATTATTCTATTTTGAATGTACTATTATTTCGGGTAATGGTATTACACGCTTGTCTTCGTCTGTCTCATTTTGACAATTTTCAACAGAATTGAATTGCGTTGCGCGACCTCTAAATATTATTTGATTAAACTGAAATTTTGCGTACATCATATTTATGAACAGTGTAAAAAAATGGCAGGGTGAGAACAGAGAAATTTAAAAAAAAGTTTTTTTGAAGCACCTTAAATATATATATATATATATACTGGAACCCTATTAATGATTCAGTGCACAAGCACCCTGGAGCGACTAATCATGATAAAAATTTAGAGTTTTATTTCCTGTAGATAAAATTGTGTTCAATATTAAATTTCCCCTTTGTCGTAAAATTAAATTTCCTATCTCAAGGTACTATAATGTTTTTGTGCGTAAATAAATCACAAGAAATTTTAAAAAGCTTTAAGTCTTGAACGTAAAAATTCAGTGTGGGCGTAGGTAGTAAACACTTAATGAGTACGACGCACAGCATCTTCTTACTGGCAAGACATTTAGCTCTTTTAGAATTCGTTGATGAGCGTCGTATACAATACAGGGCGAATCAGAGAAGTAATTTCTCACGCAGTATTTCGCGCCAAGTCGGGCGAAGGTTCCATTGTTGTGTCAATTTTGAAATAACAACACTTATTTTCAACAGTACTATAGGGTTATAGTATTACAACAAAATTTGCAAAAAGTGGAATTAGTCCCCAGTTTGGTGATACGCCAATGACTAAAATGAGCTTTAGCAATATGCTTGGCGACTTTTTTTAGACGGCGATAAGTTCGCGAAGTGTTGCAAATTCCATGTTTTAAAGCTTTAGAAAACCTTGGAGGAGAGAATAATATTTACTATTCGTTCCGAGAAGGTCGCAATCCAAGTGACGCTACACAGAAATGCGCCAATTGGACAATTTCTTCATGACTTACCGTCAGGCAGTATGCTAAAGCAAATTTTCTCCAACAATATTATTGAAGAAATATCTCAGCAATTAAGAGGGAATGAAAATAATATCATTAAAGAATTGTAGGGAAATATTTCCTAAAACATACTCTCAGATAACATATTGAAGTTAATTATAATAGAATCTAAAAATGATGATTGAACTTTTATTAATGTTGGCATAATCGAATATCTGATGAATAGAGAATATAACACCGTAGCTCTGATAAAATAATTTGCTATGACGACAGTGAAAGTTTTCCAAAGTCCAGTAGAGTTTTTAAATTCTTTGACTGTGAGTGTTGTTGTTGGTATTGTTGTTGTTGTTGTTGTTGTTTCGATTAGCCGGGAGCAAGTGAAAAATTGCCAAATGATTGTGATCTGCGCGAACGCCTTACAAACCTAAAGTGATTTCCTGTACATAGTTGTTTATCCCTTCCATATTTTAGAAGTTTAATATAATTTTGTATTTTTATTCAACTAGGGGCCAAGGCCCCTACACTCGGTACGCTCGCTTTTCGTATAAGACATTCGGCCCATAATAAGGCTTATTCGTAAAAAAAGGCATAATTTCAAGAAACAAAGCCCAAAGGTTGGATAAGAGAAAATGTTACCGAGCTACACATTGCTTGGTTCTTGCATGTTCCTTGGAACATAAAAATTTAAACTTCGCACTATTTTTAATTATGTGAAACCCATGGAACACCTTGCATATTAGTCATTGATGGGGATTTTTCATTATTTAGCGACTTGCGTACATGTACAGCTAATAATTAACTCTAAGAAAACAGTACTTCATATGTTTTCTTTGATAAAAACTACGGAACAGCTAGGATAGCTTGCCAACAATGGCGACTTTTCATTATTTGGCTATTTACGCATGCTCACATCCTATAAGTATTGCTCATGTAAGGTTCCCGGAAAACCGTTATCCATATTTTCATATACATAATCCTTCGCAGATTGGCGTATTTAGCAGCACGAATTATATCATCTCGCAGCACTGGCAAATATCCAAAGTGTACTAGAACTGCTGTAATGGCATAGTTAACGCCACCAAATATTTCTACTGGTAGCAAATACTCCAGATGGACCGAACCGGTTTTAAAATAATCTGCATTTTAATTATTTTTCATTTTCAAGGTATTGGGTTCTAATATTTTTGAACTCGCGGTTTAGATTCACCCTGTCAGGAAAGATACCATTTTGCCAGATCGTACCTAATGCCAAGATGGCGCTTTTAAAATCAGTTAGAATCAGTTATTCTGTTTTGGAAAAACGAATAATCGCTAATTCTAAACTCCTTTTGTCTAAGCGATGTTACTATTTGAAAATTGTCAACTTTTAGTAACACACTTTCAGTTATTTATTTCATATAATTTTTAAGTTGGCGTAAAATGGGTGTCATTCTACTTCGTGTTTGTCAATTTCACGAGATTTTGCATACTTGGAATTGCTTTCTTGCAAGCGAATGAATGATTTTATGCCAAATCTGGCAACCATTATGAGTAATTTTTCAGTTTATTAATATCTTCTAAAATAATTCGATTTTCGAAATTTAAGTCAGATTATCAGGCTCCTCGGAATTTATAGAATCCGTGAACATCTTATTCGAAACTCAAATCCCCATGGTTTAGGAGGAGATAACCAAACAAGCTCTTGACAGCGGCGGCGGCGACTGCGGACTTTATTTATTTATTTTTTTTTTTAGAATAGAGAGATTCCACACGTTTTCAGAAATTCCCCATTATGTAACAAATAAGCATACAAATTCCTTTTTAGTATATTCATATTTTTTTTCTTTATTTAATTCTGTATCTAAGTACTATTTTGTATACGGATTAAAATTTTCGTCTTTTTTGGGTGGGGGGAAAGACAGTGTTTCAGAAGTAGTCTTTAAACTTTTGCCAGAAAAAAACAGTTGGCGGGATTTTTACTTGGCTAAGAAAAAAATAACATAATTACCCACTACATAAGTTATTAAATTGCATCGTTATACTAATAAGAAACATAAATAGAAAGGAATCATTGGTTAATGGAACAGGAATGCGCAACAAGTTTATACATCGTAATGCTATTGATTGCGAAGTTTGATCTTTAACCGCAGACAATAAAATAATTTTAGTTCCACTTATAAAATATTCTGGTACTATTTTACCATATCCTTTAAAAAACTCAATTTCCAAATATACCTGCATTTGTGATGACAGTAAATAAATCTCAAGGACAATTCAAAAAAGGGCAAATTTATTGAGGCAGCAAGGTTTCATAGATGGTGAGTGGTGCGCCTCAGCAAGTACTATTGAATCATTCAACTTTTTAAGATACCCCACACATAATGAGCATTTAACCGTGGACAGGTCCAGGCTCAATTTTCAGAGGGAGCCACTAGACGTTTTAGGTTAGCTTTATAAATTGTTCAAAATGCAAACTGAATGCGTGAAATCCAAGGTCGGTAGAGGTAGATGACCTTATGACATATTCGCTGGAGCTGCCTTTGCATTTAGTAAAATATGATAGAGTTTTTATAAAAACACCGTCTTCACAGAAAAGTGTGGTGGTTTTAAAGTGAAATTATACAAAAGTGGTCACTAAAGACAGATAGTCTCTTAGCCGAGATGGTCACTTTAGTAGGTTCCAGTGTATATGGAATGGTGAGACATATTCTTTGACAGAAGAACTTTATTCACACTCAGATTAAAAAAAGTAATGCTTTATGGTCGAATTTCGACCACTGGCAGACAACTAGTACTAGTAGATGTGAGATACGCATTGGTAATTTCTTCGCATGTATTCCTTTCTGAAAGACGTAGGAAACGTCATACTTCTTTGGTTTCCATTCTTGTAATTCTAAACTTAATAAAATGCTACTTTTCTTGCTTGGTTTTATAGCTTTAGTCTTTGCATCTGACAAAACAGCAGGCTCAAACTGGACATGATATTAAAAACATGAAAGACCATGGCACCTCGTAAGTCTCCTTATTTGACGAACGCCGATTTCGGTGATGTATAGCAGATAAAAATTTGCATTTCTCCTGATCTCGAACACTAATATGCTTTATTGTGGGCTCATTTTAAAGATTGTAGAATGGACCGGTTTTGGTACATTTGACCGCTGGTAGCTAAAAGGGTGTTTGCGGAATCGCCGGTTACAGTTTTTGGCTACAATTCGAATTTGAACTTCGCCAAAGCTTCAGCGTTTGTAGCTCCTCATAAAATAGAGATAACCTGAAGTAAATGGTGCCACCGCATAGCATTTTTTCTGCTCTTTCAAAATATGTACTTATTTTGAACGTAGGTCTTTCAGAAACCTCACAACTTTTTTTTTCAGACGGTATAACAAAAAACAGAATTTCCTTCTATCCACCTTAACTCGGAAACGGTTAGAGATAGGACAGGGTTTCTAGGGTTTGTGATCCACATGGGCTGCTCCTTCATCCATTTTCGTTTGGCAGATTATGTCAAATTCACCCTGTATGTTTTTTCGCCATACATATTACTTCCATATGCAAATATAGAAAGATTCAAAGCTTAGAAACACGGTGACTTTTGAGAAGAAGTCCTGCTGGTTATGAAACGTGTCAATCAGCGTAAGAATGTTTGGGCGTAAAATGAAAATATGCATAGAAATATTAGGATACTGCTTCCTATTCGTCACTTTATAGCATTTATTATTGCTTAAAAATCCTGATTGATAATTGATTATTGATTAAATATTATAATAATTGTTTGTATAGAAAATATAATCACAGTTTTAAATGTTGTTCCACTAATATATTTAAGCACTGCAAAAATTGATACTATGATGTTGAGCAACAGAATTTTCTGTAAAAAATTTCATTTTACTTCTAGGACCATAGCATGACTTATTTCGTAATTTTCGTAATTTTCTTGTGTATAGAAAATTTGAAATAGTGCATAAAATCTATGATTATTTATGATAGGTGTATGAAAAACACCTGGGTGTGTTTTATCGTTTTACGCAATAATTATTTTTTATTATTTCATAGTTATCAGATGTGATATTTTCTCAAGTGTGCGGATTACGATATTACATTTTGTCCTCATAATAAGATATTTAATATATTAGTATACTTTTCACACATAAATATAGAAAGAGAAATTCTCTTTATCTAAGGAAATTACTTAACGAATTTAAAATTTAATAATTGGAAACTGAAAATAAATTGAATGCTTTTATTTAAAAAGAAAAATAAATTACTTTTTCACTAGGCCAAAAAAACAAAAAATAGACAAAGTATTATAAGTGAAGAGTTAAAAAAAAAGGATTATGTTCTTGTTCTTTTAAGCATTTATCACGTTTTTTTAAAGTTAAAATGTCTAAAAAGATGAAAAATTGCAGTTTTTTTTTTTAAATTTGTGTTCTGAAATATCGACGGAGGGCTTAAATGATCACTGAATTAAGCGTACCCTTTTATATTTTAAACTAACAACTGTATAATACGCACAATTAAATACAAAGTAGTGCTTTAAATAACAGAAATTCGGATGGGGACAATCGGTTTCAGGGAATACGAAGTCAACGTAATTTCAAGCCGCACCATCTCACAGTTGTTATGTCACTGGAAAAGGTAGACGGGCGAAGTGTAAAGGTCCCGGGTTCGGGTCCGTCGCGAGTCCGTCGACCTAACCGTTCGGAGTTTTCCGTGGTTTTCTCCGAAACTTAGCGTAAATACGCGTTAGGACCCCTTAGAAAGATCCCACGGAGCGCCCTCCCCCACTTGAGTTGTCCTTCCGACGAGGTATTATAAGCGGGTTCGAGCCAAGCACACAATTCCGATGTACATGTTCACAACAACAACAACAAAAAACACGCGCTTTTAAATTATGTTAGATCGGCGCTAAGAGTCTTTACGAGAGATAGTTAACTAACGTATGCAAATATATACTTTTTGATTAGAATTCATCAACCTATCCCAACTCAAAGAAAAGATGATGTTGTGAAAAATTATTAAAAGAATAACTTTATAGAAAAGTGATTATTTATATTCCGTTATGGTTGGCAACTCTTTTTTATGTTTGGAAAGTCTGCGAGCCATTAGCTACAAATAAAACCCGTATTTCTCACATAATAAGCAGTTAAGTTTTCTGCTAAATGAAAAGAAATTCTCTACAGTAGCATTCAGAGCAGATATCTGTGTACTAATGTAGGTCTCTGCTTTTCCGATATAAAAAAAAATGATTACGCCTAAATTACAATATCTCAGTTGTGTAAATACTTCCATGTTTACCTCAGAATACCGGCTTAGTTCTAACTGTAACGCACCACAGAGCTTGTTTTTTTAGATAAGATGCTGCAGGAAAGTTTTTCAATACCAGCTATTGAGAGCAAAGAAGGAAATTTGATGGTGTACTGTCTTTCTGTTTTTACAATTTGAAAATTGGGTAAAATAGCAGCTTTCATTTTTTTCCCGTTACTGAGGAATACTAACTCACACACAACCTTCGAATTAAATAAAATACAGAAGAAAATTTTTTTTAAATGTTTCATTATAAACAGGATGACCAAAAATACCATCTTTCCATTGAAAGGAAAATAAATCAGAGATTGGGAAGATCTCGTTTTTCTGTGTTAATGTACGTGCATGACCAGTGGTTTTAGATATCGGCTTTGAATTTGTATTGAGAACAATGTAGAAGACACTTACCAACAGTAATTTTCCGGGCTTATTGCGCGGCTGAATATCTAATGGTCTGGAATTTTGGTCGGTTCCCTCCATATGTATCTTGAATACGAGTTAGAGTCCCTTAAACCTAGAATGACTGGCTCCGGGGTAAGTTTTTCGCAAGTGATTTGTCATTTTTTATCATTTATAATAAAGCCTTGGTAAAACCGCTTTTAACACTCGTTTTTTATATTAATATGAACTAAACCTACAACTTTAAATATTTTAGGGAAGATTCTCCTGCTCGTACTTTTGTGACTCTGGACAATTTATGAATTTTTAGCATATAGACGAATGCACTACATTAAATTATCTTACTTCAACTGTTTTAAATTACAGGGAAACAAGATTTAGTGGTCAAATGCCTGGCATTTGTATAAAACAAATAAATCTTTTTTGGGAATAATCATTGCCAGATTTTTGCATTAAATTTTCTTACATCATCACTCAGTATCCAGATACCCATGTACCTATTGTTGTACCTCATCTACAAACAGAGAGTAAATGATTATTATTATTAAAAATTTAATCAATATAATAATAATAACAATTATTATTATTACGAAGTACTTATTATTATTTTGAAACTGATTATCCTGTAAAATATGATTATAGAATGATTTCTTCCTGTTTTTTAAACCTGTTTTCGTTGAAAATTTCGCATGGCTCTAACATTTATTGACCGATTCTGAATTATTTTAGCACAAGTTTTTACCTGCTTGACGTAAAAATAAACGACATTCTTTTAAGGGCTCCGCATATCGACATTCTTTTTAGATATAAGCATCTAGAGTAGATATGAATAATAGGGCTGTGTATAAAAAATAAGCTTTTGATTTAGTTTTTGACCTAGTGCAGAAAAGTTGTGTAATGGTGTGTAGCTCACCTGTCCAATGTTTCAGGAAAAACAAGAAATATCTTGCGCTTCTCTAAGAATTTTTGAACATTTTTACCATATATAGCAAGACCACTTAAGTCCCTAGCCATCCTCTTAACTCACTGCCTCCTAGATACAGAAAGCCTGAGCGCTGAAGCATTGACGTCATCATTAAGCCTTTATGTAATGACGTCACCATACTTTCACTCTCATAAAGTAAAACTATTTCAGTTTTCTGGTGAGTGCTACAAATATTAAAAAGTATCTTAAGTGAAAGATAAAAATTAAAATACGTTTGTGACACAAAACAATTCATTGTGATCTACTCCCTTATTACATTATATAATTAGTTACAGTTAAAAACTGCCCTTTTTTGTAAAATTAAATTTTCTATCTCAATTCATTAAAATGTTATTATGAGAGAGTAAATTCACCAAAAATTTCGAACAGGTTTACTTTATGAAAATTAAACTGTGATGACGTCACCTTTAAAAGGCCAACTGATGACGTAAAGGCTTGGTGACGTAGCAGTGGTTAGGCATTCTATATCTAGGAGGCAATGCTTAACTTCAGTACGGCTACTGCTGTCAGAGGTACCAAGTCTCCGGCTTTTTAAGGAAGATTTCCCACCAAAATTTTTAGATAGTTTTAGTTTGCATTAAGTATCTGGACTTACTTTACGTATAAATTTGTAAGTAAAAATTAGTGGTGGGAAATCTCCCGAAAAAAGCCGGAGACTTGGCAGCTCTGTGCTGTATACATCAGAGTTATTTCTAAGTAAAATATAGTAATCCTGCGCGACTGAATGAAATTGCCTACAGCGCCACCTGGTGGAAAACTGTGGAGTTAGCATTTCTATCTTGAAAACGGAACAAGATAGGAAAAAAACTGACCTACATAGTTGTAGAGCACCATCGATTTCGTACAAAAAGACACCTTATGGATATTAATGAATATGGATATAATCGAACGTTTAAAATGCGCATTTGTTTTTTTTGTGACTTCCCACACCTTTATGTCTGTCAACTACTTTCGATAAGTCCATTTCGGTAATGATACCCAAACCTTGTAAAACAGCACTTGCAATGATGCAGGGCCATCGTGATTCTACCAGGCCTGCTTGTGCACTCCGATGAGTAATCAAAAGAGGTCTATGGAGGCTCACTTATTGGTTCCAGCACTTAGATATGTGTTCTAACGGCCGAATCTAACCAATGTGGAAACGTCTGTAAGCCTCTTTGGGAGTGCACAGGCAGGCCTGGCAGAATCACAATGGCCCCGAATGATGGCTCGCTCCAGCCTATTCTGAAACTCCAGTTAAAGCTACTTTAAGGAGCAGTGTATTTTGTGAAGTTTTTGACGCTCTAAAGGAGTTAAGTTGCCATATTTGCCAACATATGGCAACTTAACAAGATAGGAAAAAAGGAACAAGACGTGCTGAAATATTATTATGATTACGAAATAATGATAAAATTAAATTAAAAAGACATTAATCCAAATGTATTAGAAATCGCAGATAAAGTTGGAGTTAGAATCAAAGAAATTTGGTGCGCAGCTTCTCTTGCTTTAATTTACCTCAGACATATAGCACAGATGATCTGCACATACAACGAAAAGTACAACAAAATTAAAAACGCATTTTGGTATTTCAACAACAACTTTAGGAACAAAGGTCAAAAACTTCTAGAAAACCTCGCAGGAATTGTTTGACATTTCTTCATGTAACTATGTTTCTTTTGACAAATGTTCTTCTTCAACGTCCAAAAAGATAACTCAAATTAAAAAAAATTCTTATAGACTAACGAATGTTTAGATAAATGGCGATATAGGCGCAGTTGACTTCAAAATAATTTTAAAGCTGTGGATACGAGCTGACAAAAAGACGAAAAGCCTAGAAGCAATGTGCCTTTAAAATATCGCATCTCCATTTGCTACTGCATCTCAGCTCACTTCTGATTCAGATTCTCATATGGATCCATATAACTCCGATAGTGACATAGATTATTAGAATCCTTCCACATTCAGGGTGACGCAATCTGAAGAGAAAATACGTCACGATAAAGACGATGCCCAGAAGTAGCTTTATTTGAGTTTCAGATAGGGATGGAGACATCATAACAGGTGCTGTTTTGGAAGATTTTAATATGATATCCAGAAAAGACACCTCGAATGAGTTTGACAGACATAAAATTGTAGGAAATCACTAAAAAAACAAATACGCATTTTTAGCTGTTCCATTCTTTGCATTAATGTCCACAAGTTCTCTTTTCGTACTAAATCGATCATGCTCTACAACATTCTAAGTCATTTTTTCGACTACCTTCTTCCGCTTTCAAGACAGAAATGTTAACTCAGCAGTTTTCCACCAAGTGGCGCCGTAGGCAGTTACATTCAGTAGCGCATGGCTACTTTATTATAGCTAGACATAACTTTTCTGTCTAATATAATGAATATAGCAGCAGCCGTACCGAAATTAAGAGGGTGGCAAGGGACTTAAGTGAACAGACTGTATACGGTAAAAATCCTCAAAAACGCATAGCCGAAAGTGAAACGGAAGATACTTTTTTTTCTGAAATTCTGCACAGGCGACCTACCTACTTTACACAATTTTTCTGCAGTAGGGAAAAAAAAACTAAATCGAAAGTTTATTTTTTACGCTCCGCTGTCCATAATGTTATAAAAAACACATTTGGCTATCTCTTCGTTTTTCTCTGAGAGGTATATCCATCATGCCAACATCAGATTTGATTTTGTTGTAAAACGAAATGATTTCTGAGATTGCTTAGCTAAGCGATGCTTCCATCTTCATGAGCAATACGAAGCAATATCACTGGTTGTTCTTAAGGGAATCCATAGCCGCTAAGTACTACGGCATACAATTAAACACTTTTTATAAAACGTAATTTTTGTTTATATATAGCAAAATTTCTGAGTTGAAGGCGTGGCCTGATAGCTATTTTGGAAAATTATTTTGAAACCTTACTGTTTACAAAATATGGTCGGTTATATATCGTAGTACTTGGCACCTACGAAATACGAACAAATATTGTGACATACCATTCAGTATCTGATAAAAGAAATTCGAAAAGCTCGTATTTTACACGGCAACATTTGAGTTTGTACATATTTCTTGTTTCTTTCTTACAGTTCCTTTGATTACCAGAAATTATTACAGCAAACGTAGAGCCAAACAGGGTGGCATAAAAAGTATTCACACTTATACTTCTGACAAAACGGTTGTATGGAGCAACCAGGTCATTTACAACCCGTTCACCTTGCTTGACTTCTCGTTGCTCTCCGAATTTTATAATTACACAAATGACCAAACAGAGGATAAAAATTAATGACATCGCATATTCATCATATTTTAATACCGTATTTAGCGGGATCTTACATGGCATAAAGCAGGTGAATTGAGCTCTACGCGATACGGAAATGACTGTCTTACTGTTGTCAGAATTTCAGATGATTTATGCTAAGTTTTTCTTTTTTGTAAAATCCAAATATGTTGATTTGCAGCAGATTAAGCATTTCCGATTGTTGCAATAAGTGTGTAATCATTATGAAATCGGTAACCGGTAACCCGTATTAAAAACTTATCTGGTGTGTAGGCATTCGATTTGGATACCGTGGTACCCGATCACTGAAAGTACCGAGAGCATTTGGTCACTGACGCACAGGTTAAAAGAAGTCCAACGACCAAGCAGTCCACCCCGCCTCAAAGGCAAATGCCACTCGGGTTGGCTTTTCATGACACACAAAACCGAACCAAGCGTAAAAGTGCATCCTTTGTGTATTTTGAAAAAAGATTCTGCAACTATTTTTGTTTTATTATCCTGATAAATATGGGAGAGGTTTTGATAGGAAGGGATCGCCCTCATGCACCTCAAGAAATCCACTTATGGACCAACTTATTTTAATATCAAGCCTTTTGAGTTGGAAGGCCGATTTTGTTTTCGGTTTTTTCGTTGTGCTTATCATTATTGAAGTAGGATTTTTATAAAGTTCATTCACTTTTAACTGTGTAAAAATTTGACTGACTCACCGACTCATAAATGTTCTTTAAAGAAGCACCTGAGCTTAAAGCCGTATATCCAGGAAATAAATGCAGAATCGTCTATTAGAAAACTTGGAAAAAAGTAGGACCTAGACGACACATCAGTTAAGTGAGTGCCCACAAATAATGTCATCGGGCTGAAGCAGAGTAAGAAGTCCATGAAAGTAGTGAGGAATGCATTACTAAAAATGTTTTCAGGGTATATTAAGACTTAATCTACATTCAATGAAAATAAAGAGTCGGTATTATCTTTTCTTCGCAGTCATAACAGGCTCGCAAATCGCAATTAGCATGGTATATAGCCTTTAGCTAATGACATTGTTTTGTAGTAGTTTTTCATGTTTTTTGTATGGAAGCAAGATTACGCACATATTCATATACCTGGTTGTCGGGAGTTAAAAGCTGCGGCTCTGACATTTTGGTCACACTACTTTGCATTTTAAGAGTCATCTGACCTAGGTGGTGCAACCATATTATTACGGTTATCAACGACTAAAATGGTTTTGGACGTTTACTCATGAACTTCGCTAAAATTTTTAGAGAAAAATGTTTTAAAATTTAAAATCCAACACAAATAAATTCAGCAACACCAGAACTTCAAAAACTGACTTGATGTGTGCACGATTCGGATGGCAGGAGCCGCTTCAAGGAACTAGAAATTCAGTAATCCGTAGTGAAAGAAAAAATTAAATTTCTTCTGAACAAGGCAACCGATATATTTCACTTTGAAAGCTATTTCAATGGGCCAATTTTTAATAAAATATACTGATTGTATCTTGGACGGTGTTCCAGGAATTAAAGTTAAAAACTTTGGCATATATTTCACTTTGAATTTTTCCACGATGCCGCCAAACGTTTACCAGGATGCCGCCAAACCAACACCTCCTACATCCAGAAAGCCTAACAACTGAAACTTCGACGTCGTCACTAGGCCTTCAAGTAATGACGTCATCACAGTTTTACTTTCACAAAGTAAAACTATTTAAAATTTCTGGTGAATGCTACTCATATTAGAAAATATCTTAAATAAAAAATTAAAATTAAAATACCTTTCTCATACAAAATTGTTCATTCCGATCTATTTCCTTACCATGTTATCTAATTAGTCATGGTTAAAAACTGCCATTTGATAGAAAATTATATTTTTGATCTTAAATTATTAAAATATTGTTATTCATGAGCAAATTCACCAGAAACTTTTTATACTTTTATTTTGTCAAAATAAAACATTTAACTGTAGGCCAAATGATGACGTCAAAGCCTGGTGACGTAGGAGTTGTTAGGCTTTCGTTATCAAGGAGGTGTAGGCCAAACACGGATGCCACCATCATGATGCTGTAAACAGAACCTGGATTCATCTGAAAAAATGACTCCTCGCCATTCGTGCGTCCGGGTTCTTCGTTGATCACACCATTGAAGACGCTCCTGTCTGTGATGCAGCGTCAAGGGTAGCTGCAGCCATGGTCTCCGAACTGAGAGTCCATGCTGCTGCAAACGACGTCGAAATGTTCGCGCAGACACTTGCCTTGCAAACGACCCCATTTCTTGACTCGGGGCTCGTGACGGGGCTGCACGATCCATTAAAGCCATGCGGGTAACATATCAAACTTCTCGGCTGCTAGTGATAGCGGGCCGTTGAGATCCATTACGGTGTTCCGTATCACTGTCCTGAACCCATCGAGTATGGAGTTCTTTTGGTATTCTGCTAACAGTAAAGGGATCGACCGACGCGAGCAGCAGTATTGCGATTATGAAATGCAACTAGTTTCACTAGGTACTCTCCGATATACATATCGTTTAATTTTCATTAATAAAATGGCAAATTTACTTCATTATTCGCGACAGCGTGTCAATCCTACTATCGCCTAACAATCTTGTTGTGCAATCTTGTCAGCTGTTATGTCCTACAGGTAAACATTATCCCTTAATGTTTAGAAAATGCCTGAATACAAAATCAATTTTCAAACACGGAAAACTGCACAAATAACTTGTAAAACTTGTCATCACACCAGAAATATTTTCTGGAAGAAAATCCCTTGTGAATTCAAAATAGCTAGGCAGCTGAGACTTTGTATAGCGGTGTTTTTATGATCAAGATAGAGCGTTCGCACATGTGAGCGCTTTCGAAATAACAAGTTTTGGAATGGAATGCTTGTCTTATCGACGTTCCTTCAAAACGTAAAATGTAGCTGGTTTCAGTAGGTACTATCCGAAAAATACATCTTTTACTTTTGATTAATACTATGGCAAATTTCCTGTATGCTGAATTATCATGCTTTTGTGTATAGTTTGAAACAATGAGCTTTTAATTTTTAAATGTATTGTAAACATCGCTAAATAAATTGTAGCTGATGAGATATACAAGCTACGGTGCTGACATTTTAGGCGCACTCCTTTGCACCCGAAGAGTAATGTGAATCAGCGGGTGTGACCATCTCAGTCCGAAACACGGATTTGAAAACAGGACGATCAATGGCCATCGGCAGACTGGCGAAATCGAGTCATCTTCTGAATATAAAATACTGAACCCCCTTTTAATGATTGACTGCGCAAGCGGCATCTAGCGACTAATGCTGGTAAAGTTTTAAAGTTTTATTTTCATGAAACGAAATTATTTAAAATTTTTGGTAAATGCTATAATTATTAGAAACTATCTTAAGTGAAATATTATTAAATTACCTTTCTGATGAAAACTGATTCATTATGAAGTATTTCCTTATAATATATGTATAATTAGTGATGGGCGAAAATCCTCATTTGTCGTAAAATTAAATTTCCTACCTCAAATGTGTGCGTGTATAAATCATAAGGACTTTAATATTTACATCTTGAAACGTAAATAAGGTAGGCGTCGGCAGTAAAAAATTAATGGCTAAGACAGGCCATAGACAGGCTATAGACAGGCTAAGACAGGCTATAGACAGACCATAGACAGACCATATAAGACAGACCATATATAAGATAGATATAAGACAGACCCTAGACAGGCTAAGATGGCTGGCGCCATCTTACTGGCAAATCTTTTAGTTCTTTTAGAATACGTCGATGTCAGTTCTATAGGCAAGTCTGTAATAGAACTTGCTTCCAAACATCAATATAAAAAGATTCAAAGATGGGAAGAACCGTCACTTTTGAAGGCAAGGCCTGCTGGCTTACGGAATGCCATTCAGCTTAAGAAGATTTCGAATTAAAATGAATATGTGCATATAGAAAAATAAAGATACTGGTTCATAGTGACCATTTCATAACATTTACTAGTGCTTAATAATCTTCATTTATTATTGATTATCGATTAAATATATTACTAAGAGTTTGCCTAGGAAATATTATTGCAGTTTTGATTTTTATACGTTGAATTAAATGAAATTCTGGACATAAATGTAAGCACTGTAAAATTTACTATGATGGTGAGCAAAATCATTTTTCTGTAAAAAATTTCATTTTACCCCTAAAACCAGCTAACACAGCATGACTAATTTCCTAAGTCAGCAGGACTTTTTCTGAAGTTCACATAACGACAAGGTCATTGTTTCGAAAGAAATGTTCAGAAAAAATAAAATGTTTACAAGAAGGGGTTAACTATATTCTGGAGTAGGTGACACTTATTCACTTCTTTTCAAACCACCTCTTTCTTCAGGAAAACCTCAAAATACTGGTGTTAAAATATAAAATAAGTAAAAATTTTGTTTAAAAAGCATGATTTTATGTGTGTTTTTTACTCAAAGGTTTTATTTATTTCACCTCTTTCTTCGTCTTTCCTATTAACGAACCAGAATTTTTTTCAAGAGAATTCACCTCTGCTATTTCTTAAAGCGAGTCAGCTGTTTTCCCGAGGCAGAAATTTTCGAAGGCTCAAGAGATTGTTCTTAGGACACACTATTAGGCGTTTGTAAAACCACAGAAAATTTAAAAAAAGTACTTGCGTAATATTTTAAGTTCCCCAAACACCCTATAGATGTAGAAAGCCTTACAACTGGAGATTTTACGTCATCACTAGACATCCTTATGTGATGGCATCATAGTTTTACTTTCACAAAGTGTATCAATTTTAAATTTGGGGTGAATTTTCTCACTCATTAAAGTTTATAACGATTTAAGATAAAAAAATTGATTTTACTACCAATTACAATTTTTGACCTTCACTAATTGTATAATATGATACAGAAGTAGATCACAATGAATTATTTTGTATCATAAAGGTATTTTAATTTTTATCTGTAATTTAAAATATTTTCTAATATTCGTAGCATCCACCAGAACTGTTAAATAATCTTACTTTTTGGAGATAGAACTGTGAGTACGTCACTTACGAAGGTCTAGTTATGATGTCAAAGCTTCGGTTGGTGACCATCCCAAACTACTCCGCTCTATCACTATGCATAAGTGATACAGCGGAGTAGTTTGGGATAGGTTTGAAATATTATTGTTATTTTTTTTAAGAAGTACAATTCTGTGAAAGGTGCCATTTTACTTCAACTACAAAAAATAATATAATTTATGAATTAAATAAAAAATCTGCACAACCTCTTCTTTGATCTGTTAGTAACATTAGATCACTATAACAGCGAAAGAGTTGTTTAAAATAAGATTAATAACCGTTAAAGATAACGGGTTATATTCATGCATACGGAAATATGCAATCGCAAAAAATTGATGGTTGCAACAACTAAAGTCATCCGATCAAAAAGTGAAGATAAGAATTTTCGGTTTTATTAAGCTCAGTATATCTAAACTGTAATTATTCCACATAATTTCCTACTAGGGGTTTTATTAAAATCGGTCAGAATCACGGGCTAAGCTTTTTCTTTCTATTTCTCGGGCCCGTAATCCGGGCTGTAGTGTTCAAGAATTATGCCTCAGTAAGTTTTGATCATTTCAACTTTTATCCACGGAAATTATTTTATATCTCATTTTGCGCAACAGATCACAGTACCGGATGATTTTTAACTTAATTGGAGATAACAAAAATGCTCTAAAAAACTGGTTTTTAAAACTGAAAATAATAAAGAAATTTGCAAAATAATACCATAAAATTTACTGAACGGCCATATAGTTGTTTTGAAAAAATATTTTTGTTCTTCATCAATGGTAAACATTCGCATGTACGGCCGTTCTTGTAACCTCTATGGTGTTATTATACGAAGTTCTTCATTATTTTAACTGAAGATAGTTTATTAGATAAAATATTATAGCACTACTCAAATATGTGAATTTTTGATATGCATTTTGCAGTCTTATCACACTTTTTACACTTATTTTTATACAATTTTGCATACACTTATTTACAAGCACTTACTTTATACAATTTTCTTGAATAAAAAACATAAGCACCTTTATGACCGTTTTCTTATAAATAATATGACCTTTAGGGGTTAAGCGGTGTGATTTTCTGCATTTTTTATCCCTTTCCTTTTGCTCATACGCACATTTGTGGCGCCATTTCACTGAAGCTAGGTTTTCGCAGACTGATGATATTTTCAAGCAATTATTTTATCTCATTCAGACAAATCCCAAATCCACAGTTGAGGACACAAAATACACCAGTACTACCAAACAGGATGGATGTCCTACCTTGAGTATAAAAAAAGTAATAATAATAATAATAATAATAAATCCTCCAGAACTTCAGAATCATGATTTTTTGTTTTTATTATTTTAATTACATTTCAATACATGCCATCAAAATAAAAGTAATTCAATTAATAGACAGATAATTTAATCAGGTGAGAAAGTGTTTAATAAACTTTCAATCAATTGCACTCTTTCTTGCTCCGAATCTGATTTAGCATCGCACTAACTGTTCAGACCTCTTGATAGCAGGGCTTTATTTGCAGAGGGGGTCACTGGAACTTAGCTCCTTTACTTTTTTCGGAGTGAATTTTTACATATTAGGCAAAAACCAGCGGAGCTGATGAATAACTCAAAATTTCTCCCTTTTCACATACAAACCGATTTTAGCGGACAGACCAATGGGGACTTTTATTTCTTAGAATCAATCCCAGAGTCCTTAGACCGACAGATTTTGGGTCTTATACTGTGCATTGTTTAGATTTCTTCATGCTGTTTCAGACTATTTCATTCCACTGTTCTTTGAAATAATGAACATGTGTCCAATGCTCTATTGCATTTGAAAAACTTTGGATTGTTATCATTTTAATAGAATGTCCTACCTATTACCGTATTGCTGCGGTCGCCGTGGTTTACAGTTTTCCACATGAACATGAGATCTAGAGGAGCGGTTCCGAACAACACCTCCTAGATATTAGAGATGAGCTCGGGCTCATTTTTTGAAGCCCGAGCCCGAGGACTTTTAATCCGAGCCTGCCCGAGCCCGAGCAATATTATTTAAGTCGGAGCCCGAGCCCGCCCGAGCCCGAAATTTCAGTTAAAGATTTAAAAAAATCCAATTACTTCATTGATAGAATACAATGAATTTTACCGTTTGTGCAAATTAAAGACAAATATAGTTGCAAACTCTCAATGCACTTTCTAATTCTTTATTTATACATATGTTTATCAAATAATGTCGGATCTCATGACTAACTAATGAATATAAGCCGCCGTTCTGAAATATCCAAAGAGCTTAACGCACCTTCTAAGCGCCAGTGCCGCTATTTTTTTTATAAGACCAGCCAACTCCGGTTATAGTGAACCCGGATATAGTGAACCATCGGATATAGTGAACGCAAACAATTAGTCCCGATTCAAACACAATCCATCATGAAGACACTTGGGTTTTAGTGAACGTCGGATATAGTGGATGAAATTTGACGGTCCCCAGAGGCTCACTATAACCGGAGTTGACTATACTTTTACTTTCCTCATGAATCACATTTTAAAATCTGTTTCAAGGAGTATATTCAATAAAGGAGAAATTTTTCACGAGTCCGAGCCCGAACGCAATTGTGAATTACAGAGCCCGAGCCCGGTTCGGGCCCGGGAGATGTACAATGCCTGAGAACAGAAACTTTTACGTCGTCAGTAGGTCCACTAAAATGACGTCATCACACATTTATTTTCACAAAGTAAAACTATTCAAAGTTTGTGGTGAATTTACTCCCGCATAAAACATTTTAATGATTTAAGATGAAAAATTTAGTTTTACGATAAATAGGAAATTTTAACTATCACTAATTATATAATATGATATAGAAATAGATCATAATAAATTATTTTTCATCAGAAAGGAATTTTAATTTTTATCTTCAACTTAAGATAGTTTCTAAAATTTGTATAATTCACCATAAATTTTAAATAGTTTTACTTTGTGAAAACAAAACTGTGATGACGCCATCTTAGACGACCTACTGATAGTATAAAAGCTTCTGTTCTCAGGCCTTCTATATCTAGGAGGTGTTGTTCCGAACCGGTGGGGTAAGGCACCACCTCCTAGATAAAGAGGTTACGTGCTCATAGCGTACACCACATCAAGCGTGCTTCTAGTGTACATGTGGTGCTCGTAGCGTACATCTTCTCCGCCACCTGTTTTCACCACAGTAATAATTGAAAAGAAGAAATAAAAAGGCAAATCCAGCTAAATATAGATCTACTTTAGTAGCGGCCATTTTAGTCCACAAAATCGTAGATTTCATTACTACTATTTATTTTGAACAAATAAGGTGAAGTTTAAATCAAGTCAAGAAAAAGTCATTGTAGGTTTTTTTTTTTTTTTTAAGGAACTGTTTTACGGCCGATTCCCAATTATAATGAAGTGTTTAAAATAAAAAATTGTATCAAGCGGTGTATATTTCAGAATGTCTTTTAGCATGTTCGAATGCTGGATAGAGCTTCAAATATTAAAAACAGTGCTGGCTATAAAACATTAAAGTAAAACAAAAGGTATCTCAGACGCAAAAAGAGGCATTTTTCTGTTTAGTAATATTTTTAGTATAGTAATATTTTTTTATAGACATAAATGTCGAATACGTGACTGCGGCTTTTCTAGAGCAAAAATATTTTTAGAATTTTTGTCTGCTTCAAAATGGGGGTGAAACTATTATGCGAGGGCGACTATTACGCAAGTAAACACGTTATGTTTAATTATAAAAAAATAAATAAATAATAACGAAATAATTTTGTTTTCTTTCTTTCATTTATTCTGAAATATCGTTAAAAGATCCGCTAAAAAAATGCGGATCCGGATCCGGATATTTTTTTTTCATCCACGGATACGGATACGGATATCCGGAACACCTCTAAAAATAATCATATATCGATGTCTTTCAGTGTCCAGAATCCCCCTCCTCCACCCCACCCCCCAAAACCTACTGAATTGCTACGTTACTGCGCTCGATCGGATTGAGGGAGACCTAGCGTTGAGCTATGGATTATTATTACTGGTTTTCTTTTTATAAGTGCAAGAGTTTATTCTGATTCATGGTAATTTTTCTTGTTAGCTCTTTGTTTTTAAATAATAAATTTTAAAATAAGGAAGATTTATAAGTATATATATTTATATAATATTTTTATTTCTGAAAATAATCAATTTAAACATTGGTACTCTTATTTTAAAGATGCCTTTTTAAAAATTAAGTTATGGTATTAATAAGTCAAAAACAACTTTTTAAAAATATTTTTTAAATTAAATGTTAGTGTAATTGTAATGTTTTTAGGCAACTTTTTAAAAGCTGAAAAAAAAAACAGCAAGACTTTTTGAAGGAAACTGGCTGAAAATGATTTAAAATTCATTTCTTAAAATGTAAAATATTGGGTACATATAAGTGATTAAAATTAATAGTTAATTAGCTTTGTTTGAATAGTTTTAATAATTATATGTTTACTATTTTTGATATTGAAAAGCTTATTGTCCCTCACAGACTTTGATTGAACATCTGGAAGCCTTCTGATGAAAAAGCTTAAACTTTCTACATCACCTCATTAATGCAAGGGTGTAAATTTTATTTATTGGGAATTTGTGTAAGAGGGCTGTATAAAAAGTAAAAGTTTGTATTTACTTACATTTAATTTCCTGAAAATTTTATTCGACACCATAAAGTAACTTTGTAATTGATTATATATGTCTAAGATCAATACTTAAAGAAGAAACCCTAGGTCAGTGCTTGTAAGATACCCTCTCTAATAGGGTATAGGGCTGGAAGAAATAATGATTTTTATTTAATATTAAAACTATAAAACTTTTTACTTTCAGTGTCAGTGTAAGTTATTATGTGAGTTATTTTGATTTTGTGTTTAAGGCAGATCTACATGAGGGCTGCCTGCTTAATTAAGGCGTGCCTTGAGCGGAGAACTTTTTGAGGGGTTCTAGTGCTTATTCAGGTTACAACTACTGAAAACAGTCGCGCTGTAGGCCAGAACCCTAGATCTACATACTTCAGCCCTTTACCAAATTGCCATTAAATTAGTAAAAAGTATTCATATTATAATGTAAAAAGTTAAAAATAATTTTTTTAAGCTTTATAAGATAAATTTATATCTTATAAAGATCTTTCTCTTCTTTATAAAACTTACAACTTGTTAAACTTTTAAGATTCAAAAAAAAAAAAAAAAAAAAAACTGGCTGAAATATGCAAGAATAGTAATAGTAGATGGATAAATTATCGAATATTGAATTTTATATATGAACAAAATAAAGCAAGGAAAAAAAAGATAAAATAAATATATTATAACAATTAATATAACTTCATGTAAATCCGTGAGAATTACTTAATTCAGAAAAGTGAAATTGTTTTTCACTTTTGTTCAACAAATAAAACTTTTTTTTAAATAAAATAATTTATAGAGCATTAAAAAATAAAATTAAATGAATAGATATTTAAAGAAACACCATTATTTAGAAAGATTTCAAAACCAGTACAACAGATTGGGAATGAAATTGTTTAAACCAAGCGCTTAAAAAATAACCTTGTTTAAGTTAAACCTGAAACTTCACCCTGACGGTGAAGATTTTTTTAAATAATATTTTGTCAAGACCCAGACTGGAGTTCCTTTTCGCATTAGTAAATGGGATGGTTAAAATGACAAAGATTTTGAGACGAAGTTTTTTTTTTGGGTGGGGGGGAGACATGGCGCCCTGTAACACCCCCCAATTTTTAAGCTGTTTCTTTTAAATTTTACAAGAAATGATTGTTTAATTGATTTTGCAACGAAGTTTGGGAGCACACGGGGATACGTTTCCCCCACCCCCGATGCTACGCCTAAAAGGGAAGTTTATTAGCCCCTTCCTTCTCGCTCCCGTCAAAATCACGGGGTGAGGTTTCGCTCTCTATTTCTCGTGCCCGTGATATTTCCGGGCTGGAGTATTCAAAAGTAGTAGGCCAAAAAGATTTAAAAAAATTAATTTCTTTTGCCCCGGAAAAGTTTTATTTCTCATTTTATATACCATATGGCAGCACCAGTATATTTTTATGTAATTTAAGATAGTTAGTTTATTTTAACTAGATGTCAGCACTAATCAAGCATTTATTATTTACGATATGTATTTTGTAATCTTAGCGTCAGCCCAGTTAGTTAGTTTCTTTGTGAATACACGTGGTTTCTGTTTTGTGATAAAATATATTTTAATATAATCTGTAGATTATGGAGTCAGAGTCAGAAAGTGAATTGGATTTTAATTTTAGTATAAATGAATCTGAGAGTGATTCTGAAGTAACGGATTTTTATGAAAGTTCACTTAGTGAATCTGAGAGCATTGATGATGGAGCTATACTGTTGCCTGGACGAGTATGGACTAAAATTGTATCTACTTCAGTAGATCATGCACCCCCACGTTTTAAATTTTTGGGAACACCAAAGGTAAATATAAATTTTGATCCAAGTTCTGGTGTCTTACAATATTTTGAGTATTTTGTAAATGACAATTTAGTGGATCTCATCATTTCGGAAACAAATAGATATGCCGAACAATGCCAAAATTCTCCAGGATTCCGCCTATACAAAAATAGAAAAGTTTGGATACCTGTCACAAAGGAAGAAATTCTTAAATTTCTCAGTATAGTTATTTTACAAGGCATTGTAAGAAAACCCGATACAAAAATGTATTGGAGCAAAAAACGTTCGATTGCAACATCTTTTTTCAGAGGTGTAATGCCTTGTAACAGATTTTACGAAATACACAAGTTTCTGCATTTTGTGGATAATGAAACTTTTGATTTTAAAACACATCCAAATCCCAAGTTGTATAAAATCTGGCCGGTGTTAGAGCATCTGAATGAATTGTTTCAAAGAGCTGTAACTCCTGGACGTGATATTGTAATTGATGAAACACTCATGCTTTTCAAAGGTCGTTTAGGATGGCGACAATATATGCCAAAAATGAGATCCCGTTTTGGAGTAAAATCGTATTTGTTATGTGAGTCAAGTTCTGGATGTATATGGTCACAAATTATATATACTGGAAAAGGTACAGTTTTTGATGCAAAATATAAAGAACTGCCCCAATCAATTCAAGTCGTGATGTCACTCATCAACCACTGCTAAAACAAGGATATTGTCTGATAACAGACAATATTTATACCTCACCAGAATTGGCAGACATGCTTTTAAAATTTCAAACAGACACTTATGGAACTGTAAAATTAAACCGAAAAGAAATGCCACAAAAACTGTCAAAAAAGAAAATAGCAAAAGGTGAAACTATTGCTTTTCGTCGAGGTAAAGTTCTTGCCCTAAAATGGAAAGATAAGAAAGATGTTACCATGCTATCTATAGTCCATACAAATGACATGGTAGATGTACAGTGTCATAACAAAATTGTCAAAAAACCTACTGTTGTCACAGATTACAACAAAAATATGGGAGCAGTAGATATTGTAGATCAATATCTTGGAGATTATTCAATTGATCGAAAAAGAGGAAAGAAATATTATAAGAAAATATTTTTTCATTTGTTAGATCAAACTATTTTGAACTCGTATTTTATTTATAAGAAACAAGGTGGGAAGAAATCCCATTTGATGTTTCGTTTGTCTTTAATAGATGAACTGATTGAAAAGTATCAGTCATCAGACACCATTCCAAACGGCAACCATCTAGAGAATGAAAAGTTTGTTGTTCCAGGAGAGATGAAAACAATAAAAGATGTAGGAAGGAAACTCGGTACTACTGTCCAGATTGTGACGTTGGCCTTTGCATCTCATGTTTTGAAGTTTATCATACAAGAAAAAATTACTAATCTTTATTTGTATTATGAGTAAGTTTATAAAACTCTATTTTAATGTTTAAAACACATTTCTTAAATTTTCTAGGCTTACTGGAAAACCAACTTACAGTCACAATAACCCTGAATGATTAATCCTGAAATAATGATCCTGAAAATTAATTTTTTTAAATTTCAAGCTAAAAAAATATCCAAAAATTAAAAATGAATACGTATATTGTACATACACTTATTTTTGTATAATTTTCTTGAATAAAAAAAATAGGCACTTTTATGACCGTTTTCGTGAAAATTATCCGATCGTTAAGGGGTTAAAAATTTCAAACAAATATTTATTTTTAAAAAAATTGAGACTTTTATTTTGGGGGGAGGTGGCATTTATTATTATTATTACTTTTTTTTTTTAAAGCGGAAACCAAAAGCTTTCTAGGAAAGTCCCCCCCCCCTCCTTAGCGCCTACCGAATTATGGCCTGGTAAACAAAGTACATTAAACCTCATAATTCAACTGAATACCCCATTCCACCCCCCATTTTCTGCAAAACAAAAGAAATTTATTCCAAGTACTTAATTAAATTATTACACAAATATCTTTTCAGGTAGCATTTTATCTAGCGGCGTTTTTTCCAGGTGGCGTTTTTACCGGTGGCGCTTTTTCCTACATTCGTTTTTATTTACTGGAATCATTTATAAAATGGTTTTTACTTATCTATTTACAGATCTAAAAAGTTCATGTACAATACTATCTTAAATTAAAAATTAAATAAACATTAAGTAAGAGTATAAACATTTTAGAATTTTACATGCGAAAATTGTGCAAATCGCATTTAACACAAGGTCATACAACCTAGGAAAGTTGGTAAGATAAGTGCAAAGCAATTATCGATTCTATTGTTTAGATTACTTCAAAATGAATATTCTTATAAATAAAAATGAAAACCTGTGTTTGTCTGTTTAAATCGTATACAAATTCACATCGTCAGACTAACCAGCTTGAAATTTATTTTATGAGAATTAGAGCAGTTTTAGCAACATAATTGAAAGAACCAATGTTAACATTAAATAGTTAATCAAATAAATGAAAATATTATTACATTGGTCGAAACAGTCAGATCTGAAATGTCATTTTTCAAGAAGTGCACAGATAGTCCTTCGGTTAAGCGGATTGTCATAAGACGTATTATTGCTTTTTAAATCCTTTGAATTTTCCACAGCAAATTTTTTGTCGAATTCACGTTCCAATCTGACAAATGGACTGTTTACTAAAACTTTCCACATACCCTTGACTTTTAAAGAACGAACCCGAGAACTAAGCAGTTTTATGAAAGAATTTTATTTAAAGACACAAAATAAGAAAACCATGTATTCATTAAAAAATTCCTTTAATTACGAATATGAATTATTCGTTTGCAACAAAATGAGCAAAAAATTCAAAAAAAGTTGCATTCTGCATTATAACACGCGAAAGGGGGTTATAAAAAGGTTTACGAATTTATCGCTAATATAAAGTTATCATTACTTTGTAATGAATTTCACTCTTGCATAGTTAATTACAATTTATATTATTTACAGACACAACATTAGAAAAACCACTGTATTTAATAAACAATTCCTTTAATTACCAACGTGGATTATCTGTGGAACAAATATGCAACTAAAGTAATAAAACATTACACTATTTCTTTGTAAACAACACCAACAATTTCTTTGTAATGAATGAAGTCTCACATATAGTTAATTATAATTTACATTATTTACAGACACAGCATAAGAAAACCGTTGCATTTATTTAAAAAAATTTCTTTAATTACCAACATGAATTATTCGTTTGCAACAAAATGAGCAAAAAAATCAAAAAATTGCATTCTGCATTATAACACGTATTTAAAAAAGGTGTACGAATTTATCAGTAATATAAAGTATTATTCTCCTTTGTAATGACTTTCACTCTTGCATAAATATTTAAAATTTATATTATTTACAGACACAACATTAGAAAAACTACTGTATTTAATAAACAAG